>CM039476.1:10687612-10838234 GCA_022433065.1 Begonia loranthoides | reverse complement strand
GTTAATGCGGTTCGGGGGGGGGGGGGGGGTTGAATTAAGCTATCTAACTTTTTCGTGCGATTATAAATTTGTTTCTTGTTAATTATGATATCAACAATATGCAATTAGAACAAGTATAAAAAGTAAGGAGTTAAGGGAGAGATGATGCAAACACATTTGTTAATGCGGTTCGGCTAACTTTGCATATGTCCGCACTTCAAGGCTCCCCCTTGAAGATTCCTTAATCCAATAATCTCCTCGGTTATTGCTAATTGAACTTCACGGGTATCAATTAAACTTTTACAATTGACTGTTGCGAGCCGTCACCATTTGCTATTGACTATTATGGGTCGTCAACCTTTTATCGTCATTTAAGTACAAATGGTAAAAAATGAAGCAGAAGCTAAAATGCCTAAGCTCTCACAAATGTAAACTCTCAAGTTAAAGGATGAGAGAGATAGGCTAAGTACTCAAAGATGAAGAGAAATGTCTTGAATAAATTCAGCAGCACTTCAATACAATTTCTCTTCCTTTGTTCTTCAATTAAGAGTCTCTTTTTATTGAAAAACTGTCCAATGGTTGACCACTACAACATTTCGGTCGACTGATTCTTGATTGTTAGATGTTATCGTTATGCTTCTGGTTAACCATTCTTCTCTCTAGTTGTCTACACCAGTCACCCTTCCTTAGCTCTGGTCGATCGCTTCAATGCAAGTCAAGAACTTAAATTGACTCTATCAAATTTCTGGTTGACTGCCCTTCATCCTGGTCGACTGCTCTTCACTTCTTCAAAACCTGAAGAAATTTGTAATATTTCTGGTCGACCGCCTTTTTCCTCCAATCAACCACCTTTCATCCAATTTAGAAATCCATTCCTCTTTAGAAGATTTTTGGTCGACCGCCATGCTGCTCCAGTCGACCGCTACAACATGTTTTACACTCATTGAAGCTTCCAAGTCCAAATGATCAAACCTTTAAGTACATGGACTTAACCACACATGTTAGCAAATATAAATACCCTGGTTAGAGAGTATTTCCAATGATAATCATATATAAACGTATTCAAATGATAAACAACTTATAATCAAATTAATTGTTTATCATTAAAACAATTAAGCTTAATGTCTATTAGGCTAACAATCTCTCTCTTTTTTATGATGACAATATTTATAAAGTTTTTATTACTCCCCCTAAGCATGAACATGTAATATTGCATAATTTAATCTCTCCCTCTTAGTTTACGCAATTTACCTATCATTTGTTCATGCAATTCATGCTATCTCTAACAACTTAAACTTTTCTCTCCCCCTTTGGCATTATCAAAAAGAATCATTGGGGTAAGAAAACAATCAAAGTCAAATACAAAAACTAATTGAACTTATAGCTCAAATCATTTAAAAGTATTACTCCACCTTAGACATTGTACACAAAATAAATTGGGGTGGAATAAAATAATATCACATGGTGTCTCTCCTCCTTTGCCAAAAAAATTCATTCTAGAGAACAAAATTAAACAATATACAACAAAAGTGTATCTCCCCCTTAGTCATAAATTCATCAAGACAATCATCAAAACAATATAATCAACAAATTTTTTTTATACCAATTGTACCATTGTTACCAATTAAAAGATTAAAATTGTTTAATTCTATGATACCAAAGAAAAATGCATACATTGAAATTGAAAATATTTATATCTTCATCCAAATCAAAATAATATAGCAATTATACCAATTGTAAGCATTGAAATCATTTTTTATCAAACTCAAAAAGAATTATTCAAGTAGAAAAAAAATATTTAATAAGAATTATAACAACAAAGAAAGACTTTAAGGAGTCTCTATTCATTCATAATCCAAATCATTTATACTTTAAGAGAGAACATCCATCCTACACTCAAGGCTCAATTGCCTTTCATAGGTACCCAAATATTTTTGGGTCATTGAGTGATAGACTTGGTTCTTTTTGAAACCCATACAAATTTAGGAGTTGATTTTGACTTCAAAGGGCAAGAAAATGATTTGTGTTTTATAGAATTACATGCATTACAAATTGTAGGACAACCAAATAAATTCTTATAAACATTTTTCTTTTGAAAATGTTCATGTCCAAATTTACCTTTATCAAAAGTTACCCTTCGATTTCCTAGAAGCATATTTAAATTTTTGTTTCCATTTGTAAATTTCATTATAATAAAACTCAAATCATTATTTTTGACATTCAATTCACTAATCTCTTTTTCAAATGATTGAACTCTAGCATTTAAATCATCAATCTTGATTTTCAAATCACTAATTTGTTTTTCATATGATTTAACAATATCAACATGTTTTATTACCAAATTGTCAAGTTCCTTTTTCAAAAATTTATATTTGGTCGTAAGCAAGTTAAATTGTTCATACAAATCATTAAAAGCATCTAGCGATTTATAGTCATAATCATTATCATCTAAATCACTAGATGAATTATGTATCTTGTGCTCCGAGGTCATGAAGTAAAAGTTGGATTCTTCTTCAATTTCAGAAGAAAAATGCTCATCACTATTACCCCACGTGGCCTTAAATGCTTTCTTCTTAGAGGCCCTTGGTGTCTTCTTTGCTTTTTGTCCCATCGGTTTTGGTGTGTCTGGGTTTTCCGCACCCAAAGCAAAGTATGACCCTCTCCCCTTTCCTCTTTCTTCGTTGGAGGTACTTGTTGAATTTTCGGGTTATGAATTTAATTTCTTCATCTCCATCCTCCTCCTTGGATTCATCTTGATTGTTTGATGACACTTTAAGAGCTATATCCTTTCTTTTAGAGACTTCTTTCTCCTTTTGTTATTGCAACACCCCGCTAATGTTTTCCCTGTATACGCGATGTAATCAATTTTTGGGATAGTTAATATATTACATTGCGTATTGATACGTGATAATTTATGACGTGTACATATGAGGAAAATATTATGGAATAAAAAATTTAGTTTGAAAATGTGATGGAAAGATGTAATTGACGAATTAGGACGCAGGCGGACAACACAGGGACAAGGAATGTCATCCAAAAAAGCATGGAATGTCGTCCTAGCATTTTACGATGATACAGAACGGGACCCCGCGTCTGGATTCGTCCGTCGCCTATGATCACGAGATTTTGGATGAAAGCGGACAATCGCGGATGGTGGCGGACGACAACAGATTGAATCTATCCAATTTTTGGACAGATTTGGATGAACAGGAACGAAGGCGAGGATGCATTCCGTCATCCAAAAATGTAGTTCTGACAGTGCCAGTGACGATTTTGGATGCATGCAGATGAGGCCAGGACGACTCCTCTCATTCGAAAAGCTGTAGTTTCTTTAAAAGAGCATGCGTAGTTAATCTGACTTACTATCACGTAATTGTAAATCAAGCTGTTAACCATAACTGAAATAAAACCTACTGGATCATGCTTTAATCTTGAATGTACACGTGTTTAGGATCAATTCATGCCAGGAACCCTTAGCAATTTATTAAGCATGTTTCCATAAGCTATTTATTAAGCATGTTTCCATAAGCTATTTACTGAGCATGTTTCCATAGCTATTTATTGAGCATGTCTCTGTTTAATTATTAATTCCATGTTTATGCCATTGTACAATCGTTAAACATGTTAGTTCATTCAAATAACTTGCTGTAATTAAATGTTTAATCTCAATTAATAGCACGTTCACTTTACCATTTCTTTTATTGCTACGCTCTTAAATTCAAGCATGTTATTCGTTGTTTCAATTTGTTGCTGTAATTGTTCTCTTTTATCCGTTTTACTTACTGTTATTCATTTATATGCGTTGTTTACTTATCGTTACTTTTATACTGTATCAACATGCATCATGATAATAGAAACAAGTAGGAAGTGCCACCTTTGGGGTGGTACTCATATGTATTATGAAAGAAAAACTGATAAATGAAAGGAATGAAAGGAAAAGAAAAGAAAATGGGGAGTTAGGGACGGACAGGTAGTTCGGATCTAATTAGGTAGTCTGGACTAAGTCTCCTCCCTTGTCGGGAACGAGACCTGCTACCCTAGGTGGTTAGAAGCCAACCAAGACTATACCTCCAACACAGGTTCCTCTAATCTCTTGCTCGACGTACGAGTTATGAATGAAAGAAATGAAAGAATGAACTGTAAAGAAAAGATTGGTTTGGAGCAGTACCCATTCCAAAATAATTAAAGAGAGGCATTATCATACTGCATATCCCACTCCTTACTAAGCCTTTCGGCTTACAGTTTGCTTGTGGTGTAGGTACACGCACGAGAAAAATGATGAACAGATGAAGGAGCAGTTGATGAAGGATTTACACGAGCGGGACTTGTGGCTGGCTAGGCTAAGAAAAGTAAAAGAGATAGGGGTTTTGTAAATGTAAAATACCAATTCATTTAGTGTCTTTTAAAATGAATGATTTATGTTTCCACTGTAAAATAAGAAAAATTGATGTTATAAATATAGTATTCTGCTGTTAATACAGATTTAAGTAACGAGTTTTAAGTAAGATGTTTAACGATTAGGTTTTTAAGAAAAGAACTTTAATTGAAGGGTTTTAATAGGAATTCAATTGTTTTAGAAAAGTTTTAAATTTAACGCATTTTTAAAGTAAAGAAAAATCCGGGTTGTCACATTTATTCTTACTCGTTGTCCTTCATCGTGATCATATGAGTCATGAGAGATCCGATGAGCTCTTCCATCTTAAACTTTTTAAGGTCACAAGCTTCTTGGATAGCCATCACTTTTAGTTCCCACGTCCTTGGTAGACACTTAAAAATTTTCTTAATCAACTCTTCGTTGGGATAAATCTACTAGACACTTTCAAAACATTAGTAAGGTTAGTAAAACTAGTAAATATTTGACTACTGGTCTCATCTTTATCCATACAAAATAATTCATATTCATGAATAAACATGATTCATTTATTTTCTTTAACTTGGTTAGTGCCTTCGTGTGTGACTTCAAGCAATTTCTATATTTCATATGCATTGTCACACCCTTGCACCATATTAAACTCATCCCTATTTAATACACAATATAAAGTATGAATAGCTTTAGCATTCATACTTAATTTTCTTTTATCAATATCATTATATTCACGATACACTTTTGAAATGTTTATACCATTTTCAATTTTAATTGGAACATATGGTCCATTTTAAATTATGCTTCACAAATCATAATTCATAGATTGAATGAAAAATCTCATCCTAGTACTCCAATAAACAAAATCATTATCGTAAAAGAAAAGAGATCTCGAAATCAATTGTCCTTCAACATGCATATTGAAAGCCAAAATATATAAGAAAGAATTTAAGCAAATATACTAGTTATCACACAAAATGTTATAAACCTAGGTCTAATACCAATTGAAATGATTGTGATAAACCTAAGAAGGGGGGGGGGGGGGGGGTGGGGGGGTGTTGAATTAGGCTATCTAACTTTGTTGATTATGCTATGAACAATATGTAATTAAAACAAGAATAAAAGTAAGGAGTTAGGGGAGAGAAGATGCAAACACATTTGTTAATGCGGTTCGGCTAACCTTGCCTACGTCCGCGGTTCAATAGGTTGGTCATTCTGGTTGTTTGTTGAAATTCCTGGTTGACCGCTGTTATGCCTTAGTCAACCACATTGTTTGCTTCATGGAGTTCAAGTTTTGTGAACTTCATTCGACTTCCTCATTTTTGGTCAGTGTCACTTCTCAGTTCAATGTGTTGGTTCTTGTCATTCCTTGACTTGAGCTGAAAAGTCTTGTGCTAATCCTTCTTAAATGTCTCTAAATTCCAGTCTAGGACTCTTGTTATATTCCTGTGTTGATTTGGGGTTTTGACATCTGTTTGCTTTTAGGTTCTGACCGCGTCCCTGATGTTGCTGCTTTTTTTTACGGCACATGCGGCTAGTCGACTGGGCTCTTCTGTCTTCATCGAGTTACGGATTTTATAATTAATTACATTGGATTTCATGACATTATTTTCAAACTGTATTTTGTAGGTTGCCACATATTAAAATCCAACGAAAACTATTCGACAACACGTTAGTTTTTAGACTATGTATATACTCGAGTTTTATATGTTTACTTTACACCCATGGTTTTTTGTAGTATGTTATGATTCTGATAAGGGAGGTTGAATCCTTTTGATACTTTGGACGATTTTAGTGTCAAAGTATCATGAGGATATCTCTACACATCTTCTATTGTGTGATGTTTTGTTTGTGCATTGTATGAAAAGTGGGTAAAAGGGCGATGTTGACGCATCCCTTAGATTTCAAATTCCTAAACATAATCAGGTTGTGTATGTTTGGGTTGTGTCATCGTTGACTGTTTTGCCGACAACCTTTGTGAAGGGCTAGATCTTTAGATCGTACTCACAGTTTCTTCTTCCATGCTCATGAGGCATTGCCATCTTTTTGTATGTTTGTATCGGAGGGGTCCTTGAGTGACCCTCATTTTTCATGGATCTTCGTTTTGACTTGTGAAAAATGATGAAGGGTTATTTTATTATAGCTAGCTAGGTTCAAGCAATGTTTTGATGAATACCTCATTGGTGGCTCGTGGAGCGTGTTTTGATGATAAATCATGTTTTTGAAAGATTTTAAATCCATGCACGGGTACGAGTACATGTACGATGTAGTAGTGATTTGATAATAAAATATAAAATCAATTTTTTCATTAGCATTGCATTTAGTACGTGTACAATATAAGTTCTCTACTAAGTTAGTCACTCATCCCAATGTTCCCTCCATCCTAGGTTGTGATTGTGGTGGTCAGGTGTTGTGTCAGAGGTGTGGATACTTCAGAGTTGTTTCCTTCCTTGGAGTTTTCATGCCGTCTCTAGTGAGGATTAGTTCCTTGATTTTTTTTGTAGTTTGATATTGAATAGTTTCATTTTCTGCACAATGTTGTGTTCTCTTTATTGTTATTATGCTATCTTTGATACCTGTTGATTACTCTATGGACCCTATCCTATTGGTTTTGGGCTTTCGGTCTTAATTTTGTGTTAAAACTTTTGTTGACTTCTAAGCTTTGAGTTGAGCAATCGGGTCCTCTTTGAGAATTAGATCGCCTGACCTGACATTTCTATTAGGCACACCTTCGGGTCGTGACAAAAATATTTTGGTATTAGAGCATGGTTCTACTGTTCCTGGGAGTGATCATTTGAGAAATTAATAGTGTAATGTTTTGGACGTTTGTCTATGTGCATGGAATTGTTCCAACCCCTAGTCAAATTTTTGAATGAGTGAAAGTGCTACAGGGAAGGCATACTTGGTTCGTCTGCTGGAGGATGATCCTATCTTTTCCAATCCACATGAGTAGTGGGTATGCTCTATGGATCATTACGACAAATTCTTTTGGATTACGAGCTTGCGAATTTTCCTAGATTCTTCCTTGTATGTGGGCCTATATGGTTCAAAATTTGAATCTTTTGTCTAGGGATGCAGTCCAAGTCCTAGTTTTTTTCTTGTATCCTGAACTTGTGTACTCTTGTTTGGAACTTGTAAGTACGGGTGATGACTTTTTGTTTATAGACCTTGGATCTGTTACTCATCATATCTGTTCCTTTGGTTCGGAGATTGTTGGTTAATGTAATGACCGAAAATTTTATTAGACGTGGGTGTTAAATTTATTGTTGAGGGATAACTTATATTGTTGATAATAGTATGGTGCAATTAATTTATGAATGGAGAATTTTATCGTGAAAGTCAAAGCTTGGTAATTTAGGATGAATGCTGGTATTATAACTTATTTTATTATTGTTGAGATTGAATAATTGGATAGGAATATTTTTGGAATTTATGTTTGGATTGTAGTATTTTTTTTTTTTGTGTATTCTGGAAGAATTTTAGGAGAATATAGGGGATATGTGGGTTGTTGGCACAAGGAAGGAATAAGTTAGTAAGAGGAGGAAATGTTTAGGGATTAGAGAGAGAGTTTTCCTCACGGAGAGGGGCGTGACCATGCGGATAGTGGGATGGTGTCGTTGGGCACGAATGAGCGGGAACGTCGTCGTTTGACCTACTGAACCCTGGAGCAAATCTGGAGAGCGTACCTATAACATCTGATGTTCCATTTTTAACTTTCCATTAACCCTTATAAAAATCTTGCTTTTAAAACGTGTAAGGAAAAATTAGAGTAAACAAAATCAGAAGTCTTTATAGAATAAACATTACAAATCACCAGTTTAAAAGCTATTTAAAGTAAACAACAATAATTATGTAAAACATTTGTCACAGCTAAAAACCATTAAAAGACTTTGAAATACTTAACACACTTAAAACCCTTCCCTGAGCCATAATCCACCAAGGTTAATCCGCCAACAACATAAAAGCCTCAACACAGCAATACTCCATCAGTTGCATCCTCTACAAACTTCTATCCAATCATAGGCTCCTTACCTACATTACAAGACTTAAATTATGTGCATAAAGCTCAGTAAGCGATATAAACTATAAAATGTTCATGCTATGCTCTTTATAAAAACACATGTAGTTTCCGTTTTCATTTTCTATTACCTTTACCTTTACGGATGTTGGAGATGTCAACTTGACAAGGTAGAGTAGCACCTAATGTAACGACCCGAATTTTCGGAAATCCTTTAAAATGTGTAAAAATTTTAAAATTTTCTTTCTTTTTAAAACAAAGCGTATCATAGTGCATCTAACCAGATCGCTACTGATTCTATCTTTAAAATCGTTTGGGAAGACCAATTACAAGGTGCGAAAGCGTAAATAATAAAATAAAACCATTTATGTAAAACGTTGCGGAAGCGTAAATACAATTTAACTGAAGAAAACTAAAGAATTAGATGTGATTTGTTCCAACTTAATTAAAGTAAATATGTTCCTCTTTTTACCACCTTTATGTCTGGCCAGCCACGAACTCGCACGTGCAAATCCTTCATCTCTACTTTATTATTTGTTCGTTCTTTATCTTTCGCTACTCCTACTCAGTGCATTCCTCATAGCGTACTAGTACCTACATCTACACCACAAGCAACTGTAAGCACGAAGGCTTAGTAAGGAAAAAGGGTTTAATACACATGAATGCCACTCTTTAGTCCTTGTTGGAATGGGGGTCATCCAAACCAATCCTTTCATTAAGTCATTTACCATTTTATTACTTTACTTCTATTCATTCGTTTGTTACTCGTACTTCGAGCTGGAGATTGAAGGATTTCCTTGGTGATAGAATAATGATCGGTCCTAACCTTTTACTTGCAATCTAGAACTCCCGTTCCTGGTAAGGGAGGGGCTTCGGCTAGATTGCAGCCTAGCACCGCTACCCATCCGCCCTCCAACTCCCTTTTTACTTTTCTTTTAGTCTGTGCCGGGCTAAGCTACCGGACCACAGAGGCCTTTATTATCTTATAGTTTTACTTATTTCCGTCATTTATCCTCACTCATGCATGTGTGTATACCACCCTGTGGCACTCCCTATTAATTTCTAGTAACATGATGCATGACCATACATTCTCAACCTAACATGATGCATGATGCTTCTAACATAACATTCATAATTAATTGAAGTGCACATAAAAGAAAATAACTGTAATTGAAATTGCATATAATGGAAGTAAAGCATATCAGAAAAGGAAATAACTGCACATAATAGAAACCAATTACAACATTGAATTGAACAGCGAATGCATACAAGTACGGTAAATATGCAAGTAATTTATCTAAATTTTCATGCTTAGGAAATAGTTACATTTATCTTGTTCATTAGTTATCCTAATTAACTATCATGCTCACTTCGATTTACGATTATTAGTCTATTTGGTTATCCTAATTAATTTTCATGCTCATGGATTACTTTAATTACTAGTTGATCTGTAGTCAATTACATGCTCATGCTCTTACAATTATTGTTATCCTAGTTAGTTACATGCTCAACTAGTTGGTTAATTAACATGCTTCAACTATTTATTGACATTAGAGCTAATTAATTAAGCCTACTTAACTAATCGATTAACATGCTAGACTAGTTATTAACAACTTACGAAAATATAATTAACATGCTCAGTAGTAATTGCGTTTTATTTAATTAACCTATTTAATCAACATGCTTGCATATTAACGAGTGATTGTTAACTAACACGCGAACATACTATTCTCTAATTTAGTTAATTAAGCACTAATAATTTGACATGCTTGGTTAATTACTTTTAGCGGGTTGCTTAGGGTTGATTAATTAACATGCTAAATTATTAAACATGCTTAATTCACATCATTAGTTAAATTGCCCTAAACATGCTTGCTAGTTAGTTCATCAATAATTAAACATGCTCATTAGTTTGCTAATTGATTACCCTAATTGATTTCATGCTAAATAAGTAACCACAAGTGAGAGGCTAAGCATATGTGATTAAATGATGCCAACAACGAAATTAAACAATGATAACGTAGTTAAATAGTAGATAGTTCTCGTTTCACGCTTCAATCTTCCATCGCTCCTTTTTCATTTCTCATTATTACTAAAAATTACTACTAATAATACATTTGCATCACTTTAGCAAACAATTAAACAGAGCATATAAACAAAGGAAATATCATAGGGCTTAACCAAAATTCAGATAACACACTTCACAATTCACAGGTTAAACAACGAGAGAACATTCAAGGAAATCATCAAGGAAACGCAGCAGGAATCATTATCATCTATCAAATAACTACTCAACTACTAACAGTAAGCATTTATCACTAAGCATTTGAAGATAAACAACCTACTTAACAACTAACAGTAAGCATTTTAAGAAAAACTAACACTAAACTCACACACCCATACTTGTGGTGTAGGGCCTCAATGGCCAAAACACCCCACTTTCCTTACCTCGAAACTTTAACGCGTTAGCACTTATTTGTTATTCTTCCTCGTCTTCTTTGTACCTTCACAATATAATAACGCTTAATCATCAATCAAATCGATTAATCAACTTATTAATCTCGTTACTTAGGCACTTATAATTTCCGTCCATTTATTTTCGTCAACATTATCCATTAACACCACTATAGCCAACCATGCATATTTCCCTAATAATTATTCTTCATTTCCACTTTCTAGCTTCAAACAATCGTTGACTAGACATGCTAAATCCCAAAACATTACAAATGGTAGCAACTATACCAATCAATAACAAACAACAATATACTCATTCTTTTATCTTCTTTCCTTAAGACATTTTAGCATAATTATCCACCACTAATTCTAAGCAGAAACTGAATTAACCTATCACATCCACTCTAAAATTTAACCCCCTTTTATTAAATCACCCACTTAGTTAATTAAGTTAAATTCAATTTATTTATTTACTTTAAAATACCCCTCAATTGATTTAATTTAGCAAATTAAATCCAATTTATTATTTATCACTAAAATACCCGTAGGCCTAACGCTCCTAATAAGCTCTGTAATATCTCGATAATTAAAAATATCGGGGTGTTACATACTCTCCCCCTTAAAAATAAATTTTGTCCCTGAAATTTGCTTAGTGTAATACCTCCATAACTTAACCAACGCTAAACTACGCGTCAATTCTCTTCTCTGGCTATCTCCTCTCTTTGACAACTTGTCTGACTACTGCTACTGGATCGTCTTGACTACATCCAAACGCGTCTCTTTGTACCAAAAGTCGACCAAATCCTCATACTTACTCACCACACTTTCGCTGCGCAACTCTGATTACCTCAATTTCAAGGGAAGAAAAGGCCTTAATAATAGCCATTCTTCAACATCAAAAGCAAAATGACAACTCTGTTATCTCTAAATATCACTTTAATCCGATAATTATTCCACCGTTGTCGTTCAGCTCCTGAATCTGCAACATTTTTCTCTTAAATTTGATGTTCTACATCAAATTTCTCACTTATTCCCAAGTGATTCAACACCTTAATCATCCAAGTCAATTCCTAATACCCCCAAATTCATCATTTAGGCCTTACACATAGTACTACAAAAATCCAAGATATTTCAGTACCAGTCCGTGGGAACGAGTGCTCCCATAAACCTGCGATTTTAGTAGCGCCCTAGTAGAGGATATAAAAGGAAAAATTTTTAAGAAAGTAGAAGGGGGGAGGGGTTTCATAGCTGGTGTCTGTGGTACCCGTTGGCGAGTGTTGGAAGGGAACATGGCCTTCTTAGACGAGAGAGGGAAGTGGGTTGAGTGAGAAATCTTCTTCCGCAACGTCTAGAGGTAAGTAATTGTTGAATGTTCTTTGGACTTCTCAGCCGACAATGCAAGGTCTTAGGCGGGTGTTGTTCTCCCTTTCGTTTACTGCTCTAATTGGCATTGTTGAGGATTTATACTCTATTGATTTAGTTTTGTTCTTCATTTTGGTTACTGCTAGATGGACATTGTTAAGGATTTTTCTTTGTTGATTGAGTTTTGTTCTTCATTTTGGTTATTGATTGATGGACACTGTTGAAGATTTATGGTCTGTTGATTAGCTTATATTCTCTTGTTTATTGCTTTGATAGACATTATAGAAGACTTATGTTATGTTGATTGAGTTTTGTTCTCTATTTCATTTACTGCTTTGATAGACATTGTTGAGGACTTATGCTCTGTCGACTGGATTTATTTTATGGTCGCTGTATTTTATAGATGATCTGAGGTTATGAACTCTGCTGAAGAGGTGTTCTATATTCTCTGCTTCTTTACAGAAGACCCAGTTACTTGTCTCTGTTATTGTATTTTAGTTGATGCTCTTTCCTTCATTGGATGGCTTGAGAATATGCAATATGGTTGTGATAGTTCTATGCTCACGATTTACTATTGTAATTCTCAAGAATGTGATGTTGTTTTCTCTGTTGTTTTATTGTGTTAACCAAGGAAGTGACCCAAAAGGGGCTAGGATATTTTATAGATTGTATGGTCTAATGGGGATTAGAATATACACTGTGGATATACTGTTGTGTTCCCTATACCTATTATGATGAGACATGGTTTTATAATTTATATTTGATGATGTTCTGTCATTGGAGAATCTTGTTGCTATCTTTCTTGACTAATGTGTAGGAGGAAGTTTTGTTGTAAATAATAGATGGTTTTTTTCATAATGAAGAAGGCCTTGAGGATTTGTTGTTACAATTGTTGATTTTGCATATGATGTGAAACGTTCATGTTGCTTTATGATGTATGTTCATGCATGAGTCTGCATTTAAGAAAGAAAAAAATAATGATAAAGTGTACGTAAATGGTGACTAAGGATAGGCTGTCCCAAAAAGGGGGACCAGTGGAAAATTAGCCCGTTATCTTACTTCTGGCACAACTTGGGGCTGACCGGCACAAGGGCCACTAGGTTGTTGTGCATTAAACTGCACACTAGCTAATGGAGGACTCCCATAAAGGGTGGAGTTTGTCTTCACAAAGGCCGGAGACTCTCCCAAAGAGGGCAGAGAAAAAAAAAGTAGTGTGTGCCCCACTACCGAGTCTACTCATATTCGAAAAAAAAAAAAATGAAAGACAAGAAAGAAAGAGGAAAGATGAAATATCACAAAATGCCAAGTTCATGGTCTCATGCTTTACTTGCTAAGTCTTACACTTATAGATAAACCTTGCATTGTAGGTGAGGAGGAAACAGTGGCATTTACCTTGGAGGAAGTACAGGTGGTGGAAGCTCACCCATGAAGGAGGCTTGGCAGTTGTTGGTCACTTTCCATGGTTTACCGTTTGAAAGTATCAATCAACTTTTGTGATGACTTGCATCAAAAACGGATTGGGTATATGGCCTTTTTGTTTTACGTCAAATGAAGGATATTTCATATATATTGTAAGGGACTTTCTATACTTGTGACTTGACAATAATTACATATTAATTTAAATTAAAGGTTTTCCATTGCAAATATTTTTACCAAGTATGGTTTTATTATGAATGGCATTTAAGTCAAGTTTAATGACGATGATGACTTGTTTTAAAAAAAAATAAACATATAGAAAGGATATATATATACATATATATATATATATATACACACACACACACACACACACACACATTTTTCAAGCTTTACCCCAAAATAAGCTTTTTATAAAAATAGGTGTTACAATTAAAGTCTCTGAATGAGTTTTGTTTATGTGTGTTCCAGCATTACCATAGACCTCTACGTATGTTTTTAGAAATATTTGATCTAGGAACTAGAGTCATTCGATGGATTTTTCCAGATGGATGATTGCAATGAAGGTTTCCCTAACCGGGTCTCATTTTGAATCCACTTAGGAATAGGTTGTGTTGTTGTGATGATCACACCCTCGTCTTCTGTGACTGTCGAACTTGTTCTGTAAGAGGACTCTAACTGATATGACAACAATGTTTCTGATAGGACAGAATCAGAATGTCCATCTTCAAATTGTTCTCCTTTGTTTTTGTATTTCCTTAGGGTTCTTGCACTTTGGTATATCGGGGGATCATAGTGGTTCGATCCTTGTAATTGGTCTCTCTGTTGCAAAATCCTTCGGTTCGTGTTAATCATATTCTTTTGTCTTTGTTGTTACTTTCCTAGTGTTGGTTGTATCAGTGGGTTGTGGGAACTCCGCGGATACTAGAAACTGTTGTTTTTGTGGAAAGAGTCTTCCAGTGTTGTAGGTCTTGATTCATTTCGGATGATGTCAGTTTTTTGCACTCTAGATTGTTCCTTTAGTAGGACGGTGTGTTTTAAATCTTTTCAAGACTTCTTGTGAGATGAGTGTTGTTGTTAGTTGTCATCTAGTCAAGGTTTGGTGTTTCGTTGAAAGAGTGGAACATCGCCTTCTTTCCTTTGGGTTCCACATCTTGTTAATTGATTCTCTTTTCTTGGGTGTTGCGTAGGCAGTTGTTGTAGTTGAAGCCAGGTGGAAATTTCCCTGGTCAGCTGAGTAGGCATCATCGCTGTAATGCCCTAAAGGGTTAAAATATTTTCTTGCTTTTTTTGTATGACATGTCATTCATAAAATGCATAATTTTAAAAATTTTGCAGTGGAAGACTATAAAAATAGAAACCATTTAAAATCAATGTACTAAAATACAACAAAATCAATGTGCTAAAATCCAACAAAATTAGCGTGCTAAAATCCAACAAAACGAATCTGAATATATGTTATAAAGCTAAATATAAAGAAAACATAATAATAAAAATCCTTTTTGAAAATTTATTCATTTCTCTTTTTGATACCCATGGTCAATCTCACTCCAAACAATGCCACATCATTCAGTTCCTTTGTCTCATCGGGTTCATCAAAGATCTCATCCTCACCTACATTACAAGGTTCAACTAATGAGCCTAACGCTCAGCAAGAGATGTATAATATATAAACATGTAATGTAGTTCATAAGCAAATCATGTCATGTTCAATTTTTAGTCTTTCCTTTTCTTTCACTTTACAGTCTGATTGTTGTGGTAATTCAGTTTAAAGGAGAGTGACATCATTTGGTCCACCTTATTTGGGACAGTCAATTGGAGTCCATGCCTACAATGACCCTTTACATTTATTAAATTTCTTTCTTATCTTTCTTCAATGAATGCAAGAACGTACATGTAGCATGAACATCAATATAGTATGTGTAATACCCTGACATTTTTAAGTTGGATAATTATTTTATCGGGGTATTACGAAGGACGTATTCGTAGGATTATAAATTAAGGAATAAATTAGAATAAAAATAGATGTTGATTTAATTAATTAAATTATGGTGTTGAGGTAAATTATTTAGGGGAATAATTAAAAATGGGAAAAATAGAAGGTGATTAATTAGGATTGGGTTAATGAAAAATTAAAAGGGGGATATTCGAGGCATGAACCGGTTCACGCCATTTGAATTGGTTCACTAAGTGAACTGGTTGGGAGGGAGAAAGAAATGGCCTCTGGCCATTTCTTTGCAGACAGAGCCAAAGGGAGAGAGGGAGCAAAGGCGAGAGAGAATGGGGGAGAGGGAGACGAAGACGATGAACGGCGATGGCGAGCGAGGCGACGGGTCTAGCGTACATGACGTCCAGGCGAGGCGGAGCTGCGAGTTGCGGCGGTTTGTGGCTAGGGCTCGCGAATTTGGGGCTCCCGCGGGCATGGTTTCCGGCGGCGATTCAAGGTAGGTCTGGTTGATTTCTTCCTTCCTCCTTGTGTTATGATGGTCGGATGTTGGCAGAGTCAATCGGTGGTGGCGATTGCTGTTGGTAGGAACGAGCGGGCTTGGCATTTGTCGTGAGGGAGTGGCTAGAATGGTGATTCAAGCTGGACCGGCAGAAGGCCTTGGTCCAGCTTGCTATTGGGTTTGAACCGAATCACTAGTGGGTAGTCCTTGTTGCGCTGGAAATTGACAGTGTGGACGCTTGGGGAACATTCTATGGGGCTGGGCAGTGGCTGGTCGAGCGTGTAGAAGGGCTGCTCTGCCAGGCAGAGTGGTTGTCTCCTAGGGAGATTCAGTTGCTTATTTTGATAGAGAGGATAAGGCCAGATAAATGGGCATGGCAGAGAGCTGAAAGCTCTCGGGTGTTTTTCTTCTGAAGGCTGAGTGTGTGAGAGTGGGTTGGAGTTGCTGGTGAGTGAGTTGCTGCTGTCCAGGAGCTGGAGCTGCTGCTGTCCAGGGGCTGGAGCTGCTGCTGCGTGAGCCGTGTAGTGTGTTCTTCATTCGGTAAGACTTGGGTGTGTCTTGGCCATGTGGAGGAGGCCCTACACCGCAAGTGTGTGTGTGAGTGAGTCTTTGGTGGTTGATTTCCGTTATTAGCTTTCTCTGTATTGTTGATACTTCCCTGGAAAGTTCACTGTTGATGCTAATAGTGTAGAATGCATATTATGTTGCTCTGTGATATTTTCTATGTTTGTTTGTTGTACATTTGGATGCTTTGTATGTTAGTTCTTGGTGTGTTTCCTAGGCAGTTGAGCATGTCAAAAACGTGTGTGTGAGTTAGATAGAATTGTGATGCTTTGTAGATAATCCTTTGACTGATAGTATAAACTTGCTAATTCTTTGTTTGGTCGCTTTATTATATTTCCCTCGTTGTTGGTTTTATAGCTCTGTTATCAGCTTGTTATTAGCTCTCTGTCAGTGCTGTGGTTGGCTTGTTGGTTGATTTGTTGATTTCTCTGCTCTTTGTTTTGTACATATGAATTGGTGAGTGGAAATTGTTGTGAAGTGTAGAGTGGTTGATTGTGATTAGCATGTCGAATAGAGTAACAAATTTATAATTAGAACTTAAGCATGCTTAGGTTAATTTAATTAACAAGCACGTTAATTAATAACTTAGCTAGTTTACTAGTTATTGATTTAGTTGTTAATTCATTAAAGGTTGTTAATCAATAGAGTGCATTAACCTAATCGATTTAGTTAACCTAAGTAAATTAATAAAAGCATGTGAATGAACAACTTTTCAAGCATGTTATCGATCTTTAATCTTGTCGTGCATTGTATGTCCGTTATGGTTGTTATATGAATTCTCTTCTGTATGTTGTATGTACTTTTAGTCTTAGGCATCATAACGATAGAAACAATTAGGAAAACCACCACAGGGTGGCCACATGCCTTGAGTGAGGAAAAGAATTAATCCTTCCCATATCGGGATCACAAGACCAATTAATATAATTAATTAGAAAACGTAGGATTTCTCAAACTCCATGCTCTATGTACGAGCTATACCTAAAATACGTAACTAAAAGATTGGCTTGGGGCGGACCCATTTCAAAGAATTAAAGAGAGGCATATCATCCCACATAAACCCATTTTCTTACTGGGCCTTTAGGCTCACGTCTTACTTGCGGTGTAGGTACACGTACGAACGAAGTCCTCAAGCAATGAAGAAGCAGTTGATGAAGGATTCGCACGCGCAAACTCGTGGCTGGCCAAGCTATGAAAAGTGAGAGATGATTAAGTTGTAATTTAATTGAATTTCTAAATTGTAATTAAATGTTTAGTTTGTTTCCTTTAAATTATTTACGCTTCCGCAAAGGTTTTCTTTCCGCAATGTTTCAAATAAATGATTTGTTTTTAACGCTTTCGCATTTTTATTAAATTGGATTTTCATAACGAGTTTTAACAAACAGTTGGTAGCGGTCTGGTTTAGGTGCACTCTGATTTGCTTTTAAAAAGAATTTCGAATTTTCTCGCATTTTAAAGGATTTACGAAAATCCAGGTTGTTACAGTATGCATAAATAATGTATAGAGAACAGAGCAGTAAACGAAGAGCAAATCCTCAAGCAATCGTCATTAATTACATAAAATAAACAGTATGCATGATAGTTATTCATCATTATTGCAACTCACTATTTAACCTAACTACCCACCAATACATTACTATAATTTTCCAGAAAGCAGTTCAATCAATATAACAGTGTAAACACACACTTTCTACCTTACCTTAACACTTTGTGATGTAAACCAAAAGGTCACACAATCAAAACATCTCTTACCTGTGCTAGTTAGCAGAACCCATAACACACTTCTTCCAAAACCAACGATTATCCTTAACATCAATAGAAAACATGAAGTGGGTTAGAACAAAGGGTGGCTGAGGACACAGTTTAATCTATTGAAAAATTATCTCACGGTTTTCATCTTGTAGCCCTACCAAAACTTAAGCTTTGAAATGTAAAACCTACCACTAGAAAACTTGAAGAAAATACCTAGGAGAGAATAGTTCTCTTCGTTCTAGCGGCTGTGGAGAAAATAGGGTTTCTTTCCCAATAACAATCGTATAAATAGACAACCGAACGCGAGGTCTCACAAAATAAAAATCCAATGAAATCCGTGAATAATTCGTCATTGGTTTCCTTTCAATCCATATAGGCAAACCTAACTTGCATGAATTCTGGAATATCTTTGTTTAAAATTTGTTTCACTGAGCAGCAGAAGTGAAGGCCGCAGCATGGAGATATCTGCTTAACCAAATCAACCAATAGTAGTAAGCCACGTTAGCCATTGATCTTACGTTCATGGTCGCCAACGCTAACGCAGATGCCAATCCTTCCGCAAAAGCCTACACTGTCGCAGAATCTCAACTTTTCCACAAAATCTTGCTTCCAAATGACACCATTCCATCCACTTAATTTTCTTGCCATAGACACGTACGCTATAGCGGAAACGCGTTCTAATCCTAACAATGTTGTTTGACTTAAAAACTCTTTTTTTGCTCGAAATCTTTTCTTTCAGTAGAAGAATCTTTTCCTTCTGCCTTCTGATCCGATGGTCGATGCTTCATATGCTTTTCTATTTTAATCCAACAGTCAACAACTCACCCAAAAGGAATCTTTCCTTTCCACGTGAGCATCTTTTTCCAAATCCAACGTTTTGTGTTCCTTCCTTAAATATATTCTAACAGTTGCAAATTAATCTGCATTCCTTCAACTGCCAACACTTTCACAAGAGTACCCTCTCCAATCCGACTTAATCACAGTCATCCAACGACTATTAACTCATCTACCCTTCCACTTGATGGATGAAGATCTTCACTATACGGCGATGTTTCCCTTCTCCAAAACAGTTGACGTGGCTAAGTTTCCATTCTTAGGCAAAAAATCTTATTCTCAATTTATTAAATTACTTACTTAATTATTAATTTACTTTATTATAATTTATAATAAAATATTAAATACTCTAAGTATAGAATATACCCAATTGTAGGACTGGGCAAGAACCGACCAGAACGGAAGAACCGACTCGAAACTGAGCTGCGGTTCCGGGTCGGTTCCTGTTCTTGGTTCTTACAATTTGATGCTTATTGGTTTCAGTTCTTTTTTATATTTGAGGTTCGGTTCTCGGTTCCATAAGTCTAGAACCAAGAACCGAATGATATTAAAATGTAAGGGTCGGCTGAGCGAAGAAAGGCTGGAAAACTGGAACCGAGACCTCGACTGCGATTTGTGAAGCTGCGACTGCAACTGTGCCTGCGAATCTGCGACTACGATTTGCGACTGTGATTTGCGAAGCTGCAATTGTGAAGGCGACTGCGACTGTGAAATCTAGAACAGAGGTTCGACACCGAGATTGCTCCCCTAATTCCGAGTGTTGAGGGTTTGCAATTTAGGGTTTCCAAGTGTTTAGGGTTTGCAAATATGATGAATCTAGTTTTTATGATTTCTGATATATGAATCTGTTTTTGATTTCTGCTGAATCTGTTTTAGGGTTTGCAATTTTGCAATTTTTGATATTTGATGAATCTGATTCTGAGGGTTTGAATCAGTTTTAGGGTATGAATCTGTTTTAGGGTATGTTGCAATTTCTAAAAAATTAAATTATGTTTTTGAATTCTAAAAAAGTTGATAATGTTTTAGGATATGTTGCAATTATATTTCAATTGTTGTTGTTGGCATTTCAATATTTCTTGCAATTTTTGTAGCTGCAGGTTGGGAGTTGACATTTCAATATTTCTTGCAATTTTTGTAATATTTTTCTTGCAATATTTGTAATATTTTTCAAAAGGCAGGTTGGTTGGGAGTTGACACATCTGGGATGATGATAAGATTGTCCTGTGCGATGGCTGTGATCTTGCTTACCATATATTTTGCTTGTATTTGTGTGGGTTTAGATTTAAAGTCCTAATCCATTGAATTTGGAAGATGATGCTATGGGATGTACATGAAGTGTGGTTCTTGCTAAATGGAAGTGATTGGGAGGAGCCTCAATACTGGTTTGATTGAAGTATATCTAGGCAACAAGCCAGTGAGTACACTTGTGTATTTTGTGTTCTACCGCGAAGGTATTACCAGTTTTTAATTCTTTATGGCTTTGTAGCAAATATCAATTATGTTAAACACCTGTTTTAGATAATCAAAGGTCTTGTCGTTTACAAAGCCTTTGCCTCGTGCACATTATTCCTTCCATCTATGTTATGATATCTCCTTCAAATTTTACGTAATCAGTTAGGCTTACATTGATCAGTTTCATGGGTATAACCATAAATAAATCAGCATTGTTTGCGGTAGTGGCCTTGCTTTATGAGGATCAGGCTTGTCCGGGAATTTCTTCTTCCAGGTAAGGTATTTATAGATCAAGTTCTCTCGATTAGTTTTCCAACACCAGGCACATCTGGGAACCGGAACCGACTGGAACTGAACTGGAATAGAGTTTGGTTCTCGATTCCTGTTCCGGTTCCTTGCGGTTCCAGTTTTGGTTCCTTACTCTCGGAACTGAGAACAGAACAGTTGGTTCCGAGAGGTCCAGGTCCGGAATTGGAACCGGAACCGAGAACCGATTTGCCCACCCCTACCCAATTGTGACACAAAATAATTCTATTAAATTCTGAATGTTATATTACATAGCTAAAATTATTGAATGAAAAATTTGAGAGTTACAATCGCTGGGCTTGTCCATGATGTCGCTTAACTGGTAATATGGGTCGTACTTCCCAATGGACTAGTTAGTGTGTCCCTCGACCAGAAAATCTGATTCTGCCGTAGCATACTTCTGACCTCTACTTTGACCTTGTTCATATTGTACGTGAGGTCTGTGTTGGTTTTGGGAATCTGGGATCCTAGTTGTACGAGTTGTTTCATACGAGGGTCATTCATGTGGATGTGTCCTCATAGGTTATGTTCGTTTCAAGAGTTTTTGTTAACACTCTTGTGCTTGGACTGGTCGTTTTATCTCTTTGGGCTCTTTTCATTTTCTATCAGAGCTTGTCCCTCGTCCGTGTGGAGCAGTGTGCTTTCCCTTCAAGGAGTGGATTTTCTAGCTGTTCATTAAGCTTTGTCTCTCACCCTCCTAAATTTTGAACAGTTGTTCTGATGTTGCTGGTCGTTGATTAGCTGAAGCGTCTCTTGGTGTTGGTTTTATGTTCTAGAGTTGGGCATCTGGTATTTCTAGTTTTACCCTTTGGTTTGACCAATATATGACTGTCTTTGTGAATGCTAGTATTAGATTTTGCACTTGCGGTGTCTTGTTCGGTATCTTGGTTAAATCCTAGAGTTGTGTGTGCTTGGTAGTAGCAATTGTCTAGATCTATACTGGTATTCATGGATTTATAAGCCTTTTCAGCTATCAGGTCCTTGTTCCTTTCTTTGTAGGATTCGTTGTCATTCATGTGGAATAGGATACGTGTCATGTTTGTGTTGGATGTTTTGGTTTGGGTGCACTCTATGTTTAAAGTATCAGTTGTTGATTGTACCATATCTGATAGTTCCTACCTAGAGTAGCATTAGGCGATTGCGCTGGTGTATGAAGCATTTAGTTTCCGGTTGTGTTCTGGTGCTCAAGGGCATAGTGGTTACCCATGAATTAACGAGATTTGGTTTTCATTGGATGTTTGGTTACCTAAATTTGCCTCAATTTTGCTGCAAAGTTTTGTTATGTACCTTTGATAGAAGTTTTTTCGTGGCGCAAATCTTGAGTACTCTCTTGTTGAGCTTGGTGCTTGGATAGTATGAAGCCAAAGAGTGTCGTGTGGTTGTAATCTCTGTTTAGAGTATTGCTTAGACATGGAGATCATTTTCATTGACGCTCAAAACCTAGGTCCAACTAGTATCTTTCCCTTGTATTCTTTTAGACGTGTTTTTAGATTGAAGGAATTCGTTAAGTCATGTCTCGGGTGTTGCAGGGACTCTACATCAGTTTGATGTTGTTTCGGTCACTATAACAAGTTCAAAAGCTTTGCTTGACTTCTATCAATTCGTGTGGGTCTTCGCATTTCAAAATCGGTTCATCGATTAATCGATTGATCGAGTTATCCATTTCATTTCTATTAGGGTGACATTTCCCTTGTTCTTGTTGAATCATCTTTGCATCGTGAACTTGTTTCATTTCACAGTGTTTGCTTCTGTTTGTTTCCAATTGCAATCTTAGGTCTTCTTCCTGTTCTAGGTATGTCGGAAGCTCGAAACATAAATATTCGAGTTCTTCCTTGGGAGATTCGCTTGGTTCGTGTACTGTGGGTATCACACTGAGCATGGAGTTTCCTAAGAGTTCATGTCTGAGGTACTCCAATTCATTCGATGGCCCCTTGGGTTATGTGGAATTTCGAGGACGAAATTCTTTCAAAGGGGTAAAGATGTAAAATCCACAATTTCTTTGGATTTTATATTTTTGAGTAAATTTTTTGCTTCGGTTTAAGTCAAACTATTTTATGTTGACCAGCTCCTTGCAACATGTTATGGGTCTTCGACCATGTATGAAGGTCCAGTCAATGGTCAATTGATGTGTTTCATGTACCCTTGTGGCACAAAGTTATGGGATTATGCTCAGAAAGTTTGTATTACTGTACATTTAGTTTCGAGTTTTATCGAGTTTTGTCGGATTAAATTTTAAGGATTTTATTTAATATTTATAATCTGTTAATTTATATTATATTTATTAAATAAAATATTTAGAATTTAATTTGAAATATTCTTTTTCTTTCTCTTCATTGTCGCGGCGAGTGAGAGAGCAAGGGTGAGAGGTGATGGATCCAGTTGGTGTTTAGGAGGCTTCCGACGCTAGGATCGTCTTTGTGTCATTTCGACCTCTGACCTTTGTGAAGGAGTTTTGCGGGTAAGTCTGTTTCTTGCCTCGTTTTTTCGTTCGAAATCTCCTTTTTGTTTTGATATTGGATTCGAGCTTGAAAACTCAAATGCTTTGTGTTTCTATGTTATTGGGTTAGATTTACGGTTTATGCAAGAGTATTAGCTGTTTTGAGGCAGAAAATGAAGGTAACGGCACGTTTTAGGAATAGAAATCATGTTGGAGGGTTGTCCTGGTCAACCTATGGTCGTGCTTGGTCAACCACGGATTAGGCTGTGCGTTTAGGTGAAGCACGAGGTGATTTACAGACGATTACAGCTTGAGCAGTCCCTCGCAGTAGTCGACCGCAGCTAGTGCGGCCTACCACACCAGCAGGCCGGTCGACCGCAGGTGCATCTGTTTGATCGCTAAAGGTCACTAGTCGACCATGGAGGTCCCAGGTTGATTGCTAGGGGTCCTTGGTCGATTGCAGGATGTCCTAGGTCGCCCGTACAATGTGGATTTTCATGTTTTTGAGTCGTCAGGGTCAGAAGTGTTGTATCTCGTCGACAATAGTTGTGTCTCGTCGACTAGTAGGTCTTTCGAGATTATTTATTGTTGATTTTTGGGCAATCGTTGGCAGGTGTCGTCGACTGCTGTTTTTTCTTGATGGAACGCGAATTTGTCTCGTCGGCCATTGTTGAATCTTGGACGACTGTTGGCATGTCTTATCTACCGCTGCTAGGTTCCGGTTGAGCATCGTCATGTCTTATCAACACTTGGTGGTTGTAGTTGACCATCTTTGAGTTTTATTAACAGCTGGGTTGTTCTAGTTGACCCTTGCCATGTCTTGTTGACACTAAGCGGTCTTGGTTGACTGTAGTCGTGTTTGTTTGACTCCAACTGTGTCTCCTCTACTGCTGAGTAATTCAGTGGGGATGTTGTATTCCATGAACTATAACCTTGTTTTGTCAACCGATTGACCTTTCTAGTTGTTTGTTAAGGTGTCTGCTCGACCACTATCATGTCTTGGTCGATCGAACTATGTGTTTCATGGAGTTCAAGTTTTCTGAACTTCATTCGATTTCCTCAACCATGTCTCATTTCTGATTAGTGTAGCTTCTCAGTCCAATGTGTGGGTTTTTGTCGTTCCTAGACTGAAACCGAGAAATCTTGTGCTAATCCTTTTGATTTGTCTCTTAATTTTTGTTTAGGACTCTTGATATATTCATGTGTTGATTCAGGGTTTTGACGTCAGATTAGTTTTAAGTTCTGATGGCATTCTCGGTGTGGGTGCTTGCTTTCGATGATGCATGCAGCTAGTCGGCTAGGCTCTTATATCTTCATCGAGGTAGGGATTTTATACTTAGTTGCATTGCATTGCATTGCATGACATGGTTTTCACACTGTATTTTGCGGGTTGCCACATTAAAACCCGACGGGGACAGTTCGACAACACGTAGTTTTTACACTATGTAAATACATGAGGTTTACATGTTTAGTTTATGTGCATGGTTTTTCATAGTATGCTTTGGTTCTGATACGGGAGGTTCTTGATATTTTGGATGGTTTTTGTGTCAAAGTATCACGAGGATAACCTGATACATCTTTGACTGCGTGATGATATTTTTTTGTGCACTGTGTGAAAAGTGGGTGATAGGGTGTTGTTGATGTGTTCCTTGGGTTTCTAATCATTAAACCTGACTAGGGTGTGTATGTTTGGGTTATGTCGTTGCCAATTGGTTTGTTGGCAACCCCTGTGAGTCACTAGATCTTCATATCACACTCACAGTTTCTTCCTTTAGGCTCATGAGGCATTGTCATCTTCAGATTGCCACCTTTCTGTGTGTTTGTATCGGAGGGGTCCTTGAGTGACTCTTCCTTGTCACGGATCTTCATTTTGACTTATGAAAAACAATGGAGGCTTATTTTACTATAGCTGGTTAGGTATCCGACAATGTTTGATGAATGCCTCATTGATGGCTCGTGGAACTTATTTTGATGATAAATCATGTTTTGGAAATGATTGTAATTCCATCCACGGGTATGAATACATGTACGATATAGTAGTGATTTGATCATTACATTGATAGTAAAACATAAAACCAGTTTTTTTATGAGTATTGCATTTAGTATAAGTTCCCTACTAAGTTAGTTACTTACTCCAACGACGCCCCTATCATAGGTTGTGATAATGGTGGTCAGATGTGGTGCATGATGTGTGGATACTTCAAAGTTGTTTCCTTCCTTGGTGTTTTTGTGTCGTTTCTGGTGAGGATTAGTTCCTTGTTTTTGTTTGTTGTTTGGTATTGGATGGTTTCATTTCCTGCATAGTGTTTTATTCTCTTTGTTGTTATTATACTATCCTTGATTCTTGTTGATTACCCTATGGACTCTAACCCATTTGTTTTTGGCTTTGGACTTAATTTTGTGTCAAAACTTCCACTAGCTTTCCAGCCTTGGGTTGGGCGATCGGGTCCTCTCTGAGGATTAGGTCACCTGACCTGACATTTCTGTTATGCCCACCTTCGGGTTGTGACAAACACGACATGTCGACACTTAGCACCCCACGTCCCCACCCTTCCCCTTTCCTCTCATAGTCTTAGTTAATCTCTCTCTTTCATCAATTAAAAAAAAGGTATCTGTGAAAATATTGGTGATCGCAAATGTGTTTGTGTCCACCGAAGTGTTGGTGTATGTTGATACTTGGTTTAAAAAGGATAGGTGGTCGCACATGAGTGGTGTTTGCGGATCGATTGAATATCTGCAACTGAAGCGTTGGTGTCCTTGAAATGAGGTTTGTACGTCTGTAGAAAGACATGACGTGGCAAATTGTGATTGGTAGACAATGTAAGTGGATATCCTCAATGGAAGCGTTGGTGTCCACAGAAGCTTTGGTGTTTGCAGATGTGAAATGGAATCAGCAAAATGAGGAAGCAAAAATGAATGGAGAAGGGGCATTCTGTGTCTGCGAATAAAAGGATAGGCATGTGGATAGCTCAAGTTAGAATATCTATGAACAATGAAGCAGATATCTGCAGTGAAAAGGGGAATCCACAAAATGAGGTACGTGGTGGATTGTAATTGGCAGACAATGTAAGCAGATATCCATAGCGGATAGGAACGCATCTGCATATAGGAGGAATCACATGCACGACACACGCGATTTAATGAGAAAGCATAAATGAATGGAGATGGATGGACACTGGGTGACTCGTGTTAATTAGGGAGGAAGTGGATACCCGTGAACAACAAAATAGATATTCACAACAAAAAGGAACACCCGTGAATGTGAGGTGAAATCCACAAAATGAGGTGAGTGGCGAATTGTGCTTGGCAGACAATGTAAGCACATATGCTAAGCAGACAAGAATGTTTTAGCAGATATAAAGAATCATATGCATGACCCACGCTATTTAATGAGGAAGAAGAAACGAATGGAGAAGGGGGTGTCCCACGTCCCAACATCTATGGAGAGAATGATGGACACGTGGGCGACCCACGTTAATTAGAGAGGAAGCGGATATCTATGAACAGTGAAGTGGATATCCACAGTAGAATTTAGTTTAAGCCTTTAAGGTTTGACTTATCAGTTGTCACTAGTCATATGACTGTTGCGAAATGTGAGGTGGAATCTGCAAAATTAGGTACATGGAGGATTGTGATTGGATGACAATGTAAGTGGATAACCATAGTGGATAGGAACGCATCGCAGATAGGAGGAATCACGTGCACGGGACACACAATTTAATGAGAAAGCAAAAACAAATCTAGAAAAGGGTGTCTTGTGTCCATGGAGAGAAGGATGGACAATGAGTGGCTCATGTTAATTAAGGAGGAAGCGAATATTCTTGAAGAGTGAAGTAGATATTTGCAGTAGAAAGGAATGCCCTCGAAATGTGAGGTGGAATCTGCGAAAGAAAGTACGTGGCGGATTGTGATTGACATACAATGTAAGTAGATATTCGCAGTGGATATGAACATGTTAACACGTAGGAGGAATCATGTGCATGGCCTATATGATTTAATGAGGAAGTAGAAATGAATAAAGAAGGGGGCGTCCTGCATTCCGACATTTGTGGAGAGAAGGATACATACATGGGTGACTCAAGTTAATTAAGGAGGAAGTGGCTATATGTGAACAGTGAAGCGGATATCCGCAGCTGAATTTAGTTTAAGCCTTTAAGGTTTGGCTTGTTAGTTATCTCACTAGTCACATGATTGTTGCAAAATGTGAGAGGGAATCCACAAAATGAGGTACATAGCCAATTGTGATTGACAGACAATGTAAGTAGATAACCGCAGTGGATAGGAACGCGCCGAAGATAGGTGGAATCATGTACAAGGGACACACGATTTAATAAGGAAGCATAAACGAATGAAGAAAGGGGCATCATGCATTCCTACATATGTGGAGAGAAGGATGCACACATGGGCAACCCATGTTAATTATAGAGGAAGCGAATATTTGTGAATAGTGAAGTGGATATCCACAGTGGAAATTAGTTTAAGTCTTTAAGGTTTGGCTTGTCAGTTGTCACTAGTCATATGACCATTCCGAAATGTGAGGTGGAATTTTTGAAATAAGGTACGTGGTGGATTGCGATTGGCAAACAATGTAAATAGATATCCATAGTGGATAGGAACGAGATAGCGGATAGGAGGAATCATGTGCATGACCCACATGATTAAATGAGAAAGTAGAAACTAATAGAGAACGGGGCTTCTCGCGTCCCACATGTGGAGAAAAGGATGGACATATGGACGACTTCTATTAAGTAGGGAGGAAGCAAATATTCGTGAATACTGAAGCGGATATTCGCAGTAGAACTTAGTTTAAGCCTTTAAGGTTTTTCTTATCAATTGTCGCTAGTCACATGACCGTTGCAAAATGTGAGGTAGAATGTAATACCCCGATTTCCCGTAAAGAAATTTTGTATGGATAATTGGAAAATTTATTGGGTGTAATGGAATTATTTGTAAAATTATTGAAGATCTATTTGATAGAAATTAATTTAGGAAAGTGAATCGAAGAATTTAAATTGGACTGATAATCACCGTCAAGCGATATTCGGAATAAATCAAGAATTATAATTAGGTCGAATATAATTTAATTAAATGACCGAGGAGATTTATTAAATAAATGAAGAATGAAAAATAAAAGAAAGGGGGATTAGTTAGAAATTAAGATAAAGGAAAATTTAATTAAAATGGGAGGATGAACTGCTTTTTTTGGTTTGGTTTGGTTTAAATCGGTTTGGTTGGTTTTGTTTTAAAGAAAAGAAGGGGGTGGTTTGGTTTAAAGAGAAGAAGGGGATTTAGAGGAAAGAGAGAAGCAGAAGAGAAGAGGAAAGGCAATTTTGTGACTCGCAATCTCCTTCGGCAGATGGCTCGCGGGGGAAGAAACGGACATGAGCTCAAAAGGAGCTTGGCCACTGGGTGTCGACGCGAAGAGGAGGTGCGGCGATGTGTTCAGTGGTGCGTCGAGCTCAGGCGTGTGTGGGACCATCGCTGTGTGTCCGGTGGAACCACGGGGATGGGCGTGGTGAAAATGTTCGAACCATGAGACCGAACGAACCACGGGCTGGAGCATGGTAATGCCAGACCGAGGTAAGTCGGCAACTTTCTATTTTGATTCATTCTCCTTGGCTTTCTGTTCTTGGACGATTCGGCCTGTTAATTTGGCGAAGAAAAACTGGCAGTGGCGTAGGGCATGGGTAAGCCGTGACCTCTGCATTTCACGCTGGACTGAGCCAGAGTGGGTTTTCTTCAGCAGTTCTCCCAATGATTTCACGTGATTCTCTAGGAGACAATAAGGAACTTTCCATGCTGTAGGATCGAAGTGAACCTCCTCCATTGATATGGGTGACTGTCCATTAGCTTTTGCTCCTTGTGAATCCATTCTGTCTATAAAGCAATGGCCGAGGATGAGGTAACACTCTAGACGACTTGAGAATTACAGAAGCAGAGAAGGAGTGTGTGAGATTGGAAGTGACAGAGTGAGTGTTTGAGGAGAAGAAGCTTCGTAGGTGTTTTCTGGTAAGATGATTTCTTCTCTTTTATGGTTTTTATGGATTATAGATGTATGCTCTGTTGATGGAATGGTTCTCTTTTTGGGTTTGGCTTGTCTATATGTAAATTCAGTTGATGAATTATGTCTCTGTTGGTTGCAGCTCCCTAGTTTTGTTAAGTATTGCATGTTGTGGTTGGATGTTAATAATGCTCTGTTGATTATTGTTCTGCCCGGTTAAGATATGGTGATTTGATAAGGAAGTAGAAACAAATGGAGAAAGGGGTGTCCCGCTTCCACAGAGAGAAGGATGGGCGCGTGGGTGGCTCACGTTAATTAGGGAGGAATCGGATAACCGTGAACAACGAAGTAGATATCTGTAGTGGAAAGGAACATCAATGAATGTGAGGTGGAATCCGTGAAATGAGGTATGTGGCTGATTGTAATTGGCAGCCAATGTAAGTAGATATCCGTAGCGAATAGGAACGCGTTAGCGAATAGGAGGAATCATGTGCATGCCACACATGATTTAATGAGGAACTATAAATGAATGCAAAAGGGGGCTTCCCGGCTTCTGAGGAGAGAAGGATGGACACATGGGTAGTTCACATTAATTAGGGAGGAAGTGGAAATCTGCATATGAGATTACTTTAAGCCTTTAAGTTTTGGCTTGTCAGTTGTCACTTGTCACATGATCATTGTGAAATGTGAGGTGGAATCCTTGAAATGAAGTATGAGGGATTATGATTGGCAAAAAGTGTAAGCGGCGGACTGGAACATGTCGGTGGATAGGAGGAATCACATGCATGGCACACATGATTTAATGAGGAAGTAGAAACGAATGGAAAAGGGGGCATTTTGCATCCGCGAAAAGAAAGATGGACATGTGGGCGACTCACGTTAATTAAGGAGGAAATAGATAGATATCTGTGAACAGTTAAGCGAATGGCCGTAGCAGAACTTAGTTTAAGCCTTTGAGGTTTAGCTTGTCAGTTGTCACATTAAAAACATATAGCAATTGTGATGATCCGGATTCAGGATTAACCTTAATAATCATATTTTCTATAATTAAATATGATTAAGTGATAATAAATCATGAGATTACTTTGAAAAAGCAATTGACCAATCAATTGAGGGTGTTTTTCCAAACTAAAAATAAGTATAATAGTAGATATTATGTGTAACATCCCGTTTTTCCAACTTTTTAAAACGTTATGATTTCAAATGCATTTTCTAATTTAAAACGTTACACAGTGGAAGACTTTGTATTTTTAAATCAAAATATATAAAACATAGTAGAAAACTTTTGAAAACAAATACCATAAATAAAATTCTTTTCTTTGGAAACATTATAACAAAAACCTTTTATAAATCATTTATTGTACAAGACCTTTACATTTTTCTTTCTTCCATTAGCCTAGACAACCACAAGATCTGCAACACGCAAATTCCTCATCAACTGCTCCTACATCACAAGACTTAAACTATGAGTCTAACGCTCAATAAGAGATAATATGAAATGCTCATGCTATGCAACTTTATAAAACATGTGTATGCAGTTTTCGTTTTTCATAATCTTAGTTATAGTAGTTCAAAACGATGGAGATTTCTTACAGAAGAGAAAAGATACATCTTTAGGATCTAGCCAATGCAGAACCGTCACTCAATCCCTAGGTGGGAAGAGATACATCATATCGTAGTTCTACCAAGCATCACCGTCACTAATCTCCCCAATCTCCAATGACTAATTACTTATATTCAAGTTGTTTCCATTTTACTTTTAATGGTACAATGGATAATCACATAGCCCAAATAGATGTTGTCTATTTCGGGTGATCAGCCCTCAATGACTGGTTCTTAGGTTAGCGTTCCATACCATTAACCCAGAACACCATCCATTTGTTATGTCTAAGTATCCATTAACCATTCTTAAAACCATGCATGAAAAACATTTTTGTATCATTTTTTAAAACTATGATGCATGAGTATGAATGCACACAAGTATAAGCAATATGATTCTAACCTTATCTTAAAGTCTATGTGTAACATCTCAGTTTTTCTTACAATTTAAACTTATCCTTTCGAAAAGCTTTTTCTTTATAAACACAGCAGAAGACTTTTCTTATTAAAACATTCGGAAATTCCACTAATAAAACGTTTGCAATAGCAGAAGACCTTGCATTTTAAAACCAAAGAGAATAAAATTTATTTTCTTAATAAAACATGATAACGTAAATAAGATTTCTTTTCTTAAAACAATATTACAAAACCTTTTACATTTTCTCTTTAATCTTTAGCCTAGCCAGCCACCAAGTTCGCAACGTACAAGTGTTTCATCAACTGCTCCTATCTTTGATACCATGCATACCTACATCACAAGACTTAAACTATGAGCCTAACACTCAGTAAGAAGTTAAATGAAATATAAAACATGCAATGCATTTACTTAAATCCTTTTTATAAAATCCTTTTCTCATTTTAATTTCCTTTCTTTCCTTACCTGCACATCCATGCACTATGTCCCGACATCAATCAAAGACTTATTAACCATTGTATACAAGTCCCGACATCAATTGAAGACTCTAACCGCCATAACGTCTCTTGATAAAGATCGTCATCAATCAAAGACTTATTAACCATTGTATACAAGTCCCGACATCAATTGAAGACTCTAACCTCCATAACGTCTCTTGATAAAGATCGTCATCAATCAAACCGCCTGTTAGCTGCTGTGCACATCAATGTACAATGACCCAATCACCTTCGGTAAGCAGATCTGGCATCAACTGAAAGCTTTGCTAGCGGTTGTACACATCAATGCACAACAATTGGTTCCGACATCAATCGAGAACGCACTAGCAGCCATGCACATCAAGGCTAATGGCCTCACTAACCGTTAGCCGGTCTATCTCGACATTAATATAGAACAAACTAACAAACTTAAGCTTTTCAGTCATTCAGTTTACATTTCAGTTATTAGTTATTCAGTTTCAACATTGAGAAATCTATTTACATTTTTGAAAACAACGATGCATGAATGCACACAATCACTACATTCTCGATCGACAACAGAATCACAACTTAGATCTAACAACAATTATCATGCAAGCAATCATCAATACATCTCCAAGTAAGACATGATCACAACCTAACATCTAACATGACTACACATCAACAATATAACCTAACTAGTATATCTATCACAATCACTAACTTTAAAACAACAGCACCGTATAATACCAAAGCTTGTTCTAAACTAACAGCAGTAACAAATACCTCCGAATCAATATATAAATTCAAGAGTCCACCTTCTATGAAATACAAGCATCTCTCGAGTATATTATTACCTTTTAAAAATCCTTAACATTTAAGCCTTAATCACAGATTCTCTGTATCACAGAAACTACATCTTTCTCAACAACAAACATCCCTAACAATCGTAAAGCATGACTTCCAAAATTAATCACATATTAACAACAACCTATTCAAGTTGATATTTTCTCTAGACCACAAATTTATCTTCACATTTCTATTAGCACAGAATAGCCTCACAATACAACAACATTATTATAACAACATTTCAACATTAAGGATTGATATTAACAATAGCATCTCACCCTAATATTATCATCTACCATCACCAAACATCCAGGGAACACAGAACAATACTCCTAGCCATAACAAATATGGGTTGTAGTCTATCAAGGTTTGTTATTAATAAATACTGTGAATATCACCAAGAGGAAACAAGTAGAAACCCACAAGCGCTAACTAACTGAATATCCCACAGCTTAATCATCTATCAACAATATGATAATATTTCATCTTTCAACTATGGTAAGGAACACTTTCACTATCTAACAGTAGCATAGGTTTATTCTTACCTAATAATGCTTATCTTCCAACAACAATCATCTCCTAAGAATTGTCAAACAATATTATCAACCCTAATTGAGTTGTTCAATTACCAACAATATGTCCATTCTAACAGGGAGCTATCTTCACAACAATTACCAAGCAATATTATCAACCCTAACAGAGTTATCTATTACCAACAGTATATTCATTGTAACAGGGAGTTATCTTCACGATAATTATAAAACAATAAACAACCAAGCAAACAGCCCTAATTCTTGTCATGTAAGCCCTTTCGGGCAAAAGACATGCAAACTTCTTACTTCAATTCGCTAATCCTTTCCTGTAAGTTTCTCCGCACTATTTTTTCTTCACTACCTCACTTCACTCTTTTCCAAATTCTTCTTCAAGCATTTAGCACTACAACATTTCCAGGAAATCAAAGGCATAGGAACCACACATAGCAAACACTATACAATTCCTTCTCTCTCAAGTCCTCTAGACTTCTCTCTTCCCCACCATCTGCTTTCACTCTCTTTCTCTCAGCATCACATCAATTACAGAAAATAGAAGAAGAAAATAACGAGAGAGAAAAACTTCAGAACACCAGACAATTCCTTTCGCCTCAAAATCATCACTTAAGTTTTTTGCTCAACACTACAAAAATCTGGGTATTACACTATGAAACATAATCACACAGAGAGCATTTCATCCAACGAAAACATCATCATTAGCAAGTTCTTACTGAAGCAGATTTACCATCAACAAACAACACAGAAGATTCCTAACTCTTGCGATATAAGCCATTGCTGGCAAAACACATGCAATCTCTTACCTCCTTTCATAATTCTCTCTCTTGTTGGGAGATAACAATTAAGACATAAAAGACAAAAGATAAGAAGAAAAAGATGAGAACTTAAACTGCATACGATTTTTAAAAGAGCACAACATGACATTTAGTATGATACGTATTATCACTTACTGAGGCTTAGACTCATAGTTTAAGTCTTGCAATATAAGTACAAATACGAGAGAAAATGACGAACAGATTTAGGAGCAGCTGATGAATAATATGCATAGACGAGACTTACGGCTGGTTAGGCTAACAAATGTAAAGAAGATATGTAAAATATAAAGTAATACTTTAATTAATTATCTTTAAATGAACTATTTATGCTTTAGCTACGTTTTTAAAGAAAAAGTAATTTACGCTTCCACTATGTTTTGAGAAAAGATTTTATAACTATAGTTTTCTACTGTTTATAATGATTTTGGTAACGAGTCAAAGAAAAATGATTTTGACGGTCCGGCTATAAGAAGAGCACTCTGATTTTCAATTAAAAGGATTTAATAAAGATTTACAATCATTTTACAAAAGTTTTAAATTTCACGCATTTTTAAAAGGCGATAAATAGTCAGGGCGTCACAACTGAGCTTACAAAGCTCACAATTCTATTTATCCTATTTTTTGAGAACACATAGTAGCAGCTCTAGGAAAAAAAAAAGTAAAGATCAGTTAGATGGATAATTAGCATAGCATAGACCCAGAGTGTGAGTTTAAGTTTTTATTGTTATGTATTTAATTTTCATTCGGCCCATATTTGTAAAATAAAATTGGATATAGTTTTGTAAATACATAATAGTGTACAACTTTCTTGTTTGGGTTGGATTTTATTTTTATGTGGCCCAACTGCACGAGTGCATATATGTTTGATTGATGAGAATCCACTTAGAGTTGTGAGTTGTGTGATCATTCTTTGGGATGAGAATTTGGTTCCTGGCGCAGTTCCCTCGAGGATCGGAGAATGGGTCGTGACAGCAACGTTCACCCCCCCCCCCCCCCTCTTTCCTTTCCTTTCCTTTCCTTTCCGACTCTTCCCTCCGGCCTCCTCTGACTTTAATCTCCAACTCTAACCCACTCCCTCCTTCTTCCTCTATAATTATAAATACTACAGCAATTCCTCCATTTTATTTCACTGAAAGTTCTCTCAAATTTTTAATCTATTACTTCTCAATTATTGTGTTTTATCATGCACTTTTACTCTTACAAATTTTTATACTTTTTTCATTCATTAAACAAGGTATATTTTTAATTTATTTTTATATTATTATTAATTTTACTTATATGAATTAATATTTTTTGTATTAATTTTTTGTTGGTTTCATATACGTAGAGGTAATCAAATTCACATCACCTATAAGTTATTGTTGATTTTGTGGTATCAATTTATTATTTAAATTTTATTTTAGATATTTAATTTTAATTACTATGGATCCCCACAGTTATAATGTTAAGAATATTGATGATGATGAAGTTGAAGAAATTAGAGAGTAAGGTTCTACCATTTCAATAGGACAATCATATGCATAAACATCTTCATCTTCACCTTAAAAAAAGAAATAAAACGTCTAATGTATGAAATTATTTTGAGTTAAAAGAAATTAAATTGGTGGAAAAATAGAAATTAAAGCTCAATGTAAATACTGTATTAAAAATTATGCATATGTTTCTGGTAGTTTAACTAACATAATTAGTAGACATTTTCAAAAATGTTACTTAAATGACCAAGTAAGAGATCTTATACAAACACAATTAAATGATAGTGGTAGAGACACTTTTACATATTCACAAAATAAAATGAGAGAAAGAATAGCAAAACTTGTAGCACTATCCAAGTTGTCTTTATCATTCACCAATAGTGAAGTATTTGAAAAATTTATCAAATAGTATGCTACTCTTAGTTTTAAATGAATACCTAAAAGTACAACGAGAAATGATATTATCAGAATATTTTATAATATGAAAAATGAATTAATTACATTTTTTTGCAAATGTCCTTTTAATGTATGTTTGTATTACGTCTAATTCGAAGTGCATGTAACGTTAATATAAATTTATATTAATATTAATTATATTAATATAAATTTAAAACATTTATTTATTGTATGCTTGACTCATTAGGCTTAACTCATGGCTTATACGTCGGCTCGAGTTGAACTTTTTTTTAAGCTGGGCCATTAGGCTCGACTCGTTTAACTCAGTACCCTCGGTGAACTAGACTTTTTCAAGCTTGACTCGGCTCAGCACTGCCGGCTCGCCTGTCATCTCTACCCTAGCTTAGATAATCTAACCTAATTAACTAGTGTTAAATTACTAAAAATATTACTCACTTCCATCCATTAAAATCACTATATGCTTCATAATAATATTTGATAATTAAAAATTTTATTTTTTAAATCTAAAACATATTAGAAAAAATACAACTCATATATTATGTAGTGACCCAAAATTTTTAAAGTTTTAAAAAAAACTTATTTACCTTATCAAAAACTGGATTCGTAAAAATCTTAAGCAGTGGAAAAACACTCCTTAACAACGAAAAACATACATAATTAAAAGCAGGGGAAATACATCATTGAAAATCCATACATAGTTCTAATATTCAAACCCATAATTTTAGATTACATGAAATAAATATTTTATCCTGAAATAAATCCTCATACACTTCAAACATTACCAGACAACAACCAAGACTCACTCATGGAAACTCATCCTCAACAGCATTTTCCACATGAGTATTCTTGATGTCATAGTTACCTACACTACAAGGTTCAAACTATGAGTCTAACACTTAGTAAGCAGTATAAATAATATGCTATAAACATACATTACTTGATATGACATGATCATGATCTTTTTCTAACTTTTTCTTTACTTTTATTTCTCTTTTAGGAATAAGTAGGCTTGGTAGTGGGACACACATCACTATTCTCCAACCTTTGGAGAGATAGTCTCGAACCTTTGGGAGACAGACTCAAACCTTTGAAAGTCATCTGTTAGCTGGCATGCCTTTAAGATGCACAGTAACCCAGCGAACCTGTGGGTCGATTTGTCCAGACATCAACCGAGAACAAACTAACGGGCTTATGTACCCACTGGTCCAACCTTTGGGGACAACCTCTCTTCACTTTCTTTTTACATAATTTACTTTCATCTCTTATATTTCTTACATGTAAATTCATGCATGAAAACATATCATCTACGTGCAACAAAACATATCATCACATGAAAACATATCATCTACATGCAACATAACAATCATATTTCACCCAAACAGAGAGCAGTATGTGATCACTATAACAATAACATGTTCACAAGAAATCATCTAACACTATGAATAGAGTATCTACTGTAATCCTAATATTTACTCTCATGCATATAATAACCAAGACAGTAAACTACAACAACTACAAAACAGATCCTCAATACCATGTTATCATCATAAACTGAAAACAATAGCTTAAACACCTACGTACTATATGCTCAAGTGATAGAGTATCTCTGTGAACACAAAACAATATCTCAAATGTAAACAGATCTTCAAAACTATGCCATCATGACCAACAAAACAATAATCAAGCATCTTTGTGAATAGAAAACAATATCTCAAGGAAACATGTAAATAGATCCTCAAAACTATGTCATCATGACCACTAACTATTTAGATTTGGTAACTAACTCATCAACTAAAGATATGCTTTAATGAGGTTATGTATCTTACACGAGAATTGGATTCAAATCAAACAATAACTAAGCAACTAAGTATCATGTCCTCAAACAATAGGTTATCACATTAACAAAAATTCACTAAAAATATATATAAATAGATCCTCGAGTCAATAGTATGAAAGCAATAAACATCACAACAAAAATCCTACCACCTTGTGGTGTAGGCTGTGAGGCCAAACACATGCATCACCACTTACCTGGGTTTCGTGTATCACACATTGCCATTGCTTTAAGCTTTGTTGAGTTAAAACTCCCTTCGACCTATCCGGAGAAAAATCCCACTTTCTATTTTTCTTCTCTCGGTCACCAATTCAATCTCATCTCCCGTGAACAAAATATCCCCTCAATTTTCCCTTTTCCCTTTATAATTCGAGTGCGATTTAGTATCTCCAAGCTAGATGATTGTCCGCAACTTTCCAATTGAGAGATTAATCCGTTTCATTTTTCTTCAATGCACATTTAATTTACGGCAAAATGAAAGAGGACGCCTCAATCGTTAAACAAGCAAAGCACTGTTTGAGTTTTAAATTACCAGTACATCGGGTGCAGAAGTACAGGTTGGCAAGGACACGTTCGTGTCTGCTAAGAATATTCTTAGTGAATATTCTTCTCGCTAGACCAATCATTTCATGCCACGTTGTATTTCTGAAAGTGTCTCTGTTTGCAAATGTCTACGCTCTTGGGACTACACTATTTAGATAGGTTCCTTTAGTCAAAATGATGACATTCCTATCCTTGTTTATTTCACCACATATGCACTTTTCCTTTGAAACGATGATGTTCTTTTAAATTCGCAGATGCGTTCCTTTTGGCCAATGCGTTTCCTTTCGAGACTTCCTATCCAAACGACAATGTTTAATCCTCTAGGGATGCTTTTTTCTTTCTCCCACACTCCAGCGACATCCTTCCTTAATCTGATAGTCTACATTTCATCCTTAATTAAATCCACCGGTCCTTCCTCTTTCCATACAGAATCTTTCCTTTCCATGAAAGCATCTTTTTCGTAATCCAACGGCTCTTGTCTCATCCGCCCTTTTAATCAATCCCCCTCTCTTCCACAAAGAATCTTTCTCTCTCGTAAAAGCATCTTTTCCATCAGCCTTCTCTCATCCAACGATCAATCCTTCATTCGCTCTTCTCATCCGATGATCATTGTTCCATCCATCATTTTTCTTTCTCCCACAAACACATTCCTTTCCGAAAAGAAATCTTCTCCTTTTGCCTTCTCTCATTCAACGACTATAAACACTTTCACTCATTTTAATTTAATGGCCTTCATATCCTCCGCTCTTCCCAAACATTTTTCCTAGATTTGTTGGCTCCCACGAATGTCATCCTTAAACAATTCGCAACAGTGGACATCTCATCCAAAATGACGACGTGACATCACAGGCGACATCTCCAATTTTCCTCGTGCATCTTATTTCACCATTCTCAACTTAATATATTATTCTATTCTCTTTTTTTTTAATTAAAATTCTTTATATATATATATATATTTTTTCTTTCTTAATAATAATTATCATTATTTTTCTAGCAAAAATTGCAGTCACCACATATTATGATTATTTATAACATTAATTATTTACTTTTTATGTTCTTTAATCCTTATCTCATTTAATTATCTTTATAAGATGAACTTGATTTAAACTACAATTTTTTTTTTCAAAAATAAAATTAATTTAACAGTATACTTTTACATAATTTAATACTAGGGAAAATGACAAAACAACCATCATCCTTTACTAGTGTTGACAAACAAATCATCATCCTTTTTTTGCTAACAAATTAACCACTGAACCATGGGAAAATGACGACACCAACATCGCTGTCACGTTTGCTGTTAAACTCCATAATGTCGAGCTACGGTTGTTTGTCGACAAACCGCCACGGGTCCAAAGTTTTAAAAAACCACACGACATCTTGTTGGCCGGCAGCAGATTCTTAAGAAACCGCCGTGGTGCGATAATAAACCGTTGCGATGTGATGATAAAGTGTGGCGGGGTCACAATAAAACGCAGCACGAGTCACAATAAACCATTGCGATGTCATATGAAGCTGCAGCTGTTTATCGTCACACCATTGCGGTGTCATATAAAGCTACAACGATTTATCGTCACACTATTGAGGCGTCATATGAAGCCGCCGCGGTTTATAGTCACGCCACTGCGATTTAATATGTGTTTCGTTCAATAATTTTCTAACCTGTGTAGGTTTCACAGATTCAAGCAAAGTGAAATGTTGGCTCGGGGAAATGTTGCTAATTTTACAGTTTCATAATAATCAATTTTTATTTCATCATCAACAACCAAATTATCAATTCCATTATAAACATATCATGTGCATGTGCATTACAACTGCAAACCAATTATATTACAACCATATAATGTGCATGTGCTCTAAGATTCGATGTGCTCTAAGAAACTATTGTAGATGATCCTTGCATGTTTGCTCACTCAATCCCATTATCTGATATTCCCATATTCGATGGACTTGCCGTGATGCAAAACTGATGCTCCGCTTGCTACCAGGCATGACGGCTTTCCATCTTTCTCTAGCAAGTGTAAACGTCGTTGTGGCACTTTATTAGAAACTTCATTTCACCTAGTAGGCATCCCTCAACCGATGATTCGGCGAGTTGACCGTGAACCACGAAGTCATCGAAGAGGCTGAAAGTGGAAGCAATGTTGGAGTAGAGCGCAATGGCAATGTTCTGAGGGTTACGGTTTTCATCTTCGATGCTTTTGGAGGCTAGGTTTCGGCCATTATCGGTACCATTACAAGACTCAGTGTGCTCTGAGGCGCACCATTGTATGCGATTGGCTCATAGTGTAATATCCCAAATCTTCATTGAGCTGAAGACATAGCTTACGTGTTAATTTTGAGATATTAGGAACTAAGTTGGACATGTGAAGATATTGGTCAAGAGAAATACAATTGGAATAAGTGAATTATAATACCCCGTTATGTTCATAGTTCGATTATGAGAAGGATTGAAGTCAGTTGGAGATACTTAAAGTTATATTTGATGATATAAATTAATTAGATAGTCAGTGGGAATATAAAGAAAATATATTGGTCAAGTTTAGATATTATAAAGTTGAAAGTATAGGATATATATTATTATAAGACATATTGGATTTAGTGAAGAATGATGTGAAGGAAGAATGGTGAAAGATATAATATGGGTTGAGGTTTGGATATTTGGAAAAGTGAGATATAGGTGATTAAAGATAAGTATATGGGGAATATATTTATATATTTATAGGGTATATGCATAGTTAGGAGTCACGCTTCAAAGATAATCTGAAATATTAAACGAAAAACGTACATTGGTGAAGGTGACCGATCGTCGATCGTCCGGCGTACAAATAGACAGATTCTGAATGATTTTTGGGCGATCGATCGCCTGGAGAGGAGATCTGCTGGCATGATCAACCGCCAATTATGATGAATATTCTAGAGATGATAGCTTATGCGAAGACAAAGCGAAGTGTCATCTGAACGTCGGAGAACCGAAGGAGACGCGTTTAAATGCATATAAAACTAAGAGGATTGACGTTTTGTACTTTGGAACATCTAAGGGTTGTTTGTTAATGATATTCAAGTCTGAAGGCCAAGCGATTGAGTGTCTGAACGTTAAATGAGTTATTGGGCATTGATGAAATGCAACCCTTGACCTTCTAGTTTCCTTTGATGTGTTGAGTGTGGGTTGCCTATATATTGGTGGGTGCAGCAACGAAATTTCTAGGAGTGATGGAGTGGCATTACTCTGCCAAACTTTTGGGAGAATTGTGAGACTGTGAAGTGTGGTCTCTAACGTTATGGTATAAGAGAAGTGGAGTTAGTTTATTGAGGAGGATAGTGAGGGCGAGTGAGTGTGAAGGTTAGTGAATGAGTCTGTGAATAACAGAAGTGGAACAAGGAAGTTGTAAAGCCGAGTGGATAATTGTAAGGAAACAATTGGTACTCAGGTAATGGATTCTTCTGTTTATTCTCTGTGGTATAATTGGATCAAAATGATATGATATCTATTGGATTGAATTTAGTTTACTATGTGGATGGTTATATTTACCGTGAATATTAGTAACTACTTCGATAAACATGCCTAATGTTCTGTTAGGATTATTGTGAGAAAGTAATTATTGGATTGAGGATTGTTGTTGTTGGATAAGTGATTATTGGATTAGTGATTAGGTTTAATTATGTGAATTTTTGGTGAAGGTATAGATTGGAATAAGGATTTGTCATTTTGGACATATTGTATGTTATACCTTGTTGGAGTAGATTGTTAAGATGGATTAAGGAGATATGTTAAGCAATGAATTACTTGTAGTTAGGGTTATTTATTGGGAAATCTGTGTTAATTATCTCATGTTGCTAATAACTAGGTTATTTGTGAAGAATCTTAAAGTGATAACCCATTAAAGCTAAGGACTTTAGGTATGTGATACTGCATGTGTTTTGTCCGAAAGGACCTACATCTTGGGAATTAGGGGGTGTTTACTATTTGTGTTATTGATTGTATTGTTATGAATTGTATGTTTATAGATTTAAGTTCAGTTCTTTAATTAGGATAAAGATAACGTTTTAAGGATACTATTAAGGAACACGTTAGATAAGATTGTATGTGCACGACAACGTTAAGACATGAAATCATAAAGTACATGAAAATGAAATGCAAGTAAACAAATGTGGACCGGTTAGATACGCCAGGCATAGATATCAAGTAAACGACTGTGGACCGGTTAGATATGCCCGACACAGATATCAAGAGATATCAAGTAAACGACTGTGGACCGGTTAGATATGTCTGGCACAGATATCAAGTAAACGACTATGGACCGGTTAGATACGCCTGACACAGATATCAAGTAAACGACTGTGGACTAGTTAGATACGCCCAGCACAGATAACAAGGAAACGACTGTGGACCGGTTTGATACGCCCAGCACAGAAGTCAACTGTGGTCCGATTGGATACGCCCAGCACAGATGTTTATATGGTCAGGTTTGATACGCCTGACAAATAAACAGTAAACGAATGTTTATATGGTCCAGTTTAATAAGCCCGGCTAGCATATAAGCAAATGAAATAACGATATAAGACATGAATAGTAAAAGAGAAATGAAATAGAAAACCTTATGTAATGTTATAAAAATTGTATGTGAATTCTATGTTTTACGTTTATATCACGTACTAAGCGTTAGGGTCATAGTTAAGTCCCGTTGATGTAGGTAAGGAGCAGATGAATGGATAAAGTTGTTAATGAATGTAGCTGATGGAGTGTTACTGTGTGGACGTTTGTGCTGTTGGCGACATTGACCTGTGGTTATGGCTCACTGAAAGGAATAAAATGTTCTAAACGGCTTTTAAGTGTTTTATGATTTCAAATAAATGTTTTAAGCTAATGTGTTATTTAAATGTTTATTTGACAATGGGTTTATAGTATTTACTTGTAAAAGACTTCCGCTGTATGTTTTATATGATTAAGACTTCTGCTGTATATTTATGACTCTGGTTTTATCACACAATGGTTTTAAAAGAAAAAGAAAATTTTTATACGGAAAAGGTTACAAGACGTTACACATAGCACTCTGAGTCTTGTAACTGTACCGACAATGGCCAAAACCTAGCCTCCCAAAACATCGAAGACGAAAATCGTAACCCTCATAACATCACCGTTGAGCTCTACTCCAACATTGCTTCCACTTCTAACCTCTCCAATGATTCTGTGGTTCGCGATGAACTTGCCAGACTTTACATGCGATTCTTATATACTAGGGTTTTGGGAACACAGAACGAGACACAATAAACCACTGCGGTGTCATATCGGTGTGACGATAAACCGTTGTGGCTTCATATGACACCGCAACGATTTATTGTGACTCATTCTGTGGTTTATTGTGACTACGCCACGGTTTATCAGCACACCGCAGCAGTTTATCAGCACACCGCAGCGGTTTCTCATGAAGCCGTCATAGGCCAACAAGATGTCGTGTGGTTTTTAAAAACTTTAGAGTCGCGGCGGTTTGTAGACGAACTGTCACGGCCTGACATTATGGCGTTTAACGGCAAACGTGACAGCGATGTTGGCGGCGTCATTTTTTCATAGTCCAGTGGTTAATTTGTTAGCAAAAAAAAGGATGATGGTTGGTCTGTCAACAACAATAAAGGATGATGGTTGTTTTATTATTTTCCCTTAATACTATAAAAACAACCAAAATATTTTAATTTACAAAACATTTATTTTTACTAAATTACTATTATAATTTACCTCACAGTAGTATGATTTGTTCATATTCAAATAGTATATAGTTACCATTGATTATTAAAATACATAAAACAACTAATCGAGCTATACCTTAAAATAAAAAAAAAACATTTTTATCATCTAAAAAATTTATCGTTTCCTATTAAATATTTAACAATTATTTAAGAGATTAATTATTTATTCTTAATTTAATAATTATATCAAGCGTAATTAATAAAAAAAATTCTAAACTATGGGGCCATTGAAGTAACGCCTCGTTTTTCTTATTTTTTTTAAATCATAGCGTAAAGGAAAACTTTTCATTATAAAATCATTTGGAATAAAATAGATGAAATAACATAATAAACTTTTTTCTTAAAAATAAGATTCCATTTACATCTTTACAAATACAATCCGTACCTAAAATAAATCCTTATGCATCTAACTTTGATACCTATTTTATCATAAATAAATTCTTAATAACCAATACTTTTTACAACTATAATTCAACTATATCAACACTCAAAATCATCAAACATCATTATTATATAACCTTATACTTAATACAATAAAATTTGGGCTATTATAAGTGATAAGCCAAAACTTAAACTAATTTTATTAACAATAAAACCCTAAACTATAGAAAATGAATGAGGCAAACTTTTCAGTCGCGTTTTCTGTTAAAAATGTTTCTCTGACGTCTATACCAACCCATGGACATCCGATTATACGCATTTACATGAAAGCAAACGACCGTACTTATATGACGGACATTCGCATCTTCGTATTTACATTAAGGCAGACGTTCGACGTTAAGAGAGGTTTTCCGTACCTTTATATATTACATTAGGAAGGACGTCCACACTTTCAAATAATTTCTCGCATTTTTGTATAAGTTTGGACGTCTACACATTAAGAGTGGCGTCTACACATTAAGAACGGATGCCCTTTTACCCCATCTATATAAGTTGAAAGGATATTTGCTACACGAGCAAGCAGTTCGACCTATGCAATTTCTAAGCAATTTTCAAGCGACATTTCAACTTCTTAGTAGTGACTTTTCAAGTTTTGAAATATCTAGAATCCTAAAATTGAATCAAAGAGTAAACATAAAGCATAAAGCCGCTCCCTCCAAAGCTCAAGGTCAATCACAAGGTGAATCGACTCGTCCCAACCTACCGGTGCAATAATACCTTTCACCAGCGTTCAAGATGGCATCATCGAAGGAAATGTACAATAATAATATCAGATGTCATTCTATTATTATCTTTAGGAGGGTAGAATTCCATGCCTTCACAGATTTAAGAATAGAGGATATGTTTGAATGCTTTAAACTCACTAGGTTGTGTAAGACGGAGGAATATTGTTATGAGCTAGTTGTCAATCTATTTTATGTGAATCTGAAGCTGGCAACCAACCCTTGGAGCTAAGGACGTATATGTTTGGATGGGAGATTAGGATAACTCTCATTAGGTTAAATGAGCTACTTGGATGCTCCAAGGAGGAATTGATCGAGGTGTATTTTCATGTATCTAAGGATCTAGAGTTCATTAAATAAAGAGAAGATCTGACATTGCTGCAACAGTTGCACCATAATCCCAACATTGGATCTTTCTATTAGCCTAAATCAAAGGACTAAAATGCCAAAGCTAGAGTCATCTATCACATGATAACCCACACAATTATGTCTTGTGATGGTCATAGAGACCATGTCAGCTACATGGATCTCTATATGATGGAGAAACTATATAATGGGAAGAGATTGAACCTTAAATATGTGATCATGAATCTCATGCACGACGTCCAAAATAACTCAAGAAGAACCTCTCGTATAACTGACTTATCTAAAAGATTGTTGACAGTAGCGCTTTGACCCTCCCTCCCAACGAGCCAATAATCAATGAAAATGCACTTGATATCTACAATCAAGTGGTTTGGGCTCAGATGAGGATGGCCAAACTCAGAGGGAAGTGGTTATTCAAGGCACACAACCTCCATCCACGTCACCTGGACAACTTTCTTTTGACGTTTGCAGCACCATGTTCTGATCAGGTGGAGGTGGAGGACGATACTGTTCAGCCCCGTCTTCAATCCTTTCACTCTATGTTGTAGGCTACTTAGAGAGCTTGACTTCCTCAGTTGCAGCCTATGGAAGCTAATGAAGGAATTGATAGGTCAATAGAAGAAATTGGCAGAGGAATTGAACTTATGGGTAGGTGAATTGAAGAGCTTTATGTCATTGAACAACCGTTGGTGGATGAACTAAGGAGGCACGTGAATTCTCCAACAGCACCTCTAGTAGTTTCTCTATCTTCCGACACCGGATCGGATGAATGCTTGTATGTCTTTTAGTTTATAAGCACTTTCCATGGATGCATTAGTACTTTGGTTTAGGCTCTTTGAATTAGATATAACAATGTATTACAAATGTGTAGATCTCTTATCATCAGATAACCATCTTCTCCTTCTACACTTACCAAAGTTCAGAAGATATTAATAACGGTCCTCCATCAAATGAAGCAATTCCAGGACCTGCCTTACATCAAAATTTGCGTGTGGTATGTCTTCAATTTGCTTTTGTGTAATGTGTTGAATTTACACTTAATAGTTTGATGGTAGTGCTTAAACTGATCATTGCAGTCTGTGAAATTGATTGATGATTTCATGAGATTCGCTCGTGCAAATACCAAAAAGAACTTAGATACATGTGGTATTCTTGTGAACATTGTGGTAAGAAACGTTATCAATTGAAAGTTATTCTCATTTTTTATTTTATGACTAATACATCTTGCTTCAAGTTGTATTTTTTTTTTTCAGGAAAACAATGTTTTTAAGATCACAATTGTATTTTTTTTTTTTTTCAGGAAAACAATGTTTTTAAGATCACAACTCTCATCATTCCAAAGCGAAAAATCAACATCTGACTGGATGAGGATTACTTTTTATCAATGTTTAAAAAGTTGTTATTGTAACACCCCTAAAATTTTCACTCATAATTTAATGTATGACATGATATTTTGGAATAAAAATGGAATGAATAACGTCACAATTTGAAATTTATATAGTGTGTAGTGAAGAATGATGTTATAATAAAATAAAGACTTTATTTTATTAGGTAAAGTTACAAAATTATGAAAGTTGGGTGCGGAAAGAAATTGGAAAGAATAATTTCTACATAAGGGTTAGATTTTAATAAAAATATGAGATTTATTAATTAAGTTACGAGATTAGGAAAGTTTGGTGTGAAAAATATTGAAAAGAATAATGTCCTTGGAAGTATTATATTTTTTTTTAATAAATATGAGATTTATTAAGTAAATTAAGAAATTAGGAAAAAATAATGCGTAAAGTGTCGATGGAAGGATGCCCGTAGAAGCATATGTGTGCATGGATGAGGTGTTTGCAGAAATGTTAGTGTCCATGGAAGAAATGAATATGTGGTCCACAATTATTGGCGTTAATGTGGAAAAGTTCGAATACGTGGAAGCATCCATGTTTGTGGACTTGAGGTGTCTGCAGAAGGGAATGCATTCGTGGTGGATAAGTAGAAGGATAAAACGTCATTGTTGAATTGAAGTATCTGCTAGGGAGGAGTATCCGCGAAAAGAAACGCATCCATGATGGATAAGTAGAAGGGTAAATGCCATCTTTGAATTGAATTGTTTTCTAGGGAAGAGTATCTGCGGAAAGGAATGCATCTGCAGTTGATAAGTAGAGGAGTAAAAACGTTGTTTTTGAATTGAATTGTCTGCTAAGGGAGGAGTATCCACATAAAGGAATGCATCTGCGACAGATAAGTAGAAGAGTAAAACATTGTCATTGAATGGAAGTATCCGCTAGGGAGGAGTATCCGCAAAAAGGAATGCATCCACAGAGAATAAGTAAAATGAGTACAACGTCGTAGTTGAATTAAAGTATTTGTGAAGGGATGTGTACATGGCGGAAGACGATTGGCAGACAATTTAAGAAAGATTCGTGGAATGAGGTGTCACATAGAAACGTTGGTATCCGTGGAAGCGTTTGTGTCCACAGGAGAGATATTTGTGAAAGGATATGTATACGTGGTGGATACCAATTAGTAGAAAATTTAGGAAGGATCCGCGGGATGAAGTATCCCCAGAAGAGTTGGTGTTCGCAAAAGTGTTGGTATCCGCAGAAATGTTGGTGTCTGCGCAAGTAATTGCAAAATGCGAACGTGGTAGATTGTTATTGGAGGAGAAAGATGAGTGAATGTTCGTAGTGGAAGCCCTAGACGTATTCAAAATGTGTTTGTTCACAAAATCCGCAAACTACAATTTGATTCTCTGACTGATAAGGAAAAGATAACGACAAGATGCATTTTTAGTAAGATTTCCTTTGTTAGATTTTCATATTGACGATTTATAAATAAAAAAGTTTGGGGTAAAACCCTAATCACCATTGAGATGTGAAATTTGGAAGATTATCTCTCAAGCTCTCTGAAGATATGTCTTTTACAGTTAGGATTTTCTATTTTGGATGGGCGACGATGATGAGCGACGAAATCATGGAGCTGTTTCTGAACATTTGAAATAGTGTAGTTGATAAAGTTTCACCTTTTTGTAGTTAACCTGATTTTTTTTTTTAATTTCAAGGGAAACAAACGTGTTGGAAAAAGTTGGATATTACAAACTTCATGATGCGAACCTAGGGTATTAAGGAACCCTAGACCCAACAACAAACGCGGAATTGACAACATATCGTCTTACGAATCAAGATCAAAGAAAGAACTTGACCCTAGTCAAACCTGTCGACTAGAACCAGAGTTATCAAGAAGAGCAGCTTGACCCTAACCAAACTGGTTGGTTGAACCAAAGCTATCAAAGCCTGATCTTTCAAGATGGATGCTTGAAGAGGCCAAGTTCTTCGTGAAGAAAATAAAGAAGAGAAACCTCAAAAGCAAAAGCTCAAATTTTAATTCATCAAAAGTCTTCTTTGTCTAGTGTCGTACATGTGTTTAAATAGGAAAAACTAGGTTAAACCTAGAAACATTGTAAAAAAACTAAAAAAACACAAAATAACACAAAAATTAGGGTATAGAATCGGATTGGCGGTGGTGGGCGTATGGTAGGTGCGCTCGCGTTAGTATTGGCCACGTCTGCTGGACGGAAGTGGGCTTGACCATGCCCGTGGGTTGGATCAGGTGCGCGCAACCTAGTGCTGACGGGCACGCTAAAGATGGAGCGCTGTCGGGCAGGGTCGGATCTGGCTCGGGAGGCAGACGGGGCACACTGCGGATATTGCGAGATGCTCGCAGTGACGGGGAGCGGTGATGGGGCGTGGTGACAGGGCACAGTGGACCCATTGTCAGGCCGCTAGGCTGGATCAGGCATGGGTGGCGGACGGGGCACGTTGACAGGGCACGTTGATGGGGCGCGTTAATGGGTGCACTGATGACATTCTTTGCTTGCGCTGGCGGATTGTACGAGTGCGCTGCTGCATAGGATGGCTGACTTCTGTTTGAAATTTTGCAACATTTTCTTCCTTCCCATATTTCCTTGCTCCTCCATGGCTACTTCCTTAATATTTAGCATCCTCTTGGGTGTTTGCTTGTCATTGAAAGGTTCCTTATCTTGGGTTTCTTTGATAAAAATGGGGATATTTTTGTCCATCTTCTTAGTCCTTGCTTTAGTCTTTGGGCCTCCCATGCCTCCTAATTGATATTGGTTTTTGTAGGTTTTCTAGATCACATCACTTCACTAAGAACTTCAGTTAAGTGATGTTTGCTTATATTTGGCTTTTGGCCTACATTAGAAAATTCTAGGGTAAGATAGTGTTATGATAATGTTCTATTGTGATACTTGCAGGCTGTTGATTGAGGTTATGTTTAGTCCTTGTTGTTTATTGTTTATGTTGAAATATGGATCGATGATATGTTTACTGTTATCATGTATTATGTTTTGCATGTAAGATCATATGTATGTTTCATACATCATGAAAAATGTTTTTATTAAGAAAGATTAAAAGACTTAAAGAAAGACTAAATAAATGTAAATAATCGTTGTGGACGGGGTTCGAGTTAGCTGCTCCACATGAGATTGACCTAATGATTTTACTCTCTCCCCTAGACTGAATTATCCACAATGACTGCACTGTTAAGTGAAAGAAAAAAAAAACGATGACTAAAAAAGACACTCTTTTTACAATATACATATCATATTCATGTCATATATGCATCTCCTACTTAGCATTAGCCTTATAGGCGAACTTTGTTATGTAGATGAGGATGAAATTACTGAGGAACTTGAGGATGTGAACGAATGTTAGATGCAATCGATGGAGATTCTCATGGGCGAGTTAAGGCATTATTGGAGCAAAATTGATCCGTGAATGGATATTTCAAAACACAAATTAAAAAGGAAAGATTTTTTATTTTAATTATGCTTTTAAATATTTGAATTTAAGTTAAAATATTTTACGAATATTTATATTTATTTTATGTTGGGTTTTACTACATTTGAATTTTAAATGAGATTTTTTAAGACTTCTGTTGCATGGTTTTAAATGCACGATTTAAATGGATTTAAAAAAATAGTAAGAAAAAGAATTTACTCTACGGGGCGTTATAGTTATGCTAAATAAATCTCTTTAATGCTTTCTTTTTTTGCAGTGCAACATATTGAATGAGGAAGAAATAGGTGACATCCAATTAAGGGACTTGCTTATGAGTTTTGGTTGGATCTATGTAAGTCACTTTTAATTCATCATGCAATATTTTCTTCCATTGTCCAATCACTTAAAATACATGAATTTTATTTTAGACACACCCAAGGTAACATAAGTTTAATGTCATTTGTTAACCTACACACACATTACGCCTACCAGGTGATGTTACTAATTTAGCTCTTCTTATTTCAGCGCATAAGACATATTTCAACTCTCAGACCCTATCATTATGTTAGTGATTCACAATTGTCAATAGAGTGAATTCTATCCTCACGAAAAGTCTTTGGAGTCCCTTTTCGAGCACTCCTCACATGCATATATCAAATTGGGGTTCAACGTTGTTGATCTCTGGCAAGTGTAATTGTATATTTTTCAACATCCGCCTCTATGTAAATGCAAAGATGCAGACATTCGTTATATAAGTACGGTCATTCGCTTTTATGTAAAGGCATATACATAGAAGTCCATAGGTTGGCTTGGAGATCCTAGAGATGTTTTTAATAAATAAAAACAACATGACTCCGAGGTTTATCTTGTTCATTTTCTATAGTTCAGGATTTTATTTGTTAGCAAAATTAGTTTAAATTTTGGTTTGTCACTTATTCCATAGTTCAAAGTTTGTTTTATTACTTACCTTTATATCAAAGGATTTATACTTAGTTAATAGCAATCGTTGATCTGAAAGTCAAACTTTGATCGCCATTAGAATTCTATATGGTGTGATTTCTAGTAGAGCTGTTAAACCCAATCCACTCACTTGGCTCAATATTGTAGCGGGCCGAGAGAGTGGTTCAGGGTGTGGAATGAATGAACAACTTTTTGTTATCTTCTTTATTTTCTCTCCTCTGTAATTTCGCTCTTCTTCTTTTGTAATTCCTTTTCTCATCGTCAATATCAATACAAACTTCCATACTTCTTCGATCTACACTCTCGCGACCATAACAAGTGGTATCAGAGCAGCAACGGTCCAAAGCCAAGTCACTCTTCTAGACGAAAGAAGATGAAGCACTAAGTAGAAGTATTTTGGATATGCATTTCCTCTTGGCTCAACATTTTTAATCATCGTTTGCAGCAATTTTCACTTGGACAGGAATGATTGGAAATGAATTTTCATAGGCTCAGTCAAGATTTTGTTACACAATTACCTCGAATAACAAAAGTATATTCTAGAAGAAAGAAGAATAAAAATGAAGTGGCGGTGTAGGAACAATTGAGCAGTTTTTGTAGCATAAAAGTTGTAAAAATAAAGAAGGAAAGATATTGAAAAATATTGTAAAGGTTAGAGAGGGAGAGGAGTTACGAGGTGTTCCCGAACTACTCAGAGGAGAGAGAAAATAGTCATTCTTTCACTGTAGTTGTAAAGATTCTTTTAAGAAATAAGTGGAAATACCCAAATCGAATTTATTGAGTTCCTAGGTGTATCATTTTGGTATTAGAGTAGCAACAATGACCCAGAAATTGGTAGTTTCTTGTTTGAAGTCTTCGAAGGATTCTGAACCCGATTGGCAGAGGGAAATCGCCAATCTCATGGAGGATTTGTTATGTTTGCCTTCGTTGGAGGAAACGGTGGAGAAAATTTCCGCGATCGAAAAGAAATTGGAAAAATTACCAATAATCGAGCAAGACCTGACATTTGTTAGGGATCGTCTGGTTCGGATCTTGGAAAAGATGAATGAAACAGTGCCTTCTAGTAGCAGAGAAGTGCGACACACTGAACCACAGGAAGGACGTTGGAGATTTCTTGGAAATGGATGTAACATGGCATATTTTTTGCCGCGAAAATTGGACTTGCCGATTTTCACGAGAAATGACTTAGAAGCTTGGATTTTCCAAGAAAAAAGATATTTCAGCATTAATCGCCCAAGGGAGGAAGAAAAAATTGAAGCTATTGTGGTTTGTTTTGAAGGACCAGCTTTATCTTGGTTTCCAAGGGAGCAAAGTAAGCAATTTTTGGATTCTTGGCGTGATCCTAAAAGATTGATTCTTGATCAATTCAGGCATAGTAAGGATGGAAATTATTGTGATAGATTATTTTCATTGCGTGAGTAGTATTGAAGAATTTCGAACCCAATTTGAGACTTTAATTTCATATCTTTCTCATGTGCCAGAAGAGGTGTTAATGAGTGCCTTCTTTCAAGGATTATGAGGATGATGAGACCTACTGATTTGCGGCAATTAATGAAATTTGCTCAGCCGATCGAAGAAAAACAGTTTCTCATTGAACCATTTAAAGGAAATAACACTCGGTTTAATAAAGGAATTACCGTTGACAGCAGAAATCAACCAAATAGTTTTGTTCTGCCAATAAACAAACCATTTATTGTACCTCCGAAGGGTGATATTCCAAGGAGGAAATTGACATAATCAGAAATGCAAATGAGGCAGGAGAAAGGATTGTGTTATAGGTGTGTCGAACAATATACTATGGGAAATGAATGCAAGAATAAGTCTTTGCAAGTGCTTATATTAGAGGATATTTCACAGAAGATATAAAGCAATAGGAGGAACTGAAGCAGAACAAAATCAATTGTTGGAAGTAGCTGATACAATTGAGTTGTCTTCAAATTCTGTAGATGGGTTATCTACCCCACACAGATGGAAGATTTCGGGAAAACTTAATCTTCATACAGTGGAGATTTTGGTGGATTGTGGAGCAACACATAATTTCATTTCTCATAGAGTGGTAAGTCTGTTAAAAATACTGATTACTACAACCAATTGTTATAATATAACAATGGGTAATGGAATGATTATTCAAGGAATGAGTATATGTAGAAATGTGGTGCTTACTATTCCAAATCTAGAAATTATTAATGATTTTCTCCCTATTGAATTGGGTAATTGTGATATTCTGTTGGGAATGCAATGGTTAAGAATAGTGGGGGATTCCAAGGTTATTTGGAAGACTTTGACAATGACTATACAAAATGGAGATAAACCTATGGTTATTCAAGGTAAATTGGATACTAGTTATTCTTCAATTTCTTTGAAAAACATGGCCAAAGCAGTGCAACAAGAAGGGCAAGAGGTTTTACTTAAAAGGCATCTACATGTCATAGTAGGAAAATAGGAGGAAATTCTAGTGCCTATGGAGATTCAAACAATTTTACACAAATTTGCCATTGTGATGCAACCTCCTACAGGATTGCCACCAGAACCTGGCTGTGAGCATCCCATTATTCTGAAAGAAGGTGTTTCTCCTATTAATGTTCGGCCATTTAGATATCCTCAAACTCACAAAGATGAAATTGAGAAAATGGTACAAGAAATGTTAACAGCTAGTTTAATTCAACCGATGGTTTAATTCAACTGAGTATGAGTCCTTTCTCAAGCCTGGTTATTTTGGTAAAAAAGAAAGAAAAATTTGCATGAATTATAGGGCTTTAAATAAAGTTACAGTGGCAAATAAATTTCCTATTCTGATAATTGAGGAGCTCCTAGATGAAATGTATGGAGCAACATGTTTTTCTAAATTGGATTTAAAGGCAAGATATCATCAAATAAGAGTTTGCCCACAAGATGTACATAAGACAGCTTTTCGTACTCATGAAGGTCATTATGAATTTCTTGTAATGCCTTTTGGATTAACAAATGCTCCAGCAACTTTTCAAGCTCTAATGAATCAGGTTTTCAAAAAGTTTCTACGCAAGTTCTAATTTTTTTTAATGATATTTTGATTTACAGTAAGACCAAAAAAGAACATGTAAATCATCTTGCTGCTGTTTTGAGTTTGTTAGAACAACATTAGTTGTATGTGAACTCCAAGAAGTGTATTTTTGTGGTGCCAAAGTTGGAATATTTGGGCCATATAGTTTCGGCGAAAGGAGTGGCTGCAGATCCTGAAAAGATTAAAGTAATGTTAGCTTGGCCTTGTCCGAAAAAATATTAAGGAATTGAGGGGATTTCTCAGCCTTACTGATTATTATCAGAAATTTGTCCGTCATTACAGCTTTATAGCGGTGCCATTAATGGAACAACTTTAAAAAGATCAGTTTCATTGGAATAAAGAAGCTCAAGAAGCATTTGAAACTCTTAATAAAGCAATGTGTACAATTCCAGTGTTATCTTTACCCGATTTTACGAAAAGTTTTGTGGTAGAAATGGATGCTTCGGGTTTCGATGTAAGAGCAGTATTAATGCAAGAGCAATGACCTATAGCTTATTTCAATCAAAAGTTGTCAACACAAAATCGATTGAAATCGGTTTACGAAAGGGAATTAATGGCTATTGTTTTGGCGGTTAAAAAATGGTGTCCTTATTTGATTGGGCAGCATTTTATAATTCGAACAGATCAACGGAGCTTAAAATTTTTATTGGAGCATAGGCAAATTCCTGCTGATAGCTAGAAATGGGTTATGAAATTGATGAGTTTTGATTTTGAATTACAGTACAAAGATGGAATTGAAAATAAGGCAGCTGATGCCTTATCAAGACAACTAGAAGAACTAAACAGTGAGGTTAATTTGTTGTCTTTACTTTGTTCTATTGGAGTGTCTGTAAGTGAAGAATTGACATGGGTTGATAGATATGAAAAGTTACAGCAGTTAAAAAGGAAGGTTCTCAATAAAGAGTCTACTCCAAAAGGATTTGTTTTATGCAATAACCTGTTATATTTCAAGAATCGATTGGTGCTGTCACAAAATTCTCCTACCATACAGAAAATATTACAAGAATATCATGCAGGAAAGATAGGTGGGCACTCTGGGTTCGTACGAACTTATCATCGCATTAATAGAGAATTATTTTGGTTTGGTATGAAGAAAGATATTAGTTTATTTGTTTCATCTTGTGAAGTTTGTCAAGGCAATAAAACTGAAAATCTTGTGGCAGCGAGTCTCCTTCAGCCATTACCAATTCCTTGTCAAATTTGGGAAGATATTTCTATGGATTTCATCGAGGGATTACCGAAATCATAAGGTCATGATTCGTTATTTGTAGTAGTGGATAAATTGAGTAAATATGCTCACTTTATTCCACTTAAGCATCCTTCTACAGCCCAACATGTCGCGGCGGTTTTCATACAACATATTTTTCGTTTACATGGGTTTCCAAGGACAATTGTTTCGGATAGAGATAAAATCTTCTTAAGTCATTTTTGGAAGGAAGTGTTTCACCTGCAAGGAACGGAATTAAGGAGTACAACCTATCACCCACAAACAGATGGGCAAACGAATATAGTGAATCGCTATTTAGAAACGTATCTACGATGTATTTCTTTGCATAAACCTAAGACTTGGGTGAAATGTCTTCCATGGGCTGAGTATTGGTACAATACTACTTTTCATTCGGCAATTCAAATGACTCCTTTTACAGCTGTATATGGATGAGAACCTCCACTTTTGTTACCATATGAATGAACAAGACTTGTCTAGGACATCAGCTGTGGATGCACAATTAAAGGATAGAGATGAGGTTTTAGACCTCCTCAAATTTCATTTACTGCGAGCACAACAGAAAATGAGAGTGGCAGCAAATAAACATAGACGAGAGTTGACATTTGAGATAGGTGATTGGGTTTATTTGAAGCTCAAAAGTTACAAACAATTATCTCTTAAAGGCCGTAACAATGCTAAGCTAGCTCCTCGTTTTTATGGTCCTTTTCAAGTACTGCAAGAGGTGGATAAGGTGGCATACAAACTTCAGCTGCCAGAGGTTTCTTGTATCCATCCCACTTTTCATGTATCATGGCTGAAACCAGCTAAAGGAACTGTGGATGATTTGACACATATTCCTTTACAGGTGAAACAAGAGTGGACTACTGTGGTGCAACCAGAGACATTGTTAGAAGTTAAAGGTGATGACATGGAAACTTTTAGCAATATTATGGTGTTAATCAAATGGAAAAATAGTCCTCTACATGAAGCTACATGGGAGAATTTCTGGCAGTTTAATACTCAATTTCCTCACTTTAACCTTGAGGACAAGGTTCGTTCTTGGGCCTGAGGATGTTACACAATTACCTCAAATAACAAAAGTATATTCTAGAAGAAAGAAGAATAAAAATGAAGTGGCGGTGTAGGAACAGTTGAGCTGTTTTTGTTGTATAAAAGTTGTAAAAATAAAGAAGGAAAGATATTGAAAAATATTGTAAAGGTCAGAGAGGGAGAGGAGTTACAGGGTGTTCCCAAACTACTCAGAGGAGAGAGAAAATAGTCATTCTTTCACTATAGTTGTAAAGATTCTTTTGAGAAATAAGAGGAAATACCCAAATCGAATTCATTGAGTTCCTGGGTGTATCAGATTTTAACTCCTGACATAATGCTATTACGGTTGTGTTAAATCGACTACTTCCAACTCGATCGGCCAACAATCAGAAGCACTTCACAGCACTTGTTTCCAGCCTCAAACAACACACTTCTTCCAGCTCCAAGAATGTGGATCTTCATACTGATACTCTTGAAAGCACTGAGATGAAGAAAATTGCAATCTTAGCTGCCATCACGGAAGAAATGGGCAACGCTGAAGTTGATGATTTGAGCTCCCCTGTGGGACTTAATGAGGAGCCAACAACAGTAAAAGAAAGTTGGGTAACCACAAATCTGATAGGGAGTCCCGCCACGGTTGCTCTCCCGAATTACTGGTCTGATAGAAATATTGCTCCATGTTTTGTTTTCCCTACTCCTACAGAAAATTTGGCTAGAGATGCTACCAAGTCCACCACTCCATTTTCTTCCATATTCCACTCAGGTCAGATTCAAAATTACTCTCTCCTTATTCCTGGTTATTTTAGTCCTATGTTGGGTATAGCACCTGGTAGAAATTTAATGCACACAGACATGCTAACGGACTTAGAACTTGAGAAAGAGCCTAAGTTCTTGAGAAATAATTTTGTCGGATTTTGTTAACTTGATTTCTATCTCTATCTTAGTCAAGAAAACCTCTTAGAGAATATATGGAGCTGAGTTTCTGTAGATAATATTGTTGTTGAAGCTGAAGTTTTAGTTTGTAAGATTTTGAACTATAGATTGACATGAAAGAAATTATATTATGAGCTTCAGTTTGAGCTGATTTTCAAGTGTATGACACAATGTTCACAAGCTTCAATTGCTCTGCACCTGCTACATGAGAAAAAATGTTATTTTGTAGTGATATTGAGTAATTTTTCAATTCTACAATGCTACAGTAAATCCTCTAAAATGTTGTTGTGTGTGTCAACCACGTTTATATTTGATCCTAGTGAAGGATTGTTCGACATAATGACTAGTAAAGGAAAATTACCAGTAGAGGAGTGTTATATTGTGAAAGAGGATCTAGATACTACCGAAGAAACAATTGAGGATTTATCAAAAATTGGTCTTCTAGATGTTGGTTCTTTTACAAACATATTCCATTTATACATATGTTTAGACTTGACTGAAAAGTTTAAAGAATTTATTGCTAGAATAAAAAAAGATCAAGTATTTTTGACTAGGTGTTTTTTAAGTCTGTTATGACTATTTATTGCGAGGAGACAATGTTATCTAATGTTCAAAAGTTAATTGTGGAGATGAAAATGAATAAACTGTTCAAAACTCATAAATTCATTCAAATATTTTTACTAACAAATGAAGGGGAAGAAAACAAGAAACTTAAAGGCAAACTTGCAATCTTTGCCCATACAATTACTAGAGCACTTACCATGATACTACAATTCTTTGTCACTGTGGGGGAAGTTTCTAAAGAGAAAAAAAAATCTTAAACTATTGCTTGGAAGAGAAGGTGGCATTCTCTCTACAAGTCAATTGTTCGGTACCTTGATTAGACAAAGTGATGCGGCAAATGAAGAAATTCTTATTAATAAAATCACTAAGCTTGGCAACCGTTCTGATGATGCAACTATGGTTTCTTTTATTAATTTGCATGGGAAGCAACCGAAATTAAAACAGGCTGAAGAACTCTTATAGGCAGCTGCTGATTCTTTTATGTCTGACAAACTTTACACTACAGTGATTGATGCATATGCAAAATGTGGTAAGTTGGATAAGGCATACATGCTTTACATCCATGCAATTGAGAAAGAGTTTAGTCTTGGAGCTGTTTCTGCCAGCATATTCATGAATGCCTTGCCTATTGTGGAAAACATCAAGAGTCAAAAGTTGGACAAGGCACTCCATATGTTTTTCACAACTTACAATTTAGTGTTTTCCTTGATAAGAAGGCATACACAAACCTGATAAGCTTTCATGGGAAAGCTGGTGAGACTCTTGAAGCAAGTCAACTATTCACTGAAATGCTTGAAAGTGGAATCAAACCTGCCAACGTTGGCTACAATATTAGGATGAATGATTATGTAGTTGAAGGGCTTCGTTAAGAAGCTCATAAACTTTTTACATCCATGGAAACGACTAGTGTCCTGGCAGACCCTTTTATCTACCTATTGTTCATTCGAGCTTATATTGAAAGTTGGAAATACAAAAGAATTAGGGAAATCATTAATTCTATGAAGATAAAACATCCCATTGACATGTGCTCATTGTAACCTCTTACTTTTTGCATTAGCGAAGGGAGATATAACTAAAGAAGCTGAAAGAGAGTACGAAGAACTAATGCGCTCTTGTTGTATTCACCCCGATCTTATTTGTAGTCGGATGATGCTCGGAGGGGCATATGAAAATTTTATATCCTTGAGGACAAGGAAATTATGGGGGGAAGAGATGTTTATGGTGGAGGCAATTCTCGGAAGAGGTTTAGTTTACATGTCCTCTTTCTTCTGCCCACGTGGCACGACTTGAGAAGGGCAAAAGTGGCAGCAAACATTGAGGTTAAAAATGGGGCGAGAGAGCGGTTCACGGTGTGGAATGAATGAACAGCTTTTTGTTATCTTCTTTATTTTCTTTCCTCTGTAAATTTGTTCTTCTTCTTCTGTAATTCCCCTTCTCATCCTCATTATCAATATGAACTTCCATACTTCTTCGATCTACACTCCGAAGACCATAACACTCATGTAGTCTATGGCGAGACACTCCGAAGACCGTAACACTCATGTAGTCTATGGCGAGATGGAATCTTCTAGCTCGACGGCTTATGCAAAGATTTCAAATTTGAGTTTTTTCTTGCCGTTGAATTTGATTTTCGCAATTAGGTCGACACTCTGCTTATTTAGGAACTACTCTATTGCGTTTTCATTGGTTGTTTTCTCCTCGCACTTTTATGATGGATTTTCCAGAACAAAAAGGATGCATCCTTGCTGCACAGTTGGGGCTTTTCAGGATTGTTTATCTTGTATGAGATGTGGTCGATAAAGGTAAGAGGGCCAACTTATTGAGCATTTTCTTAAAATTTGCATGAAAATGCGATGGTTGTTTGAATCCCCTTTGTTTTCTTTTTGTTGTGTTTTTATTATTAAACTTGTATTTACATCTATTTGATTAATCACATTAAAACCCATAGATTTGGAGGCTATTTTTCAGCGTTGTGTGGTTGTGACTTGGTTCTCTTTAACTGATTCAAAAAGTATGTGCTGTAGGTGTTTGGATACAGTGGGAAGAGGAAATTCGAAACGGGGGATTCTTGTTTGGTTTCCACTGAAGAGAAGAGAACCAATGTTTCTTGTAAATGTTTTTTATAATCCTTCATCTTTTGAGCTTTCTCTCAAATTTTGTCCATGAAAATTATTGTTTAGAGTATTTTTGAATTTTGGATTTTGAAAGCTTAATAAATTGGTATTGTAGATTCTTCTATTTGATGTAATACCTCAAGATCTAAGTTCAAATCTTTAGAAAATATTGTACCTTTGTTTAGTTAATGGTAAATAAATCAGATTTGTCCACTCGTCATTGGAGGGTTTTCCATGTAGATAGCGTGTCTCATATTCTTTTTCTTTTCCGGCTGCATTTATTCTTTCTTTTACATTTCCGTTTGATTATCAGATTTCTCAAGGAAAATACATCTTAAATCTCAAAGACTATTGACTGTAAACTGATGTAGCAAAAGGTAAAGTCTTTACCATTACTGTTTATTCATTTTCAGTATGTAAACAACGTTTGACTGAGCCATTTTCTGGTATACAAGCAAACATTAAGAATTGGACTAGTTTAATTTGAAGTTTCTAAAGGTTGTACGTCCCATTTAAATTGAATTGAGAAGAGAATTTTTTTCACCAATTGTGTACATTGATTTGTCTGCTGTGAAGATTCAGATTGATGGTGAATATTAAGGAATGGTTCTTGATCTTCGTACGGGTGCTGGATTTTTCTCCTCTTTCATTAACTTTTTGTTTTTGTTGGTTTTTTTTTTTGCAGTTCTCTCGTTGTCGAGCATCTTGATGGTAACCGATTAATCTTATTCTTCTTCCCTTTTTTCTATGCAAATGTACTATGATTAGGGGTGTTTTTTAATTTTTTCTTTTTTGAATTTTGACACTTACTCTGACTCTTCTTGCTTAATGGATTATGCAAAGATTTCAAAACTTTGTTGTTTCTTGTCTTTGATTTTGATTCTGCGTAATAGATCATACACTAAGTATTTAGGAACTAGTCTAGTTGGCTTAGTTAAGATGTTTGTCATTGGTTGGTTGATTAATCTTTGTTGTTTTCATTGGTTGGTTTCTCAGTGTACTTTTAAGATGGATTTTCCAAAACCTAAAAAGAAGCACCTTGTAGAACATTTGGGTTTTTTCAAAATTGTGTATCTCGAATGACATTTGGTCAATGAAGGAATTAGGTCAATACTTTGATTATTTAGGAATCACTCTAGATCGCAATTGTCTTTATTGTTTTCATTAATTGGCTTCTCATCGTACTTTTATGATGGATTTTTCGGAACATTGATAGGAACTAGAATATATTTCTTGAATGATCAAAGAACAACATAGGAATACAGGACAATCCCTCACTACACTAGGCTTTCGAGTCCCTAACGACTCCCTACAATATAACTCCCTATATCCGATATCCCCTATCGACTACTCATCAAACTTTTATATAATAGACTTGACTAAGTGACTTTACTTTTATACCCTCCTAACCTATCATTACTCCCACCCAAAAAAGACACCTTGTCCTCAAGGTGGAAAAAAATAAAAAATATATTTTTCATCTACATTGGCAATAGTCTTAAGAGAAAATAGGCTAGAATTAAGCCAAACAATCTGGATTAAAAGGCTACATGTCTTTAAACCCAAATATTTATCCAAATGAACCATGGTTGAAACTGCCCATTAACTCCATAACACCAGATTAGGGTTTCTGAAAAATTTGGCCCATTAACTCTTCTGCATTGCATTTGGGCTTCTGGAATGAAATTGGTGTCTAGAAAATGGTGTTTTTGTCCTTCCATCTTCGCAAATATCATTGCCAGCTCATCCAATGAAACCATCAAACAGTTCCTTCCACCTTCATCGACGTTTCCTGCATCGAAATCTGCCAACTCATCCACAGCAACCGCTGCCAGCTCAAACTTCGAACAGTTTCTTCCATCGATGTGTCCTCCATCTGCGTCTCCGCCATCGACGTCGGTTACTCCATCACCGACATCTCCGGTTCCGCCATTTCTCCATCACCGACATCTCCAGTACCGCCATTTTCGTCGTCGCCGGCTCCTCTTTTCCTACAGTCGAGACTTTTCTTGAGTTCTGAAACCTTCGATTCATTGGCCAGCTTGTCGTCCATCATCGCCGGTTCTGATCCTGTAATCGCGAAGAACCCACTCCCTCCTTCCTCGATTTTTTTAGTTACCAGATCTTCGAGCGTGACTGTTTGTTCGTGAGAGATTGCATCGGCCATCACTTCTCCTTCTCCTTCCTCGGGTGATTCTTCGTCTTCCGCCTCTTTCAGGAACTGATTGGAAAGAGTTTTTGATTCTTCGAATCTTTCCAATATCCTTTTCATTTGCTCTTGAATCTATGAAATGCTGCGTTCCATCGCATCCAGTTTCTCTAGTTTCTTTAACTCTTCCTTAATACTTGCCATCTCTTTTTGCCACTCCATCGCTTTTTCTCTCTGCGATTCTAATTGAGTAATAATGCCCAATCGATCGACGATGCTCTAATACCAAATTGATAGGAACTAGAATATATTTCTTGAATGATCAAAGAACAACATAGGAATACAGGACAATCTCTAACTACACTAGGCTTTCGAGTCCCTAGCAACTCTCTACAATATAACTCCCTATATCCGATATCCCCTATCGACTACCCCTCAAGCCTTTATATAATAGACTTGACTAAGTGACTTTACTTTTATACCCTCATAACCTATCAAACATCAAGGAGACATTTTGCTGAATGTTTGGGGCTTTTCAAGATTGCATCTCTTTATGACATGTGGTCAATGAAAGAATTAGCAGTATCTTAGAAGCATTTTGTTAAATTTTCGAGTATGGAATAGCCAAGATTGAAACTACGGTTAGGAAGAAATGTCTCTTAAAATTTTTTCCTAAGATTGTACGACATTGCCATTACAGCTGCACTTGCTTGGTAGGTCGAAAATTAACTCATTAGAGTTGTCTTATTAATCATTTTGTTAAACTTTTCAAATAGGGAGCAACCAAGATTTAAACTATGGTCAAGGAAGGAAGGTCTCTTAAAATTTTCTTCTAGCATCTTATGACATTGGGCATGATAGGTGCTCTTGCTTGACTTGTCGAAAAAACATTTCATTAGAGCTATCTTATAAAGCATTTTGTTAAACTTTTCAATTAGGGAACAACCAAGATTGATGTTATGATTGGGGAATAATGGGTTTTTAAAATTTTATCCTAGGATTGTATGACATTTGCCATGATGGGTGCACTTACTTGGGTGGTTGAAAAAATATCATGTTAGGGCTATTTTATTAATAATATTGTTAAATTTTTCAAGTAGGGAGCAACTAATATTGAAGCTAGGAATGGGGAAAAACCCCCTAGAAATTTTCTTCTATGACTTTTGCCATGACTTGTGTGCTTGCTTGGCTGGGCGAAAATAAACTTATTAAACCAATCTTATTAACCATTTTTTATCTTAGGGAGCAACCAAGATTGATGCTATGGTAGGGATAGAAATTTCTTTTAAAATTTTCACCTAAGATTATACAACCTTTGCCATGACGGGTACACTTGCTGGGCAGGTTGAAAAAACATCTTATTACATCTATTTTATTGAGCATCATCTTGTTAGACTTTTCAAGTAGAGAGCAGCCACATTGAAGTTACAGTTGGAGAAATGTCTTAAAATTTTCTCCTCTGATTGTACGATCTTTCTCATGACGGGTATGCTTGTTTTGCAAGTTGAAAAAACATCTTATTAGGGCTATCTTATTGGACATTTTTGTTAAACTTTTCTAGTAGAGAGATGCCAACATTGAAGTTGCGGTTAGGGAAAAAATATCTTTTAAAAGTTTCACTTAGTATTGTACGAATTTTGCCATGATGGGTGTGCTTGTTTGGCAGGTTGAAAAAACATTTTATGAGGGCTATCTTATTGAACAATTTGATAAACTTTTCAAGTAGAGAGTTGCCAACATTGATGCTGAGGTTGGGGAAGATACGTCTCTTAAAATTTTCTGTGGATGGCCTGACCTATGCTATGATGCTTGCTTGATAGGTCCAAAAAAAAATCTTATTAAGGCTATCTTATAAGAAATTCTGTTAAGATTTTCAAGCGAAGAATGTCTCTTAAAATTCTCCTACCATCATATGATATTTGCCATGACGGGAGTGCTTGCTTGGGGGGTCGAAAAAAATATCTCATTAGGTTATCGTATTAAGCATTTTGTTAAACTTTTCAAGCAGGGACCAATCAAGATTAAAGCTACGGTGGGGGGAAGAAATGTCTTTTAAAATTTTCACCTAGGATTGTACGACCTTTATCATGTCGGGTGCGCTTGCTTGATAGGTCGAAAAAACATCTTATTTCGTCTATTTTATTAAGCATCTTGTTAAACTTTTCAAGTAGAGAGCTTCCAGCATTGAAGTTTTAGTTGGAGAACAAAGGTCCCTTAAAATTTTCTTTTGGATTGTACGACCTTTGCTATGATGGGTGTGTTTGTTTGACAGGTCAAAAAAACATCTTATTAGTGCTATCTTAATAAACATGTTAAACTTTTCTAGTAGAGCTGCCAACATTGAAGTTGCGGTTGGGGAAGAAATGTCTCTTAAAAATTTCACCTAAGATTGTATGACTTTTGTGATGACAGATGCGCTTGTTTAACAGGTTAAAACAACATCTTACTAGGGCTATATTATTGAACATTTTGAGAAACTTTTTAAGTAGAGATCTTCCAACATTGAAGCTAAGTCTATGGAAGATAGGTCTCTTAAAATTTTTTTATGAGGATTGTACGACCTTTTCCATGACTGGTGTGATTGCTTGACTAGTCGAAAAAACATCTTATTAAGGCTATCATATTAAGAATTTTGTTAAACTTTGCAAGTAGGAAGCGGCCAAGATTCAAACTATGGTTGAAGAATGAAGATTTCTTAAAGTTTTCTCCTACCATCGTATGACCTTTGCCATGACAGGTGCGCTTGCTTGATAGGTCGAAAAAACATCCAATTAAGGCTATCTTATTAAGCATTTTGTTAAAATTTTCAAGTAGTGACCAGCTAAGATTGATGCTGTGGCTAGGGAAGAAAGGTCTTTTAAAACTTTCACCTTAGATTGTTTTGCCTTTGTCATGACGGGTGCGCTTGCTTGACAGGTCGAAAAAATCATCTTATTGAGGTTATTTTATTAAGCATTTTGTTCAACTTTTCAAGTAGGGAGCAACAAGGTTGAAACTACAGTCAAGGAAGGAAGGTGTCTTCAAATTTTCTGCTAACATCGTATAATTTTTGCCATGACGGGTGAGCTTGCTTGGTAGGTAAAAAAAAATCTCATTAAGGCTATCTTATTAAGCATTTTGTTAAACTTTTTAAGTGGAGACAAACCAAGATTGATGCTACAGTTGGGGAAGAAAGATTTTTTAAAATTTTATCTTAGGATTGTACGACTTTTGTCATGGCGGGAGCACTTGCTTGGTTGACCAAAAATAACATTTTATTAGGGCTATTTTATTAGGAATTTTGTTAAACTTTTCAAGTAAGGAGCTACCAAGTTTGAAGCTACGTTTGGGGAAGAAAGATCTTTTAAAATTTTCACTGGGGATTGTACGACTTTTTTCATGACGGGTGCGCTTACTTGACAGGTCGAAAAAACATTTTATTATGGCTATTTTATTAAGCATCTTGTTAAACTTTTCTTGTAGAGAGCTGCCAACAATGAAGCTACGATTGGAGAGGAAAGATCTCTTAAAATTTTCTCCTAGGATTGTATGGTCTTTGCCATGACATGCGCGTTTGCTTGGAAGGTTGAACAAACATCTTATTAGGGATATCTTATTAAGCATTTTGTTAAACTTTTCTAATAGAGATCTACCAACATTGAAGTTGCATATAGGGAAGAAAGGTCTCTTAAAAGTTTCATTAGGATTGTATGATCTTTTTTGTGGCGGTAGCTTGCTTGGCAGGTCTAAAAAACATCTTACTAGGGCTATTTTATTGAACATTTTGATAAACTTGTCAAATAGAGAGCTACGAACATTCAAGCTGAGGTTGGGGAAGATAGGTCTCTTAAAATTTTCTGTGAGGATGGTCCAACCTTTGCCATGATGGGTGCGCTTGCTTGGCAGGTCAAAAAAACATCTTATTAAGGCTATCTTATTAAGCACTTTGTTACACTTTCAAGTAGGGAGCAGCTAAGATTGAAACTATGGTTGAGGAATGAAGGTTTCTTAAAATTTTCTCCTACCATTGTATGACCTTTGCTATGACGGGTGCGCTTGTTTGACTTGTAAAAACATCTAATCAGGGCTATCTTATTAACCATTTTATTGAACTTTTCAAGTAGGGACCAACTAAGATTGATGCTATGATTAGAGAAGAAAAGTCTTTTGAAATTTTATTCTAAGATTGTACGACCTTTGTCAGGACGAGTGCACTTGTTTGCCGGGCTGAAAAAATATTTCATTAGGGCTATCTTATTAAGTATTTTGTTAAACTTTTCAAGTAAGGAGCAACCGATATTGAAGCTAAGATTGGGAAAGAAAGCTATTTTGAAATTTTCTCATCTGACCTTTGTCATGACGGGTGCTCTTGCTTGGCAGGGCAAAAAAACATTTTATTAAACTTATCTTATGAAGCATTCTGTTAAACTTTTCAAGTAGGAAACAACTAAGATTGAAGTTACAGTTGGGGAAGAAAGGTCTTTTAAAATTTTTACCAAGGATTGTACGACCTTTGTTATGATGGATGCACTTGCTTGACAGGTTGAAGAAACATTTTATTACGGCTATCTTATTAAGCATCTTGTTAAATATTTGAGTAGAGAGCTGTCAACATTGATTGAGACATGTTTTTTCTCTGCCCAGATCTCCTCCTCCCGCGATGTTGTTGTTGTGTGTGTACTCTTTCCTGCGTTGTTCTCTTTTTTTCAAGGGTTCTTTGTAAGGAACTATGCATTTTCTGTGCTTGATTGATCGGTTGCAGTGCCTGTGTGATTCCATACAAGGCATAAAGAACGTGCTTATCCAATTATCATGCCTCTCCTGAAAATAACTACGAAGGTACACTCTCTCTTTGTTTTAGCAATTTCTTGGTTGATATTAATTGACACTTGATGGTCCATTACTAAGCTGGCCTTTCATTTTTCATGATGTTTTCTTTTAGTACCCTTTTCGGACTAGTATTTCAAGAAGATGATTGTTCGAATCCCCCATGTTGTTTTGATTATTAAACCTGTGTTTTTACATCTCAATGATTAATCATGTTAGTTTTGGAGACTAGTTCTTAATGTTGTATGGTTGTCATATTTGTTCACTGATCGATTTTAAAGGAATATGTTGTTTGGGTTAGGGTACAGTGTCAAGAAGAAAAAATGCAGAGAAGAGAATCAAGTTTCTTATAAATGTTTCTTCTAATCTTTCCACCATCTTTTGAGCTTTCTCTTAAGGTTTGTCAATGGAAATTATTTTTGCTGACTGTGTTTGGATCTGGGAGATTGAAAGCCTGCCTCAAGATCTGAGTTACAATCTTGAGAGAATGTTGTAATTTTTGTTTTGTTAAATTTGTCCAAATTGAAGAGTTTTTCACATAAATCACTTTTACTTTTCTTGCTACATTTATTCTTTAGGTTCATTTCAGTTTTGTTATCAGATTCCACATGAAAAATACATTTCTTAAATCTCAATGATGCAGAAAAATGTTTATTCATTTCAATGATCTAAACACAGTTTTGACAGAGCTGTACACTGTCTGCAATTTAAGAATCAGACATGTTGATTTGAAGTTTCTAAAGGTTGTATGACCAAAATAAATTCAATGAAAATTAACAAAATAAATCTTAAATTATTATGTAAGCGATGAATTAAATTTTAAAGTAATTTTACAAATAACAGAAACTTCGAATTATGAGAAATGAAAAAGGTTAATCTTGTAGTTATGTTTTTTGTTAAAAAACGCTGATGCAAATGTCGAAGTAACGTTTGTTGCTTAAAAACGTCCAAGAACGTCACAAGATAGTCCAAGATTGACCTTGGATCAACTAAGGATATTCAAGATTGATCCACTAGGAGAGGCATCTAATGATTAGCCTTTGGGCCGTCGTAAGGTGGAGAGACTTCCATAGTGGTTGCTGGAAGGAGAGACATACAAACTTTCATCTATTCTTTCATCCAACGAGCACAAACCTTTGTCGAGTAATATTCCTTCTCTCATACTGAACATCTATTCTCATTATAGGACGTGTGTCTCTTCATTCACCTGCACCCATGGACTCCCCTTGGACGTTCTTCTCCAATCACAACATTGTTGTGCAAGCTACCATAATCCGACCCACTTAACAATAGGTAATTAGAATATTAAACTAAAATAATAGGAATCATAATATGTACTTATAAGGGTACATTCATTATTATAGATTACAGAAACACTAGAAACGGATTACAGGAGGAACCACATGGCGGTGTCCAGCCGCAGACGACGGAGAAGGGATTCAGTCGGAGGGTTTAGCAACTCCGGACAATTACACTGCGCATCATGTCCTTAAATTCAAAGAAGTCAATCCTCCCATCGTGATTGAGGTCCACTGAGATGATCATGTTCTCAACTCTATCAATCTCGTTCCCCTCCGAAAACCCTAGCTTTTTCAGTACAGCTTGCAGTTCCTTCGCCGATATGTATCCATCGCCGTCCTTGTCGAACACCTTGAATGCCTCCGACAGATCGGAATCCTCCTGAGATGACTTCGCAAGCGTCGAATCGATGATTTCATGTTCCTCTCCTCCATCTCCCAGCTTATCAAAGTATGTGTTGTTCAAGAATTGATGGAGAGCGGAAAAATCTTCGAATTGAAGACCCTCGCTGCCTGGTTGAATGAAGGATCTGATGGTGGAGTCGAGGTCGGATAGGTCGGCCTCCAAGCCGAGGATAGAGAGCGCTTGGCTGATCTCGTGGACGGTGATAACGCCGTCGCAATTCTGGTCAAAGAGGTCGAAGATTCGCCGGAGACGGAGGGAATTGAGGCTAGGGCATCGGAGGCGGAAGGAAGAGGAGGTGGTTATCTTGGAGGAAGAAAAGAGCGGAGCAGCTTCTTCCATGTCTACGAGCGGAGAGAAAGTGGTGCGGAGGAGAGGGATTTATAGAGATGTTACAGTCGGCGTTGCTTCCTTCCTCTTTCCGACGTCCCTTCCCCTCTGCGACTTTTAGAAATGGAGATGGAATATGAAAGTAATGAGGAAGGTGGGAGGAGACGTTGACAATACTGTTACAGTGTATGCTTTTTGAATTTACCATTTCTTGCATGACCGTGAATCCACTGGGTTTGAAATGAATCCATGGTCGCCATTGCTTCGAGTTGGAAGGGACCACGCCTTTCCCCTGTTACTCGTTTTCCTCCTCCTAAGTCTGAAGTCCTACCCGTTGAATCAGAACCTTCTATTTCAGTGGTGGTCGCTTGTAAGTTATAACTTCCTCCAAACATTTTGATTTATTTTAATTTCAAATATTTTATTGCATGATTACCTATCGTATCTTATTTTCGTTTGGCATTGTTATATTTTTGGGAAATTAACAAAACCAACTTTATACTTTGAAATAAGAAACACTGTAAATCTTGAAGAAAATTTGTAGACAATTAAAACCCTAAACTATGAAAAAAGAATGACGCCGACCTCGCAGTTACCTTTCTAGTTAAAAGAAGTCAACGTTAATACCGTAGTTTCGCTAACGTCAATGACCGTCGAACGAAAAAGTCCAAGGCAGCAACAACGAACGACCTGCAACGACGAAGTCTAAGAATCAGGGGACATCCGTCCTACCCTTTGGATCGAGGTACGGACGTCCCTTGATTGGAATCATATTGGAGAAATACCATGAACCACCAAGTTAGTCAAATAATTCATCAATCCTCAGCAATGAATATTTGTTCTTCATGGTAACCTAGTTCATCTTTCAGTAATCGACACAGAATCTTAGAGAACCATCGACTTTCTTGGCAAACAGGAATGGAGCACCCCAAGGTGATATACTCTCTCAGATGAATCCTTCGCTTCTTAATTCATCCAACTATTTCTTCATCTCAGCCAATTCTGTAGGGGCCATTTTTTTTTATGCAGAATAGAAACTGGGGTAGCGTCAGGGACTAAATCAATGCGGAACTTGATCTCATGGTTTGGAGGTAACCTTGGTAGCTCATCAAGAAACACATTTGGGAACTCCCTCACAACGGAGACATCTAGATCTTAGCCAGCAGCCTCACCCTCAATATCAATGGACCAGAGGCTCCCATACTATTCTAGTCCATTGTGACCACATAGACAAGCCCACAAAATAGATTTGGTCGTCACCGCACTATGACCATTGTCATAAACGATGCCTTGCCCATTCTTTGAAATGACCTTGACTCTTTTTAGATAACAACACTTCACTGTCGTTCTATACTTCCTTAATCAGTCCATGTCCAAAATTACTCTCTGGAAAGATTGCTCTCTAGAGAGTCCCTCAACCTCTACAGTGGATAAGGATTTGACCCGTAACTTTGCTGATAACTAGCCAACCTTTGGAAATCAGGATTGGTAGGTTGGTATGGAGGGTCATAACTCAGTCAAGGCCATGATGGTTGTTGGGGAGCAAAACTCAATTGTCCGTGATATTATGAGAAGGACAATCTGTCATACGTCCATCCCTAGTAGTACTACGGGTAGAACTACCTTGGAATGAAGAGAAAGACCTGCGTGGTGGCTGTTGCTGCTAGTTATGTGCATAATTCTTCCTCATGTGCTTTGGATATCCACAAGTATGACAGATATAGAGCCTATAACGGCCACTGCCAGATAATCCATTATTGTCACCCTAGTTTAGACCCCCACCGGACCCTTACTCGGACCCCCACTGGGACCCTTGCCCTTAATTCTTTTTTGTTGCTTCCCTCTCCTTCTTCTTCGTCTGTTTCTCTTGGAAGCTCCCATAATAGCATCCAATACCCTTTCCATCCTTTGGGTAGCCTCAAAAACTTCAAGGAGAGTGTTGAACTGCATAATCACTACACCTTATTGCAGCCTCGGTCTCAGACCCTGTTAGAACTTTACAACCTTACCTTGCTTGGAAATCCCCACGGAGTAAGTTATGAATTCATAGAATCAAGCATAATGTTCCATTACTATCTTTTGGCCATGGGTTTGCTTGTTCAAGGCCTTCGTCATCAACTCATGATGACTTCTGATGCTATTAAGTCCTTTGAAAACTTCTATAAAATCCTTCTATTCCATGGACTGCACATCAAAGCTAGATAGCACTGTATTCCACCAACTCAGTGCCAATTTCTCCAGGTAGTGAGTGGAAATCCTCATTTGGTAGTCTTTAGGAATCTGGAGAGACTCGAAGTTCCTCTCCATCTTATAGACCCAATTTTCTGCTCCCATCGGATTCATACCTCCCTCAAACATGGGCGGGTTCAACTTGGTAAACTGTAATATCTTGAATTTTTGTAATGCTAAGCATACGACTTAAGTAATGATTTTGGTGGTATTAGGAACTGAAATGAACGATTAAGGTATTAGTCAAGAGAAACGTATTTAGAAAAAATGAATTTTGATACCTTGAATTAAGCTCATATTAAGCTTAGGAGGATGATTAAGGATTTATTGGAAATTGACTTGGATAATTTAAGTATTGGTCAAGGAAAATGTATTTGGAAAATAGTGAATTAAAGTACCCGAGTTTTTTAGAATAATAAGGTTGTTAATATTCAAGATTTTATTAGGTTTAGTAAAGAATAAAGTGAAGAAAGAATTGTGTATTATATCCCGAAGTATAGGAGAATAAGTTGAGGTTTGGATAATGTGGAAAAGTAGTTTATGTTATATATATATATATATATATATATATATATATATTTGAAGAAGAAATAATACTACGGTTGATAGATTGGAATGAGGCGGTCGATCGTTGAAGGCTTAAAATATTACAGTCTTGTAACAAAAGTGGTACCGGTCGATTGTCCAAAGGGAATTGATTGACCGGTAATTCACTAAATAGTGAAAATTACATATTACCAGTCGATCAATGATTGACCGGCGTCAAAGAAAGTTGTCATTCTGGAACTTTGGAGGTTGATCACCTGAAGGAGGTTGATCAACCGGGGAAATGGAAAGTTGTCTAGAAATACATAACTGTCACTTGGGAATGGAGAGGTTCGACGTTTGATGCGTCAAGGATGATCAAGTGTCCCTCATATGGACTCTTCGCCTTCATTTGGACGTTGAAGGGAAGATAGTCGTGGTCTATAAATAGAGACAGAAGGAGAAGTTGCATTATTTTGGAGAAAGAACGCGAGTGTGAGAAGCAGACAGTGAGGGTGAGAGATTCTTGTGAGTTTTTGTGTGAGGATACTGCTATGATTTTGAGAGAGGGAAGGTATGAAGGAAGGAGATCGTGAAGGATTGGTGAGAAAGGTTAGAGTGAGGCCGAAAGGGATTTAGGGTGAAACAATTCTGTGAGGTTCTGGAGTTTTGGGGAGAAAGAGAGAGTGACCAAATGGGTGAGGGAGTTGCTAAGAAATTCTTTACAGAGAGAAGGTCCGGGAGGGAAAATGGATGGAAATTTGAGAAGGAGACAGAGGAGGAATTTTGGAGAAGAATTCTAGAGTGGAGAAGGAAGTACAGGAGCTTCATTTCTCAAGTTTTACAGGTTAAAGTTCCCCATTTTGTTCTCCGTTGGGTGATTGTTCATCATGGGTATGTTAGTAAAGGGGTTCTTCCATGTTTTATAGATTAAGCTTTGATGAAAATATGCTGATAAGAAGCTTTATTAGTTAAGTTGGTCTCTGTGAAATTGGAAGAATAAAAGTTGTTGGCAGTTGGGTTCTAATGTTTGGTGTAAGTTTACTGCCCGATGCTAGTGAAAATATGTTGGTTAATAATTCTTGTTTTTGGTTATGATCATGAAGTTGGAAATCTGTGTAAAACTACTGCATATTGTTACTGAGATAGGATCTGTATGTATTGAAGGTTGATGAAGTGTAGAATTAGTTACTGCCCTATGCATGGTTTTATGTCTTGTCAATATATTTATGCTTGTTGACTAACTAATTCGGTACATTGCTAGATTGGTATAGGGTTCATGTTTAAAGAGATTCTAGCATAGGTTAGTCTACTATACATATAAGCTGCCTTAAGTGAGTGTTGGAAATGGTTGATTGGAAACTATACTCTGTTGGTGGGGGTATTATTCTTTAAAGTGTTATTCTGTTAGGCATGTTAGAGAAGCTGTACTTCACTGGAGAAATTAATCTGCCAAGATTGGGTTGGTGATTATTTCACTTAGTTTAATAAGCTGTTGTTTACTAATGAATAGGTATTGAAGAGAAAAAACTTTAAGTGCTAACTCTCTAAAGCTAAGGACTCTAGGTAATTGGTTCTACATGTGTTTCGTCCGATAGCATGGGAATTATGGTTGTTTGATACTTGCATTTACTAGATGATTAGGTTATGATCATGTTGTTATTTCGAGGATGTACTGCTGATTGTTTGCTTGATGTTAATTGTGTGTTTATTAGACTTAAATTCAGTTCCTTAGTTAAGAATGGATCATGTTTTAAGGATATGGTAGATAGACATGTTAGATAGAATTGTATGCTTGCATTTATGCATCATTGTTTTCCTAAAGTATCCAAAAATGGTTTTCTACCTTGATTTGAAATGTAACCGAACAAAATGAATAAACGTAAATAAGAGTTTAGAGATGTGGGTTCTTGAGTTGGTCGCTTAGGTGTGTGCCACAGGATAGCCGCCTTGTGCATAAGCCGCTTTACCTTGTCAAGTTGACATCTCTAACACTTGGATGAGTAACTGGAACTAAATGAAAATGGAACACACGTGAATAAACGTAAGTGATGTTGTGAGATGTGGGTTTTACCTTGTCAAGTTAACATCTCCAATATCGATAAAGGTAATGGTAATTGAATAATGAATATTGAAAACTGTATGTGTTTTAAAAGAGCATTGCATGAGCATTTTTATATTTATATCGCTTACTGAGCTTTAGGCTCATAGTTAAATTCTGTGATGTAGGTAAGGAGCCCATGATAGGATAAAGCTTATAAAGGATGCAACTAATGGGATGTTGCCAGGTTGAGCTGTTTGTGCTGTTGGCGATATTGACCTTGGTGGGTTATGACTCATGATGTTTTTAGTATGTTAAGTACTTCAAATAATTAAATAATGTTTTACTTGGATAATTTTTTTAAGTAGTTGTTAAGTATTAATGTTAATTTCTTTAAATAGGTTTTCCTTAAAGTGGTGATTTGATATGGTTTTATTAAATAAAGACTTCTGCATTTCGTTTACTCTAAGTTTTATACAGTTAAGACTTCCACTTTTTGTTTACTTTGGTTTTCCCTCACACGGTTTTAAAAGGCAAAATTTTTATGCGGCAAAATGAAACGGGATGTTACATAAACTCCCAAAAATAAGTCATCTATGTCATGCTGGGATTTTGAGCAAAACTGCTACTAGCTAAGTTTCGTAGCTCCTCCATCATGGTTGCGATGAGATTGAAACTGCCTTCTTGAGGTTGGTTACGAGAACTCCTCTTTGGCGGCATCTTGTTTATTATGAGAAAAGAAATTCATTTGGTTGGAAAATTCATTGATGCACAATGGACCTAATCCAACTTTACACTATTAAAATTTTCAAGTGATCACTACTTAGGAGTTCGGAACCTTGTGTTTTGATACCAATAAATTTATATTACGACCCGAAGGAGGGTCTAATATAAAAATTGGGTCAGGCGACTGATTATCGGAGATCACCTAATCGCCCAAACCAAGGCTAGGTTGTTAGACTTAGTATGATTTCAAACACAGACTCAAATAATTATGCCAAGATCCATATAGCAATCACGAAAATAATAGTGTATAACATAAATAAAAATTTAAAACTCTGTGCAATAAGTCCTGGCCATTCAAAATAGTTGTAACATCTTGAAATTTTATACACATTTTTTTAAATACTTTAAAACGTTTTAACATGAATATTTCACCACTTAACATAAAATTCAATATTAATAAAAATAGTTTAAAAAATCTTGAATAATAAAAAACCATACAATGTCCAGACAAGTCCATAAATTTGACAATTGCACAAAAAAACACTTTTTTTCTAATTAAATGTCCACAGGTCAATTTCACTAGACAACCTTCAAGCTCACTCATGAAAACTCATATTCACTGCTTCATCAACAAAGTCATCTTTGGTAGCTTCAATACCTACACCACAATGTTCAAACTATGAGCCTAATATTCAGTAAATAGAGAACTAAAATAATTAATCAAGTCATATTTGTTTTTTTTTACATGCATCTATCTATCTCAAGAAAATCACAACAACTACATGTAAGTAACAAACATCTCAAAACAGGTCATCTATACACGTATGCATGACATGAAAGAATATAAATTTTATTTTTTTTCAACTTTCTTTTCTTTCTGTTTTTGTTCATCTTCTTTATCTTTCCAAGAGTTGAGTAGGCTTGCTTATGAGACGACCTCATATTTTCAGGAGACAGACACGACATCAAACAAACCCTTTGTTAGATGCTACGCACATTAATGCACAACGACCAAACATTCTACTGGTTTGCCCTAGCATCAACCAAAGACAAACTAACAAGTCTATGAACTCTTAGGTTCCCCTTCAGAATAGCCGTTCCTCCAAAACTCATTTACATGAATTCACTAGTTTTATCTTTCTTATATGCAATAACAATACTGTACAAACATCTATAATACATATAACACATCTTCGAGTAATTACTTTTAGTGGAAGCAAAAAAACAACGTCTCGACTTAAATAGATAGCAGATTCCCAATCAAACAGAGTATCAAATTCTCAAAATAATTGTATGCAACATTCACAAGAAACAGAGCATCAAATCCTTGAATCATATAGATAAAAATAGTAAAAGGAATCACACAGCTTCCTAGCACCTTGTGGTGTAGGCTAACTGGCCACACATGCAAACTCTACTTGCCTGGATTTCGCATAACACCCTCTGTAAATTCTTAAACTTGGTTGAGCAAAAACTGAAAAAATCCCACCTTCCTCAATTTTCTTTCTCGATCACTCCAACTTAATTTCTTCTCCCCCCAGCCATGCCTCTTCAACCGAGGGGTCATCTATTTAATTTTCCTTCAATGTGTACTTACTTCGTGGCAAAATGCCAGCGATGCTTCAATCGTCAATCAGGCAAAGCATCGTTCAACTTTTAAATTTCCAGTACTTTGGAGGTGGAAGTACGAGCTACCACAGTAGATACATTGCTCATCCGCCAAGAATATTCCCAGTGAATATTCATCCCGCTAAACCAATCATCCTATGCCACGATGTTCTTTTGGACGTGTTTCCATCTGTGGATGTCTTTACTTCCACAATCTACACTGTTTCTCTTCCACGGACGTCTTCATTTTCGTTGTTCCTATTGTTTAGCAACTTTCCTTTGTTAAAACGATGATGTTCTTCACTTTAGTTTCCTACCTCAGACGAGTTCGCTTCCGCGTACACAGACTCTCCCATGTCTTCCTTTTGAAACGACGTCTTCCAACTTACGAAGACTTTCTTCATGTGAACACATTCGCTACCGTGGATAACCTCCTTAACATAAAACAACGACATTTACTATTATGTTCACTTAATATCTTCGTGTGGTGTAATCTTTTCCTTTCCGCATAAGCCTCTTTTACCTAAACGACACCGTATTTCACTTAACACTTCTACGCAGCATTTTTTCTACCCACAATAGAATCTTTCTTTTCCCACGGGATCTAGCGACCCACGTTTCATCCTTTAATTAAATCCAATGGTCCTTCTCTCTCTTGAATCGTAGCGACATCTTTTCTTTCTGCCTTTTCATCCAATGGTCCTTTTCTCGTCCGCACTTTAAATCCAACTGTTGTCCTTTCTCCTGCACTTGATATCATTTTTCCTTCTCTGCGGACACTCTCCCTTCTGTGGGAGCTTATCCTTCCATGATAGTGATTGCCACATCCTTCCATACGATGTCACTCGTTTCACTTACACTTCTACGATACTTTCCCTTCGGATGTCCATAACTCCCTTGACATTTCTCACAGCGAACATTCCCTACACGCGATATTGTCCTCACATGCCATGGATGCACACCCACAGCGCCCAAAATTACACAAAATTTACTTTCCCAATTTTATTATTTTATTTTTAATTGAATTAGATCCTTATAAATAACTTTACATGCCATTATTATTTTAATATAGAATAGTTATTACAAATTTAGGAAAATTGCAATCACTACAATAGTATTTTATAGACCTAAAATAAATAAACCCTCAACAAGGAAAACTAAACGAAATATCGAGTATAAAACTAAATCCAAAATAACCACACCTCAAACACTACAGCTGACCACCATGGGCTGAACCTAAGAAAGAGGGGGTCGTTAGGGTTAGTGACTAACCAAGTAGGCAGGTTATACTAAATGCAATATTTAAAAAACTGGTTTTACCTTTTTTTTTTTTTCCAGAAAATCATATTTTAATTTTGGGTAAATGACAAATCAACTATCGTGGTTTGTGGTCAATGACAAGTCAACCACTAGGGTATTTTTTTTTAACAAATTAACCACTGACGTATGGGAAAATAACAAAGCAAACATCGCAGTTACGTTTTTCGTTCTCCGTTAACAAGTTAAAAACGCGGTGTGTGGTCAAGACACCGTGTAAAACACAGTGTCACCGCGTTTTTACGCGAGGCACCAAGTTTTTACGCGGTGTCACCCCGTTTTTACGCGAGGCACCTCGTTTTTACGTGAGGCACCGACTTTTTACGGGGTGTCACCGCGTTTTTACGTGAGGCACTGCGTTTTTACGCGGTGTCACCGCCAGACATTGTCTTTTTTTCCAAAAGACCAGAACACTTGAAATTCCAGGAACCCGCGACGAACAGATCCCGCGACTCGAGGAACAGACCCCGCGTAAAAAAACACACCCGTGACGAACCGAAGGGACGTTTTGAGCTCAAGGTTTTTCACCAGCCCCCGTCTCCTCCACGGCCATGGTCTAAGAAAAAGGCACCGTGATTTAGTTGAAATAGTTCTGTTGTCGTTTATGTTTAGTTTAGTTTAAGTTGTCTACATTTGCTTTGTTATTCGGTGTAGTTTCCGTTGTAATTTAATATCTGTACATTTGCGTGGTAATTGATCTATAGTTCAACGATGTTCATTGTAGTTTATACTTGATAAAAAATGTTTATGAAGATACTGGATGTATGAGAATTGCATTGGGGGAGTAAAGTAACAAAGGATATTCTGCCCAAAATTTTGTAGAAATTGTATACTTTTCCATTCTTAATGCTTAATGTTTACAAGCAGCACACATAGAAACATTTTCATACTAATACATCTTACACTTAACTAATCTAACCTTACAATAGCCTACCAGAACCACACCCATACCTAGAAATTACATAACATAAAACTTACCAATCACCTTAAACTCAACCCAATCATTATCAGTGCATTATTATTCACCGTAATATCATTACAAGTAGACAAGTATTAAATAACATGTAACTATCTATCAACTGAAAATGTAAAACAATTGTGTTCCCTCTGTGTCACGGAAGGTTAAGGTCCACGTTTGTGTACGATTGTGTGCGTGGACCTTGCGCATCAAACTCCTGCACAACACAATGCAAATGAAATTAGCATATTTCAAACATCAATTGAAAACGAAAATGTGATAAAGGGCTCACCTGCGTGTCAGGAACTCTGTCGGGAGCTGTCTCAGGAACTAGGTCAGGAATTGTCTCGGGGGCTGTCTCAAGAACTCTGAACCCCATAAATGTTCCCTCTGACCTGCCTCTGCCACCCCTGCCTCTGCCTCGCCCTCTGCAAGCCCCGGCACTTGACTCACCTCCACCATCGCATGTGCGAGAATTGTGCCCAACACGCCCACACCGACCACAAGTGACGTTCACATTTCTTCTGCTCAGCACTGTCCGGCTTCGAGCCTCGTCCATATCCCGTATTCTACATTTGCGCGGTCTTCCTGGAAGCCTTTTAAATGGCGGTGGGATAATAGGATCAAGATTCGTCACCGGATGCCACTCGATCGGTCCATTGACGGGCCGGATAAAGTGAGAGTACATCGCCATGTATGTTTCCTGATGATAGCACGCATGCACAAACTCCTCAGGGGATCTCCTCATGAAGTGAATGCACGGGACTACATGGACACATGGGATGCCGGTCAACTCCCACCGGTAACATGTACAAGTACACCTGTCCAAATCAACAGAGTACTGTTCGTTACCATTGGTGACCTCAAACTGGGCAGCTCCTGCAAACTGGGGGCTCCAATTTTGCCCGACAAGTTGTAGTTTGGCGAGCCGAGTGCTGATCTTTGGACACAAAAGGTCGGTCGAGTGAGCCATCTTTTCATTTTTTTTCACAATCCTACCCATGATGCCCTTCCGGATGATCTCAAACATACTAAGAATTGGTTTGTCCTGGGCTAGTAGGAGGCAGGCGTTGAATGACTCATTCAGATTGTTAAGGCTTATGTCGCACTTTGGGATGGAGCAAAAGGCATGTTTGGCCCAGGATGTCACAACTATTCCACGTAAGTAGTCGTGGGCCGCATTGTCAAGCATAAATAACTTACCCATCTCTCTCTCAAATTGTCTCACAATAGTGGCTTGAGATGCGGCCCACATTGCATCCTTTAACAACCTGCCTTTAAATTGTTTTTGGAAATTGGCATACAGGTGTCGGATGCAAAATCGATGGTCAGCTTGCCCTGCCACCGCGCTCACAGCTGGCACTAGACCCTGTAAACATTCATAATATTAGTCATATTCCTACAAAATGCATAACTTTTACACATAAGGCAAAAGCAATGAACCGCACCTTTTGACGGTCGAAAATGATTGTCCATCCATTGCCAGATGGAGTGTTTAGATCATCGAGCAACAATTCTATAAACCAGCTCCATGAATTCCTATTTTCTGCTTCGACCACTGCTATAGCAATTGGATACATGCCATCGTTCCTGTCGATGGTCACAGCTGTGAGCAACTGGCCTGGAGTGGCTCCCTTCAAATGGCAACCGTCCAAACAAATAAGTTGTCTACCACAAGTTAGCACAGCCGTCTTGCATGCAGCCAAACACATGTACATTCTTTTAAATACACTCATATCGAGGTCCACATGCACGGAGCTGCTCGGATTAGACCTCCGAATCTCCGCTGCATACGACCATATGAGTTTATATTGCTCATTTCCATCCCCTTCGTTAATTTTTTTGGCTGCACTTCTTGCCCTTCTAGCAAGACTGGGTGACATATTGACATTAAAGTCCTTTCTCACTGTCTCAATTATGTTCGGAAGGTCCCAATCTGCCTGACTTTTAAATTTGTCTAAGTAATGAGTTGCAACCCATTTGGCAGTAGCAAGACGAATTTCCATCTTTCTGGAGCATGTGTGAATGTCATTGTAAACTTTTATTTGAAAGGTCATTTAATCTTTTATTTGTGAGGCGTGCAACCGCCACGGGCAGCCTTCCTAGCAAGCAGCCCTCAGTCGATGCGCATCACTATGGGGGAATTTAATTTCATACCCGTTCATCAATGCATGCTCAACAATTTCTTCTCTAATCTTCTTCAATGAACTGTACTTTTTACCTAGGCCCAATCCAGGGAATCTGTCTTCTACTTGTGTTGGACGTCTAGGCCTACTCTCGGCCATGTCCATGTCTTCATCACTAGTTGATTCACATAAAGAACGGAGGTCGTCATTGTCCTCCTCATGTAGAGTTACTGATACGGAATGCAAAACAACCACATCTTCATTTCCAATTTGACGTACCTCATTTTCATTGAGCGCACAAGTGCTTGTGGGTCCAACTTCAAGTTGACGGTTGATAACAGATTCTTCACTCGCCATTTGCTTCTGAACAAATTTTTCACCTTCGCTAATCGCTCTCTGAAGCTCTCAAGAATTTTTAGGGTTACTTAATAGATTGCGAAATGCGTTCGAATATGCCAATTTGTCTGGAGATGACAGAGTTAAAAAGAGTAGAGTAGATGTCTTCAGAGAAGACACCGCGTAAAAACACGGTGTCTTGCGAGACACTGCGTTCTACGCGGTGTCTTGCGAGACACCGCGTTTTTGGCAGTGTCTCTACGTGGTGTCTTGCGAGACACCGCCTTCTACACGGTGTCTCGCGGGACATCGCCTTCTACACGGTGTCTTGCAAACAGATCGCATTTTTGTGCGGCCTCTTGCGAGCGAGGGTGAATTTCGTGACGTTATTTCTGTAACGAAAGAGTTTAGTTCGTGAAGTTATTTCTGTGTCATGAGTGAGGTGTCCGAAAAATGTTTTTCCAGAACCTCCTCTATTACTTTACTCCCACAACGCCATTTTCATACATCTTGCACAAAACTCCACAGCAATTCCAGTATCCTCTTAGACATTATTTATCCAGTATATAAACTACAACAAAAATCATTGAACTACACATCAGACAGAACGCACGCAAATGTACAAACATTAAAGTAAACATAATCAACCACAGAAATCCTTAAACTACACATAATTTACAACGAAAAAGAAAATGTACACAAATTAAACTAAACATAAACTACAACAGTACTGAATGAACTAAATTATGGCGCCTTCTTTCTGGACCGTGGCGGTGGCCGTGGCTGGGGCGGGCGCAAATCCTCTAAAAGACAACTTCCGTTCAGGTCCAATAGAACCCCATCTGCAGCACCGTACAACTCACCCTTATAATTAAAGATTGCACGGTCATGCTCGTGGAAGTGTTCTTTAATTTTGCAACTGTACAGCACCAACATCCCTTCTTCCGTAAGCTGAAAGATGCCGTACGGCCTGCAATGCAAAGGTAATAATTTTTTGTCAGTGACGTGGAAAGTAAGATTAAGAATTTACACAAGAGACAGTACATACGTCTTTTTGTCTGATGGAGTTACAATGATAGAGATGGACTCCCACAACAATCGCTGGTACCCATATTGGGTGTGCAAGTCAACGGAGGACATAAACAACCCTTGCTTTGGGTGTGTCTGCAATGTAAACAAGTCATAAGATCATCTCAAGAGAACATGCACGATAACTCGGAGAAACGAGATGGTGACTTACGTGAATCCACCCTAATTGCAATAGATTCTTTGACTGATGAAACGCCAATATGGCTTCTTCATTACCCGCAATACACTGCATATAAGTTCGGATGAGTAGTAAGATAATAGATTATACCCTAACATACAAATATGGGTTCGCACCGTATTTGGCGTCCCTTCTTGTTCCGGAAAGATGAGATGTGAGACAACGTAATGCTCGCCCTCCACCTTTCCCCCAAGAATTGCGCACGTCTCCTTGTTGTTACAGGTATTTGTCTAGACATATATCTTGAACGAGGACATGACCGACACAGGCTGCAAACAATGCCGAGATCCTAACATTTGCATGAACATGATTGAACACACATATAACAAAATGAAAGACGTACCACGCGCACAACTCTTCTGGGTAGAGGTTGGAGCGCCCCAACTCCAGGTGATCCTTGGCGGCGCCTGACAGGGTCACTGCAAATCAACAACGCATCATCACGTGAAACAAAAATAAAATAAAAACCTCGACTTTGCGTAAAACATAAATAACTTACAGGCGGAATGTGGCATTAGGTGCGTCATTGGGCGATGACAAGGATAATGATCGGGCTAATCGCCTCCCACGTCTCTTGAGTGCGGCCAACACCTCACGGTGTCGCTGCTCTTCTCGAACATGTCGCTCCTCTTCTCGAACATGCCACTGTTCGGATTGGTGATACCTCTCTGCTGCGAGGTCCGCCTCTTGAAGATGCTACTGTTCAGCTTCTCTATGCCTCACTTCAGTGAGCTCCACCTCTTGCATACGCCACTACTCTGCGGCGCGTCTGCTCTCTGATGCTTCCACCTGCCACTATTGGGCAATGGCCCACCTCTCTGTTGCGAGCTCGTTAGCTCTTTGTAGCTCGATTTGTTGCCTTTGCACGTGCTCCTCCATCATTTGCATTCAAGTCATCGACGCATGATGGAGCTCCTCCATTCTGCTCATCCAGGCAGACGACTCCTCAGGCATCGCAGTAAAGTGTGATGATTGTGGAGGAGGTGGCATTTCATATTCGGGGGCTGCATACCCATACTCAGGCTCTGAGTGGGGAGGAGGCGGCATATCATAAGAGGTGCCTGCATACTGAGGCTCTGTAACGGGTGGAGGTGCTTCCTTCTGTTTGGACTTACGGAACCATCCGCCTTCAACTTGGGTGACGCTCAATCGATCCAAGTTGGCTCTTTTGTAGGTGTCAGTGGTCGTTGCTTCAATTCTTGGCTCGTTCGCAGAGATGGGAACCCCAAACTGCTGAACTATAGTCTGGATAAGCTAATTGTACGGTAGGCTCATTGATGGGTTGTTGACGACCTCTTCCATGTGCTTCGCTATGATATATCCAATGTTGACTTTTTTTTCCCTGAACACCTTCTCTAAAATATACAGATCCATGCTTGTAACATGGTCTCGATGCCCAATCCTACGCAAAATTGTGTACGTCAATATCATGTGGATCACTCGGGCCATTACATTCAACTCATTAGCCTTTGGCCTCTTGTAATGGGCAATCTTAGGATCCTGGTGCAACAATTTAAGAACGGCTAGCCCATCTTCTTCCTTGATAAATGGTGGCTTCGTCTTAGCTATGCCATAATATTCATCGCTTGCCCCATAACATTCAAGTATTGTATTGATATGGTTGGGAGTGAATCTCAACTCCCGTCCAAAAATATACGTTTGCACCTCAACTGGCTCCTCGGAAAGTTGGAAGTTTGCGTAAAACATCTTAATGACTCTCTCGCAATAAGTGCCCCCCATCCGACACAACCCGAGTAATCCAGTATTTTACAGCATATGTTGAATGCCCATTTCCGTGAAAGAGTCAAAATCGACTACTTTGGAAACAATAATGCCACGGTGTTCAACATCTTCTTCATACCGTCTTCTAGCATCGTCTGTCTTGAATAATAACTCTGTTTCTCCTTGTTCAGGCTCGGCAGTGTCTTCGTCTTCCACCGTCGTTGCTTGTTCAACTTCTTCAACCGCCTCGGGTTGAACATATTCACCCCACGCGGCTTCCACTGCCTCGGTTGCTCGTCTTTCACTAGCCTCCCCCCTTCTCCTCCCACGCTTCTGCATGAATTTCGTACCTCGGTCCATTGTGCTCCCTGAGTAATTCGCCAACCTGCAGTATAATAACCCAACGAAATGTCATAAGTCAGTATAATAGTATTTACACAAATAGTCTATCGTATATAAATCAATCAAAGTAAACAACTTGATTGCCAAGAAAAAAAAAACTAGAGAAGAGATTCTTTCTTCAATTCAGTACATATACTCTTTAGTAAGTCTTCAAAGATAACACAATCAACAAAAGCAAACAAATCTATACATAGCATTCCAGATTGCAATCTGGAATGCAATCTGTAAATTGCATTACAGATTGCAATTGCATTCCATATTGCAATCTGTAAATCAATCTGTAAATTGCATTACAGATTGCAATTACATTCCATATTGCAATCTGTAAATTGCAATTTACAGATTGCAATCTGTAAATTGCAATTGCATTACAGATTGCAATCTGTAAATTGCATTACAGATTGCTCTGCAACCAAAAATATTTCATCGACATTGCTGGGTATCCCAACTTAAGTTAATCAAAGCAATGAAACTATCTGTAATGCAAATCGGAACAGGGGAGCAAAGCTGTAATGCAAATCAATGAAACTATCTGTAATGAAACTATCTGTACCACAATCTCTGTAATGCAAATCTGTAATGCAAAGCAACGAAACTAATGAAACTATCTGTACCACAATCAGAAATTGAAACTAATGAAACTATTTGTACCACACTCGAAAATCAGAACATGGGAGCAAAGCAATGAAACTATACCAGAATCAGTTGAGAAATCGCACTCACCAACTCGTCGTCGCAAATCGCAGTCACACTCACCAACTCATCTTCGCCAACCCGTCGTGTCGCAGCTTCGAACTCTTGTCGTCGCGTCGCAGCTTCGTACTCTCGTCATTGCGGGTCTCGCAGATCGCCAGATCCAGATTTGGATCTGCTCGATCTGTGTAGATGGAATTTAAAGGCACTGTCACCACGTAAAAACGCGGTGCCTCGCGTAAAAACGCGGTGACACCGCGTAATAATGCGGTGCCTCGCGTAAAAATGTGATAACACCGCGTAAAAACTCGGTGCCTCGCGTAAAAACGCGGTGACACCGCGTAAAAACTCGGTGCCTCGCGTAAAAATGCGGTGACACCGCATTTTACGCGGTGTCTTGACCACACACCGCGTTTTTAACTTGTTAACGGAGAACAAAAAACGTAACTGCGATGTTTGCTTTGTTATTTTTCCATTCGTTAGTGGTTAATTTGTTAAAAAAAATACCCTAGTGGTTGACTTGTCATTGATCACAAACCACGATGGTTGATTTGTCATTTACCCTTCATTTTTCTGATTAACATACAAGGATTTTAAGCCATTTTAAATCTCTTCACCATATAATTTAAAACGTGCTACATAAGCAATCAATGTGGGAATTATTAAAACATGTTGTATACATAGACAATTATATCTGAAATTAGGCACACATTGTTTTTCATTCAAAAACAGTCTCAGTGAAAAAAGAGGGTCACATAAAGACACCTCCGGCAACATAGAAAGGCGACAATTCATGGATGACAACACCTCGTGAGTCCAAAGGAAAAAGGTGAAGGTAGTCTAAAGACCAGGCAATGACACCATTTGTAAATCAAGTACTAGATAAGATTTTCAGGGACAAATTACTTAGTGACTAACAACCTGTTAGATTCAAATAGACAAGGGTTGCTGGTGAGGGTAGCTTTGTGATGACACAACTGCTTATTAAATGAAAAGGTTACTAGGCAAGTAAAACTTAGTGACGACACAACCTTTAATCTATGTGACAAAATACCCTAGTTAGGTTTAAGGATTCAAAACCTGTGGAGCATGTCATCACCGCCCTATAATCCATTTCACTTTAGGAATTCAAAACTTAAGGACATGTCACAAATATCCTATTACCCATTTCACATGTGCACACAAGCAATCTTGACGCAGCAGATGATGCACAGGATAGCCTCGTGAGGCTTTGGTACCAAGACCTCTAAAGCATCAAAAGGATTCATCTTCCCGAATATACATATAGTACAAAATTTTAAAATACAATGTACAATAAATTAAATATCATATGCGTAAAAATAGACGTGTTGTCGAATAGTTCCCGTTGAGTTTTCATATGTGACAACCTACAAAATACATTTGAAAATCGTGTCATGCAATGTAAGGCATAAAGTATAAAATCTCTACGTTTTCAGGGACCTTTCTTACCGACCTGAGTTACAACCTCAGGTATCGGTTCAAAATCCTCAAAATCGTCCAAGCCTATATCACAAAAATATGAATTTCCCATTAAGAAAATAATCTGGTAAGGTGGAAGGGTCCTAAACTAGGATTAGAAACCCAAACCAGAAGAATCTGCAAAAACAATGTATGTGGAATGGCATCTGTGGATGGGAATAATGCACCTGCAAATGGGAAATAGGGCATCCGTGGAAGCCTACGCTTTAAAAATATGTCTGTGGATAAGTATCTATACGTGCCTCCTGTGGACACGTGTCCTCTGCAGAAGCCTGAGCTTCCGTTCGCACGAGTGTTATGTGGAAGCAAGCATTTTAGCGGATGCCTACACTTTTGCAGAAACCTATGCTTTCGCAAAAAATTTCACTCTCCGCGTGTAACACCCCTTTTTACTTAAAGATAAATATTGAAACCAATATGCATTTATTCAATTATTCTCTTTAAGCCACTCCCTTCTTTTTAAGACATCCTTGAAAATGTTTAAGTGGTGTAGAAGTATCAGAAATAATTCGTATTAAATTAAAATGTCAACGAAAGACTTTACCAAATATAAATCTCCTTTTTAAGGTAAATATTTAGAATTCATCCAAAATCATAACTGAATCTACATAAAAAAAAATAGTTTTAAAACATTCTTCATTTTGAGCCCTTATCCCACGGTCAAATGTGTCCCAACAACACCAAGTGCTCATCACGAACATGCCCCCTCGAATTGCACTCCATTTGTGGATTTTTCATCTAAAACTTTCTCACCTACAACCCAAAGTTCATCTATAAGTCTATGACTTAGCAAGTAATGTATGAGACCATGAACATATGCATGATGCACGTGCTACTTTGGGAAAAATCTTACAGTTAGTCTTTCACTTTTTAGCCATTCGTTCATTCATTCTTCCTTTATCATCGGGATATGACACCAAGCACAAATAATTGGGGAACAAGTTCACCAAAGCTCCAATGGGGGATAGACCCACCAAAGCTACATTGGGGGATACTGAATCGCCGAGGCCTCTTACGTATCTTCATTTCATATCCATTTGTTCATTTATTCTTTTTTTACCATCGGGATATGACACCATGCTCAAATCATTGAGGAACAAGTCCATCAAAGCTCCCTTGGGGGATAAAGCCACCAAACCTACATTAAGGGGATAAACCCACCAAAGCTACATGGATATCGAATCACCGAAGCCTTTTATGTATTTTCATTTCATCTTAAATATTTCCTACACAAAAACATATGCATGAAAAATCCTTTTCGGTTCTTTCTTAGAAAATATTTTTTTTCGTGATGCATGAGATATACACATGAACATATAGACACTGATCAACAAAACATTTTTAGTATTCCTTACATGGAAGTCATCGTGAAACAACTATTATAAACCATGCAAGACAATCAAATCTTCATACCAATCACAACAATAGAAAAACATCCATAAAATGCAGCAGAAAATCACTACTAAACTCATATCAGCTATAGCAAATAACACATACATAAAATATATTAGGAAATCATTACTGTCCTTGCATCCATCACCTTAACCAACGTCATCAAAGCATACATAAAAGTACCCTAGCACCTTGTGTTGTAGATGCGAAGGCCATGTGCATACAACGTTACTTACTTCAAGTTCTTCAATGGAATTTGGCAACTCCCACCATCATCTTGCATTCCAACATCTCCTTTTCCTTGAAAGTATTTAAGAAAAGGATTACTTTTTTCGACTCTAATGAAACAATTCCTAGGGTTCTCATTAAATTCCCTTTTTATTCCCTATGGCTAAGGTGTGGACAGATATCCCTTATCCATAGAACGACAACGTCTTCCGTTTTACAGACACATTCCTTTCCACGGACGCCTAAATTTTTGCAATATTTATTGTTCCTCACATTTCCTTTGATCCAAATGATGACGTTCTATGCTTTACTTATCTATTGTAGATGTGCTCCTTTTCGTGGATTGCTCATTTTCAGCGTACTTCAATCTAAATGACGACTTTTTACTTATTTTTCTTATACGAATCGAATGTGCTCCTTTCAGCGAATAGTCATTTGTACTTCAATTTGAATGATGATGTTTTACTTGTTTTACTTATCTGCCGTGGATGCGCTCTTTTTCGCAGATAATCATCTTTAGCATACTTTAATCTAAACGATGACATTTTACTCGTTTTACTTATCTGCTGCAGATGCGCTCCTTTCCATGGATACTTGTCTTCAGTCTACTTCAATCAAACTACATTTATCTTGTTTTACTTATTTGCTACAGATAGTCATTTTCAGCGTACTTTAATCTGCACGACAATGTTTATCTTGTTTTACTTATCCAACGTGGATGCTCTCATTTGTTGTGGATAGTCATCTTCAGAGTACTTCAATACAAACGAAGATGTTTATCTAATTTTACTTATCAACTCCGGATTCGTCCCTTTCTATAGATCCTCATCATTGGTGGATACTCAATCCAAACGATGACATTTTTCTCATTTTACTTACCCACAGCGAATTTGCCCCTTTCCTTGAATTCTCGGCATTAACGAATACTCAATCCGAACGAAGATGTTTTTCTCCTTCTACTTATCTATTGCAGATGCATTTTCTTCTATGAATACTTCTCCTTATCATAATACGATGTTGCCCATTTTGCGAACACATTCAGTTTTGCAGACACATTTCTTTTTGCAGACACATTCTTTTAACACAACTTTGTTCATTCTATAGACATCTTTTTGCGGACACATTCCTTTTTGCGAACATGTTCCTTTTCATAACTTCATTGTTCACCGCGACACTCTATCTTTTTAATATGATGTCATCCATTTGCAGACACATTTCATTTACAACTTCACTGTTCACCGCGACACACCATCTTTATAATATGATGTCGTCCATTCTGTAGACACATTCATTTCTGTGGACGCATTCTTTCCGTGGACACATTCTTTTCCGCGGACATGTTTCTTCCCTTTTTGACAGATACCCATCCTCATTGCCAGAAATCTCCAAACTCTCATTTCCTTTGCTATTCAACCCTCCACATTCCGAAAAACATAAAATAGAGTGTGATTCTCTATTGTCTATGAATATCTACTAGATAAAATATCTTGAACCATTTATCTCCATCCAAACAAACTATAAAATCGTATGTTTAAGAATAAGGTGACCATAATATACTTCATTGTATTGCATATAAATATCTAAATATATTTATATATATAGGAAAAATCTAGGTTACTATATTGCGGATGCAAATGTCTTTGCAGAAGTCTAAGCTTTCGAGACTAGCGTGGGGAACGTGCACTCCACAAACATGAATGTTTCTGCATAAGCCTAAACTTCTGTGGACATGTGTGGAGCACATGCGCTCTACAAAAGCCTACACTTCAATAGATGCAAACGTTTCCGTGACATTGTGCTTTCCATAGACATGTGTGGGACACGTGCACTCTGCAAAAATTTCACTCTCTGCAGATGAAAATTGTATCACCCCGACTTTTTAAGTTGGATAATTATCGGGGTATTACCAAGGACGTTTCAGAGCGTTAGGTCTAAAGGGTATTTCCGATACATTTTCCCCGTATACATGATGTAATTAAATGATAGAATGACTAGGACATTACATTGCATATTTATACATGTTATTTTATTACGTGTATTTATGGAGAAAATATTATGGGAGAAGAGTTAAGTGGGAAAAAGGTTAGGAAATGATGTTTTGGGCATTTTCGGACTCCTACGGAGACTTGCGGACAAGGTATGTCGTCCGCATGTGCATTGCGCGTCGCCCCTGTGGATTGGGACGACTCAGGACGCGATTTCGCATCCTGACTTCACTGGTGTCTTGGAGTTCTAGAAGCATGCGGACAAGTGCAGACGTAGATTAGCCACACCGATTTTAATCTGTCCAAATCCTGGACACTTTCGGACGATTGCAAACGTGGGGAGACCTCGTCCGATTTGAATCTGTCCAATTTGTGGACAGATTTGGACTCCTTATGCGAACGCCAAAACGCTTCTGAATGCCGGTTTTGGACTGTATGGAAGGGACAAGGACGGACGGCATTCCTCATCCGAATACACAATCTTGCCTTAGGGATTTTACTCTTGCGGACGAGACCAGTGTGTCTGCACTCATCCGAAATAGCCCAGACCTACGAATAAATTAGGGTTAAAATGATGAAAATATGTCATTTAGCCATTAAATCCAGACACGAAACGACCTTACCCCACCCTCCAGCGTAGGAACCGACCTCTCCCTGCCCAGCCAACCTCTCCCTCCCCTATGGGTACGAATTGTCTCCCTCTTCCAAGTATAAACTACCTCTTCTCTTCCTTGAGTCCAGCATTTCTCCTCTCCCAGCCCTTTTCCCCTTTCTGCATGAGAACATTCCTGCGAGAGAGTGAGTTCTGGGTGAGAGAGATTGTGGGTTAGCTAGTGTGGATTATGTGTGAGCTCGTGAGAGTGGTGTGATTCTCCTAGGTAATACGTGTGAGTGGTAAGAGTGAGCTGCTGTGTGGTGTGAGCTGCCATCCGTGGGAGCTATGGAGCTTGGAGTGGTGCTGTCTGTGAGTTGAGTTCTTCAGCTTAGGTAAGGAAATGGGCGAGTCTTGGCCATTTGGAGGCCCTACCCACAAGTAGAGTGCGTGAGTTTTATGTTAGTTCTCTGGAATGCTTACCATTAGTTGCTAATAGGTGGTTTCTAGTTGATAGTTCCTTGGATGATTACCTGCTGTATTTCCTTTGTTGATTCCTTGCTGTAGATATTTCATGTGTTGATGATAGGGTAGAATTATCAATGCTCTGTAGTATTTTCCCTGGCTGTTAACTCTGTTCCTTGTTGTTATTAGCTCTGTGATATTTGCTCTATAATTACATGCTTTAAACTGTCAATGCTCTATAGATTTTTTTTTATTAATAGTGTAGATTTCTTTACTGATGGTTGTTCTCTTTACTAGCGTTGTTTTCCCTTGTTTGTTAGCTTCCTGCAATTTTATATATACCGCTGTTAAATTCCTGCAAATGATTCGTGCAATTGATAGTGATGGGTGAGATGAAAGTGGAATAAGTGAATGATAAATGGTTATGTGAAGTCCAAAAATGAGCTAAGAGTTCTATGTTGCGTTTAAATGTTTACTTGCTGATTAATTATTAACTACAAGCATATTTAATTGACTAAGTAGACCTGAGCATGTTTAATTAACTAAATAACTGAGTCGAGCATGTTTAGTTAGCTGTTTAAATAATAACTAATCCTGGAGCATGTTAATCAACTAATTAGTTGAGCATGTAAATCAACTAATAAGTAACATGTTTAAATTAACTAAATAGCATATTCAATTAGCTAACTAGCATGTTTAATTAGCATATTTAAATAAATTAACAGCATGTTAATTAACTAGAGTAATCAATTAGACATTGAGCACATAATTATCTAGGGTGAATTAACTAGTAATTAACTAGACATGAACATGACTAGTCAAGTATGTTTAATCAACTAGTTATGCATATTTAATCCATTAAGTTATTAAAAGCGTGTTTAATTTACTAGCATGTCTAAATTCTCAAGCATGTTTAATTAACTAAACTTGAGAATTAATTAATTAGAATGATATTAGTATGTTAATTAATTTAGTCATGCCATGCTTAATTATTAACTAGGTTAAGTTGTTGGGTGAATTGATAGTACTATGCACATGTTAAATCCTTGGATGCATGTCTAATTAACCAACTAGCATAAAAGCATGTTTAATCATCTAGGATAATAACTGAAATTCTTTCTGGAGCATGTAAATTGACTAGGGAATTAACTAGGATAAATAGCATGTAAATCAATAACATGTTCCGTTCAAGCATGCCATTCATTATTTTAAAGCAATGTTTGTGTTCTGATAAATGTGTGTGTGTAATTCCTGTTTTCCCTTACTGTTCGTTGTTGATTTCCTTATGAGCTTCGTTATTTCTAATTAAGTATTTTAATTATTCTTCAATATGCACTTTCAATTATGTTATTTGATTATTGTCAATTACTTTCTTTTATATGCGCAATTCAATTATGGTTAATGTTATGATATACTGCATCATGTATCATGCTAGGATGAGAATGTATTGTCATGCATCATGTTAATAGAAACTAATAGGGAGAGCCGCTGGGGGTGGTACTCACACATGCATTATGTGAGGTAAAATGTTAAGAAAATGAAGGAAATGGGGAGTTGGAGGGCGGATGGGTAGCGGGTATAGTCTGCAACTAGCGAAAGCCCCTCCCTTGTTGGGTACAGTTCTAGTTGCAAGTAAAAGGTTAGATCCGATCACTATTCCATTCCTGAGGAAATCTTCTAATCTTCCGCTCGATGTACGAGTAACGAATGAATGAATTAATGTAAAGTAAAGAACGAACGAATGACGTAATGAAAGGATTGATTTGGGTGGCCCCCATTCCAAAAAGGACTAAAGAGAGGCATTTCATAATTGCATTAAACCCTTTTCCTTACTAGGCCACGGGCTTATAGTTTACTTGTGGTGTAAGTACTTGTATGCGAAAATGATGAACAGATAATAAAAAGCAGAGATAAAGGATTTGCACGCGCGAGACTCCTGGCTGGCCAGGCTAAAGAGAGTAGAAGAGAGCACGGTTGTAATTGTAATTAAATGTTTAGTTTCTTTCATTAAATTACTTACGCTTCCGCAATGCTTTAAACAAATGATTTTATAACGCTTCCGCATTTTATTAATTGGATTTTCAATACGAGTTAACAAAAGGTTAGTAGTGGGCCGGTTTAGCGTCGCGCTCTGATCTGTTTTAAAAGCGATTTCAATGGTTTTATAAAAGTTTCAAATTTTCATGCATTTTAAAAGATTTACGAAAAACCGAGTCGTTACACAAATGTTTTTGCAAAAGCCTACACTTCCACGGAGAGGAACATCTCCATGACATTGTTCCTTCCATGAACACGAGCTTCAGTATCTAAGGTGAATTTCCAACGCAAGGCACTGCGAGGAAAAAAAATCCCTCTTTTGTCTAGTCTTGCCTCCATTTGGCCTTAAACCTTACACTGAGACTTCATAATTTGGGCTTTCATGTGTGAATCTAATTCCAACATCCAACCTAGACTCGTAACTAGGAAATACCTTTAAAAGTGAACTTACCCTCGAAGTCCCTTCACGGATATTTGCATGCTAAGGCCTCACGAACAATTGTCAGTTCTCACTGTTGCCGAAATTCTCACTTCACTCACGAGCACTCTTTCACCATACCTTGCAACTTAAAATAATGAGAAAAAATAAGGTTTCTTTTCTCCTTTAAAGTACCGGGACTTATTCTTATTTAATATTTAAATTTAAATATGTATGATAATATGTAAAATACATATTATACATATACTAAAGAATCCAAATTTTTACTGGTCTGATCAATTGACTGAAAATTCACACATGGGCACTACCTACCAAATTGGTTAACTCCGAACACCTAGACCAAAAAATAACGTGAAAAATTCATGCATGCAATTTTATATATTTAAAAAATTGTAGTTCTTACACTTCCTACCTATTAAAAACATTAGAATGAGAATTAATATCACAAGCTTTCAACAGTAAGATGGAAAATCACTATATAAAGCTTGGGATAGATTCAAGGAGTTATAGTTGCAATGCCCAAATCATGGATTTACTCAATGGATTCAACTGGAGAACTTTTATAATATAGATAGAGTGGACAGACCTAATCGATCATTGATGATGCTACTAATGGTGCAATTTTATCAAAGACATATAGTGAAGCTTTTGAAATTTTGGAGAGAATGGCCAATAACAAGCTTGAATTTATTCTATGAGTTGTCATCTGATAGAATAAATTCAAGCAGGCGTGTCATGGGAGTTCATGACTTGGAGCAAATGTTGAGCTATGCCAAGTTCATGAAGAATATTTTATGAAAGAAGCGAATACTTGGTGAATTTGAAGTAGTAGCTATTACAGAAGAGAGCAGCTATATTTTACAGAACAAATTACCTCATAAGTTGAAGGATCCTAGCAGTTTCAATATCCCATGCACAATAGGAAGTAATTATTTCAAAAAAGTATTATGCGATATTGGAGCAAGTATATATTTGATGTCCATGTCCATATTCAAGAACCTGGGCATTGGAGAAGCTCGTCCTACAACAATTACTCTTCAATTAGTTGAACGTTCATTAGCTCATCCACAAGGAAAGAGGATGTATTGGTGAAGGTGGATAAATTTATTTTTCCAGTCGATTTTATCATTCTCGATTATGAGGTAGATCACGAAATCTTAATTATCATTGGGCAAACCATTTATGGCTACTGGAAGGACATTGATCGATGTTCAAAAAGGAGAACTTGCCATGCAGGTTAGTGACCAAAAAGTAAAATTTAATGTTTTAAAGGGTATGAGATTTTTAGATGAGGCAAAAAATTGTTTCTCTATGGAAACAATCAATTTGGCGCCAGAACCAAGAAGGCCAGAGCATGCAAAGAGTCTAGAGATTGAGGTAAATACAAAGCACAGAAAAGATTCAAAAAGAGGTAAAGAAATTATATAGAAATTATAGCAAGCAATTTGAAGACCTTGGAAGATCATAAGAACAGTTTAAAGCTCCAAAGTCATCCATTGAAGAACCACCTTCCTTGGAATTAAAGTCGTTGCCTTCACACTTAAAATGTGTTTCTTGGATCTGCAAACTCTTTTCCGGATATAATATCGACTTCATTGAATTTAGAACATGAGATGGATTTAATTGAAGTGTTGAAAAGATTTAGAGAAGCTATAGGATGAACCCTTGCAGATATTAAAGGGATCAGTCCAAGTATATGTATGCATAAGATTTTGCTGGAGCAAGTTCACATGATGGAGATATAATTGCATCAAAGCTTAAAAAGCCAATTAATTCCAACGATTCATTGCAAGGAATTGGAGGTCCAATGACAAGAGCACGAACCAAGCTAATGAAGGAAGCTATATATGGATTAATCATGGAAATTCAAGAGAAGGAGGCTGATCAGCAAGTTTCCAACACATCTCCTAAGCCAATTATTTTGAAAGCTTCTTTGTCAGAACTTTCTTTTAGTTCTTTGTGAAAGAACTGAATCTGGTTTCTTTAAGTTAAAACTTGGGGAGATCAATCTTGATAACTATAGTTCCAATTGACAGGTTTGGTTGGGAGTAAGTTCGGTTTCCTTGTTCAAGATGATTATTGGGTTCTTTTCCATCATTGGTCGTTGTTCCTCAGGTTTTCTATACCTGGGGTTCTCATCATCACATCAATTCAATCAAACAATAGAGAAGATTAAACACAATTATGAAGGAAGTTGTGAAGAAGGAAGTTCCAAAGTGGCTTGATGCTGACATTATCTATCAAATATCTGATAGTTCTTAGGTTAGTCTTGTGCAATGCATTCTGAAAAAAGGAGGAATGATAGTAGTTTCCAACAACCAAAACGAGTTACTACCGACTATAACAGTAAAAGGTTAGGGGATTTTTATAGATTATTGAAAGCTCAAAAAAGCAACAAGGAATGACCATTTTTCATTATCATCCACTGACCAAATGCTGGACAGATGACAATTCTTGAAAAAAAGTTATTATGCAAGTATATGTTACGTGAAGATTGTTTGAAATTGGTGATGCAATAAAGAAATGCATTTCAAGGAATAATCATGAATAGAAATGTTATGATAAGGTTGGCATATACATACATTGCATGGAAATGAAATGTATTAAATTTCCGTATATAGGTGTTGGAGGTTGGAGAGATTAGTGACGGATCTACTTGGGAGAACTACGCGATGATGTATCTCATCCCCCGTCGGGATTGAGTGACGGCTCTGCCCAGGTTAGACCCCCAGGATGTATCTTTTCTCTTCCATGGAAAATCTCCAACGTTTGAACTATTATGGGACTATCTCTTACTGGGCGTTGACTCATAGTTTTATCTTGTGATGTAGGGTGAGGATTTTGATCCCAATGAAGTGCCTATAGAGTGATGAAAAGAAGTTGTAGTGGAAGGAGTATGACTACGATGAGCGCTTTTATTACCTGGTGCATTTTGACCTTGGGGTTATGGCTCACTAAAAGGAAAATGTGCTTACTTAGACAATTTTAAAGTATGTTAATGGTGTTTTTAAACAATTTTAATGTGGTGAATGTATGTTTTGAAATCATTGCTGACTTCCATTTTTGCTCACTCTACTTTTCCCTTCACATGTATTTAAATTAAATTTAAAAAGAAATTTTTTTTATAGCTAACTGAAAGATAAATGTAAAACAGAATGTGACAGTGAGTATAAAAAGATAGATAGAACATGTCTAGATAGATATATGACACAAAATCATGCATCATTTGTGTATGTTTAATAACAAGATTTGCATGGTTCATATTACATACATTATTAGTATGTACTATATGAATTCAATGTATGCATTGTGAGGGGATGCCAAATCATGCATCATGAGCATATTTATATGTTGAAAACATATTATTCGTGTAGTATTATTTGTCATAGAGGAACCTAATATACCTTGTCAGGCTATGTATTGTATGACGTATGTAAAGTAGGAAATAGAAGGGGAGTGACTATGAGTTCCCCTTGGATTGAAAGTTCCTAGCTCTCTAAAGGTTTATTATATTCATGGACACACCTATTAGAGATAGTGGCCAGTATAGTGGCGTTTCATGATCGTGTGCAACTTTACATATGATGGTGTATGATCATTCATGTTGATAGTCACATAAATGTTGACATTCACGTACCTATTAATGAAATGGTACTTGTTAAATAATATGGCCATTTAATAATAAATGGAGCATTGCACGGATCCACAGTATCATTGCATCATTGTGAAAGAAGAGTTATGCATTTCATATTAATTGTATAATTGTGGGTTATGAGATGACGTAATTAGATGGATTGTCATGGTATCTAGACTATGATTTGTTATATCATAAGTCTAGGCATTGATATATGCATTATATGGAGGAATTCATTCATATAAAGGGATCAATTATGATAAACATTAATTACAAATATCTAGATAGTTTGTAATAGACATTGAATAGAAATATCTAGATAGTGTAAAATAGACATAAACTAGAAATGTCTAGAAATAAGGAAGTCCTTCATGTATAAGATTATGTGGTTAAGATATAGTTTATAATAGACATAACTAGTAAAGGTCTAGGTACGTGAATAGCTTGAGATTAGACACACATTAGACATGTCTAACATTGATGACACAAGAACTATAGAAGACCATGAGATGGTTTGAGATATTAGACATTAATTGAAAACGTCTAAATAGTAATAGTGATATATAAATCATAATAGAATGTGTGGTCCTTAAATGGAGTTATATTGGATGATTTTAGTGTTGGTATAGTTATTTATGGCTTTCGGAGGATGAGAATTTCTAAAGTTAAGGACATTTAGGAAGAAGAGTGGTCGACCATCTAGAGGTTTGATCGATCAGTTTGAAGACAGATTGATTTCTGTCACTCTAGGATAGATTTGTGGTCGACCAGTAAATTGGTGGTCGACCAATTTTATGAAAAGTTTAGAAATGGATAGCTTCGAGTGGATTTGTGGTCGACCAATAAAATGGTTGTCGACCACGAATGTGAAGATTCGGCAAAAAATAGGTTAGATGTTATGTTTTTATTGAATGAAGGAGTAGATTACTCAGCCTTCCTTGGTGATGAAATGCCATCTCGTGCTGGGATGGGTGAAGGGGGAGATTAAACTTATATATATGAGGGAGACTTGAGAAAATGAGGAAGAACTTGAGATTGAAGGAAATGAGAAATCAGAGGAGAATTGGAGAAGAAAACCATGTGAGAATTTGAGAGAGGAAGTGAAAGAGAAGAAAAGAAGGATTGAGGAATAAGAGAAGACCTTGGCTTGAAGGAGGAATATTTGGAGAAGAGAAGAACCCTAGGAAGACTATTGCTTCTTAACTTCTTCAAGGAATTCAAGGTAAGAAATGATCGTTTGTGTTTTCCCTTTTGGGCTACATCAAAAGAGGTAGGTTGTTATTCATTTACTTGAGGATTTGATGTTTATGATTGTGTTTGATAGAGGTTAAGTTGCATTGATGTGTGTGTACAATCACTAGAAAAGCTTTCGATTGATGTTGGAGCTGCTATACCAAAGGTGATGGATCATTGTTCATTGATATGTACAGCAGCTAATAGGTGGTTTGATTGATGTCGAGCCTTTTATCAAGAGACGTTGTGCATTGATGTGCATAACAGTTAATGAGTCTTTGATTGATGTCGGGACACAGAAAATGAAAGAAAGTGTATTACATGGTTCATATTGCATATCATTTCTTACTAAACATTAGGCTTATAGTTTAAGTCTTATGATAAGCATGGTAATAAGGAAAGGAGCAGCTAATGGACGATTTACACATTGCAGATCTTGTGTTGGTTGGGCTAAACTGAAAAAGGGAAAAGGAAATGTATTTGCAAAAATGTATTTATAACTTGATTTGTGAAGTTTAAAGATTTAATGACAAGAATTTTATATATGGTCCTTTGTTCTATTCAGTTATTCTCAAATGCTTTTATTACAAAAAGTCTTACACTACGCATTTTATAAAGAAAAGCATTTAAGGAAAAATAGGTCATGACAATTATAGAATAAGTATTCTATAGAATTTAATGGTGCTTATTTGGAATAGCACATGAAGTTTGTGTTGAAAGTATTTAATAATTAAATATGTATGCAAATAAGTTGTGCATGAAAAGTCAATGCACATGAGAACGAAAAAAGGTAGATTATGGTTATCTAAATCAAGCCTAAGTATTTATACATATGCATGAAACACTTCTTATATAAAGAAGTGTATCACATAGTTGAGATATTAATTAAAGATATCTAAAGATCTCGATAAAACATAGATTCTGGGATGTGTGATCATAAGAGTTGATCAAAAGTTAAAGGTTGGAGGTTAAGAATATGAGGACTAATCATGTTGGGCTTAGTACATGGTTAGTTGTGATATTTGTATAGTTTATTGAATCCTTAGATTAGGATTCTTAGTGAGCTCAAAAACTCACTGTTCTATTTTATGATGTTTTCAGGAATAGGTGGTATCAGCTCTAGAGAAAAAAGGTAAAGATAAGTTGGATTGATGATTTGCACAGCATAAGCCCGATAGTATGGTTTGGATTTTTATTTTGATGTATTTAGTTTTAATTCGACTAATGTTTATAAAATACAATTTTGTAAATAAATAATAGTGTACAACTTTCCCGTTTGGGTGGATTTTTATATTTATGTGGCCCAATTGTGCAAGGGCAATGTGTCTGATTGGTGAGCTTTCGTTGCGAGTTTTGAGTTGTGTGATCGTTCTTTGAGTAGAGATTTTGGTTGGTGATGTGGTTCCCAAGGGGATCGGGGCCTGGGCTATGACACCCACATTGCTTGGAAGAGTGAAAAATGCACGGTTTATAAGTAGGGTTCTCTTCCTTACCTAGAACAATGCATTTTAGGCTAACCCCAAGAACAAAACCGTGCGAGCTTCAGCCTAAACTGATCAATATTGTACTTGGAGGACTAAGGACATTACATTATCATTGAAGAAACTAGTTATATCTTGCAAAACAAATTACCACTCAAGATGAAGGATCCTAGCAATTTCACCATCTCATGCACAATCAAAAGCAATTATTTTTTTATGTGATCTTGGGGCAAGCATAAACCTAATGCCCATGTCCATATTTAGGAAATTGGGAATTGGGGAAGCTTGCCCTATAACTGTCATGCTTCAGCTAGTTGATCATTCTTTGGCTCGTCTGGAAGGAAAAATAGAGGATGTCTCAGTAAAGGTGGAAAAATTCATTTTCTCAACTAACTTTATTATACTTGATCATGAGGCAAATCATGAGGTACCAATTATTTTGGGGAGATTGATTTTGGCTACTGAAAGAATGATGATTGATGTACAGTAGGGACAACTCACCATGAGGGTAAATGATTAGCAAGTAACGTTTAATGTTCTGAAAGCCATGAAATTTCCAAATGAGGCTGAAGATTTTTTCTTTATAAAAACAATCAAGTGGGTTTTCGAGGTAGAAGAACTAGAGTAGATCAATAGATCAGACATGGCAAGTGATGATGAGACACTAATAAAGGAAATAAATCATAAAGAAGAAGTAATGCAGTTTTACCAAAACTACAACAAACAATTTGAAGCATTTGGGGGAATAGAGGAATAATTTTTAATGTTCCAAAACCATCCATTGAAGAGACACCTACCTGGAGTTGAAGCATCTACCTTCACATACGAAATATGTTTTTATTGGGACAAGAGATACTTTGCTAGTTATAATATCTACCTCACTGAATTTAGAGCAAGAAAGAAAATTAATTGAAGTGTTAAGGAGATTGAAAGAAGCTATTAGGTGGACAATTGCAGATATTAAGGAGATCAGTCCAAGTATTTGCGTGCATAAAATTTTGCTCAAGCAAGATCATAGTACTTCTATAGAGCAACAGAGGAGTTAAATCCACAATCCCACATCACTTGAGAGAGTGAAAATGCATGGTTGATAAGTAGGGTTCTCTTCTCTACATAGAATAATGTATTTTAGGCTAATCTCAAGAACAGTGTAAGCTTCAACTCAAAGCGGACAATATTGTACTTGAAGAACTAGGGACGTTACACTATCACTGAAGAAACTACCTACATCTCGCAAATCAGATTACCACTCAAGTTGAAGGAAACTAGCAATTTCACCATCTCATGCACAATCGGGAGCAATTATTTTGCTAAAGCTTTATGTGATCTTGGGGCAAATATAAACCTAATGCCCATGTCCATATTCAAGAAACTAGGAATTGGGGAAGCTTGCCCTACATCAGTCACGCTTCAGCTAGCTGATCTTTCTTTGGCTCATCAAGAAGGAAAAATAGAGGATGTCTCGGTAAAGGTGGACAAATTCATTTTCTCAACTGACTTTTATTATACTTGATCATAAGGCAGATCATGAGGTACCAATTATTTAAGGGAGACTGATTTTGGCTACTGAAAGAATGTTTGATTGATCTACAGTAGGGAAAACTCACCATGAGGGTAAATGATCAGCAAGTAACGTTTAGTGTTCTGAAAGCCATGAAATTTACAAGCGACGCAAAAGATTGTTTCTCTATAAAAACAATCAAGTGGATTTTCGAGCTAGAAGAACTTGAGCAAATCAATAGTTTAGACACAGATAAAGGAAATAAATCAAAAAGAAGTAACGCAGTTTTACCAAAACTACAGCAAACAATTTGAAGCATTTGGAAGAATAGAGAAACAATTTTTAATGTTCCAAAACCATCTATTGAAGAGGCATCTATGCTGGAGTTGAAGCAACTACCTTCACATTTGAAGTATGTTTTTCTTGGGACAGGGGATACTCTGCTAGTTGTAATATCTACCTCACTAAATTCAGAGCAAGAAAGACATTTAATTGAAGTATTAAAGAGATTAAAAGAAGCTATTAGGTGGACACTTGCAGATATTAAGGAGATCAGTCCAAGTATTTGCATGCATAAAATTCTACTCCAGCCAGATCACAGTACTTCTATAGAGCAACAAAGGAATTTAAATCCATTGATGAAGGAAAAGGTTCAAAAGGAACTTCTAAAGTGACTTGATGTGTGTATTATTTACCCTATATCTGGTAGCTCTTGGATTAGTCTAGTGCCGTGTGTTTCTAAAAAAGGAGGGATGTCAGTGATCTCCAACAGTCAGAATAAAATAATACTAAAAAGGACAATAATAGGATGGATGATTTGGATGGATTATAGATGTAATACACTGAAAATATTTCTCGTTTTGTGGATGTAGTAAATCTGGAAAAGTAATATATATATATATATATGAATGTTATATAACGGTATGTGTTAAGTTATGTTTAGAAACTATAGGGTTAATGTTTGAAAATAAATGAAGTGTAAAAAGTTAAAGAAAAATGCATCACAGGAGATATCGGACGATATGCGGACGTGGAATTGCATCCGCAACCACACTGAACTTCTCCCTTGGACTTTGGGACGACATGGGACGATATGCTGCATCCCAAACTCATTTCGGATGCCGTGGACGAAGGATGAGGATGTGTTTTCTCGTCCAAAATAGATTTCGGATGACACGCGGACGATGCGGACGACAGCGGATGAGTCCAATTTGAATCTATCCAATTTTTGGATAAATTCGAATGAATGCGGATGAGTCGCGAACTCTTCCTTGCGTCTGAAAGGTCAAAATTGTCCGAGAAACCCATTTAAATATGATGTTTCTCTCCTTCGTCTTTCCATTTTTCTTCGATTCCTTCCACTAGCGACACATCAATGACAACATGGAAGAGTTCCACTTGGATTTCGGAGGCTGGACCCCTTTCCTGTGGAAGTGGGACAGACTCCACGCGGCTCTATTGCTTTTATACACTTGTCTTCCACATACCTCTCTCTTCTCGGTTCATAAATCGCTGAAGCATCATCTCTGGAGGGCATTCTATAAGTTGAGTGTGGTGAGTGTTCTGTTTACGTGAGTGTGCACAACAAGAAGTGAGTTCTGTGTCACAAATTGTTGATTAGTACTTTGGATGACTGCGTGAATTGTTGCTTTGGAAGATTATAGGTTGTGTGCTACTGTGAAGAAGTGAACAATTCAGCACAAAAAGAGGTAAGAATTTTGAATGATGTAGTTGGCCAGAGGAGGCCCTACATCGCCAGGTTTTTACTTGGATTGTTGATATTGGTTGCTTGAATATGCAATTGGTTTCTTACTTTCACAAATTGTTGGGTTGTGAATTGCTCATTGAAACTACAAGATGTGTTGACTATGCTGTGCAAATTAAACTGAATACAGTTAAAGAACTAGAGATGACTTATGGATATAGTGGAATGTTCAGCTTAATAGCTGTTGAAATTATTCCTTTGTTCTGTGCAAGGTTTAATGATCAATAAGCTGAACAATATTGTTAGAGGTAATCCATGCTCGTAGGTATCATAGGTCTTTGTTAAGTATTCATTTTGATCTACATGAAGTAATACTTGATTAACTTCTTTTGATGGTTATGGTTATGGCTAAAGCATGAAAAAAGACTTGATTAGGGAATAAGTGATACATAATCTGTTGTGAAATTTCCATAATAAATTGCTAGATGTGTATTCAAGTTTAACAATAAGTTGTTTTGTTATAAATATTCGTTGTATGCTATTAAAGTGTAGAGAAGTTGCGGTATTCTTAGCACATGATTTGTTTATCATTACTTGTTGTGTAATCTATTCGTATTATGTGCCATATTTGACATCCATGCATCACACCTAGGATTTAGGAAATTGTAAACATATTGTATGTCATACTTAATATATGTAAATAGGTGTGTGGGGGTTTGAGAAAATCAGTGACTTTTCATCGATAGACTAGCTACATGAATTCTAGGGTTCACCCTTCTTCTGTTCTGAAATCCCCAACGTCTTTCACAAAAGAGTGGATACCGGTATGTGGAACACCCCCGATGGATATATCTCCTTCTCAGAGTGACAGGTTAGGCCACATGACCCTAGGGCGTATTTCACTCCTGGCTTTTAGAAGGGATACGGCTCCTCTCTATAATGCATCGTATGGTCATGCATAATTGCATTGCATTTCATTATGATTCTTGCTGGGCTTTAGGCTCCTTGTTTTTCCCCGTGATGTAGGTGACATGTTTGCTGAAAATGAAAAATCGAGGAAGAGGTATTTCAGGATGATACCTTGGGTTACCAGTCGCTTTGATCTGTTGGTTGTGGTTCATCACAGTTGGTATTTTGGTGTTTTGTTAAACTATCCTGTTTTGGTTTGAAATGTGTAACTGGACTATTTTAAATAAACTTTTGTGTCAATATTTAACTAGATTTTGAAAACTGTTTCTATTCCATTCCGCTCAATTTACTATGATATGGTGTTTTTAACTTACATTGATTGTCAGACATAAATGAAAAATGTTTATGGCGTATTTTATTTGTAAACAAATAATTTTTTTTTGAAAAACAACGGGCCTTTACAATAGAAGACTCAATAAAGCCACAAGGAATAATCATTTTTCACTACCCTTCATTAATCAAATGCTGAATAGACATAATGGAAAAGAATTTTATTATTTTCTAGATGGATACTCGGGCTAGAATCAGATTGCTATTGCACCTGGAGATGAAGAGGAAACAACTTTCATGTGCCCATATGAAACATTTGCCTTTAAGAGTATGTCATTTGGCTTATGTAATGCAGCAACCATTTTTCAATGTTGCATGATGGCTATTTTTTTTATATGATTGAGAAATGTTTGGAGATATTCATGGATGATTTCTCAATAGTAGGCAATTCATTTGAAATGTGCATTTATTATATGGAACAAGTATTAAGAAGATGTGTGGAGACGAATCTGGTACTCAATTGGGAAAAATGTCATTTTATGGTATCCAAAGGCATAGTCTTAGGCCATCGGGTTTCAAAAAAAGGACTAGAAATGGTCAAGGAAAAGATTGAGGTTAAGGATAAGTTATCTCCACCAACAATAGTAAGAGGGATTGCAGTTTTTTAGGGCATGTTGGTTTTTATTGATATTTCATTAAAGACTTCTAAAAAATATCAAAATCCATATGTTCACTGTTGGAGCACAATACAGCTTTCAACTTCGATGAAGATTACCTTAAGGCCTTCACATAACTAAAATAGAAATTGATATATGCTTTTATTATTGCTGTTCCAAACTAGTCTTTGCCATTTGTATTAATATATGATACCAGTGACTTTGCTGTAGGAGCAATTTTGGGACAGAAAAAGGAGAAGGTATGCTATTCCATTTACTACTCTAGCAAAACCCTCATTGATGCAAAACTCCATTATACAACTATGGAAAAAGAATTGTTAGTTGTAGTCTTTGCATTCAGCAAATTCAGATCATATTTGATCGAGACAAAAGTTGTGGTATACTCTAATCATTCAACCATTAAATATTTGATCACTAAAAAGGATGCAAAGCCATGGCTAATTCAGTGGGTTTATTGATAAAAAAATTTGATTTGAAAATTAGGGATAGAAAAGGCCGTGAGAATCAAGTGGCTGATCATTTGTCCAGGTTGGATAACGGAGGCTTATGCACACATTTAGCCCCCATCAAGGAATCGTTCTCTGATGAACAATTGTTAAAAATTGTGAGTATTTATACACATGGTATGTTGATATTGTTAATTACATTGTAAGTGGTATTTTTTCCTCCTGATATGCAAAATCAGCAAAAGAAGAAATTTTTAAAGGATGTTAAGTATTATGTCTAGGATGAGCCATTCTTATTCAAAAATGTGTGGATCAGCACTTGAGGAGATGTATTTCAGAGGAAGAGATGAATGTAGTGTTGCAACATTGCCATGCAGCACCATACAGAGGACATTTTGGAGGGATCCAAACAACATCAAAAGTTCTTCCATCGAGTTTGTATTGACCATCTCTTTTATAAAGTTTCTAATGAGTTTTTTAAATCATGTTGCAGGTGCCAGATAGTTGGTAATATCTTGAGGAAACATAAGATGCCCTTGAACAACATCTTAGAAGTGGAGCTGTTTGATGCTTTGGGGATAGACTTCATGGGCCCATTGCCCATATCCTTTGGGAATCAACATATTTTGGTGGCAATGGATTATGAATCAAAATGTGTAAGAGTTGTTGTTTTACCTACTAATGATGGTAAAGTAGTCATACGATTTTTGAAGTAGAATATCTTCACTCAATTTGGAACACTGAGAGCCATCGTAAGTGATGGTGGAACTCACTTCTGCAACAAACAATTTCAGTATATGTTGACAAAGTATGGAATTTGTCGTAAGGCATCCACAACTTATCATCCTCAAACCAATGGTGAAGCTAAGGTCTCTAACAAAAAATAAAGAGAATTCTGGATAAGGTTGTAAACCCTAATAGGAAGGATTGGTCCATCAATTTGGATGATGCGTTGTGGCCTTGCAGAACAACTTACAAACACCACTCAGCACATCTCCATATTGCTTGGTTTTCGAGAAAGCTTGTCACTGGCCCATGGAGCTTGAAAACAAAGCATATTAGTCCATCACTAAGTTGAATTTGGATTTTGAGGTGGTGGGAGAAAAGAGGTAATTACAACTAAATGAGCTCGATGAGTTAGGTTAGGAGTCCACAAAAATGCCAAATTCTATAAGGAAAAGGTTAAAAAGTGGCATGATCAGAAATTGAAACATTGGGTTTTCAAGAGAGGTTAGCATGTTCTTCTATACAACTCTCGATTGAAAATAATCCCTGGAAACCTTAAGTCACGGAGGTCTAGACCATTCAAAGTCATTGAAGTATTTCTATAACGCCCCGCGTTATTAAAACCCTTTTTTTTAATTACCGTATAAAATTTTTCTTTTTATTTAATTAAAAAATACGAGAGGAAAATAAATCAGAGTGAGTAAGCGGAAATCATTAACAAAACCCAAAATATGGTTTGAACATTTAACACGAATCCATAGTTCCAAAAAATATTTATCATTTTTCAAACCATTTCCAAAACAACAATTTTACTCCCCGCAAGCCATAACCCCATCAGGTCAAATCCATTGGGTAACCCAAGTGCTCAACAGGCAATACCTCCTCCTCCACATCAAGAATGCTAACGGGATGACAATCACCTACACTACAAACAAACTGTGAGTCTAACACTCAGCAAGAAGTAAGATGCAGAATGATGCATGCATATGTCTGATTATGTCATAAAGGAATCCACCCAATCTGCCTTTTACTCATAGTCTTGTATCATTATACTCATACATTGAGCTGGGACATTGGAAATATTTCTCACGAGGAGAATAGTTTCTAGTCGGAACTAACTCTCAGGAGATTGGCTCTCACATCATGATGAGGGGATGATTTAATCTCGAGTCTCCTGGTTAGAATCCGAACTACCTCCCCAACCCCCAATTCCCATTATATTTATTAAGTCTGGTCTCTCTCGTGCAATGTCTCTCCCATGCAATGTGAATACCAATCCAAACATGGCATCACTCTTATGTCTATTATCATGATGCATGGAAATACTTTGCAATATTAATCACAACAATATCAATAATCTAGCATGGAATGACAGTACAATATAACAGAGAATAATGGTATAACATGAAGCATATCAATAGCCTAGCATGGAATAACAGTGCAATATAACAGGAAGAATGACGATATAACAAGAAGTAATATTCAACAGTCATCCACAATCCAACAGAATCATTCTAGAGCAACAGAGAGATAATTTAAAGACTAGAAAGTTAAACTAGGCAAGAAAATTATCAATTATTCAATAGAGCCATTTTGAACATTTCCAAATAGAAACTAACAACCTTTTTAATTAAATAACATGATTTAATGACAAACGTTTCCAATTAGAAACTAACAACCTATTTAATTAAATAACATGATTTAATGACAAACAAATCCAAATAGAAACTAACAACCTATTTAATTAAATAACATGATTTAATGACAAACGTTTCCAATTAGAAACTAACAACCTATTTAATGAAATAACATGATTTAATGACAAACATTTCGAATTAGAAACTAACAACCTATTTAATTAAATAATATGATTCAATGACAAACATTTCCAATTAGAAACTAACAACCTATTTAATTAAATAACATGATTTAATGATAGGGGATTAAAATGATCAAATGGCAAAGGTTTGACAAAAGGTTTAAACTACACAGAGTATATTTACAACACAATATTAAAGGTATATGCATCAACACTATAATAAACAAGAAGAACATACTTATTTTAATGATACCGAGTGTCAAGAAGCATGTCTATATTCATAGCCTTTCTCTTTAATGTATTAACAGTGAAGTCTTAAACTGCAGAAGTTATCGGTCAAGATTAGATACAAGTAGGGTTACAATAACTCATACTATCATACAGGCAATATAGTTTGAAGCATTAACTAGTCAGAATGATAGAGCTAAAGTCGGCAGAAACAACCCACATAATCTTGATCCTACTATAATATATGCATCAACACTATAATAAACAAGAAGAACATACTTATTTTAATGATACCGAGTGTCAAGAAGCATGTCTATATTCATAGCCTTTCTCTTTAATGTATTAATAGTGAAGTCTTAAACTGCAGAAGTTATCGGTCAAGATTAGATACAAGTAGGGTTACAATAACTCATACTATCATACAGGCAATATAGTTTGAAGCATTAACTAGTCAGAATGATAGAGCTAAAGTTGGCAGAAACAACCCACATAATCTTGATCCTACTATGTCCAAACAGAGATTCCACAGTTCATTTGTCAAAGCAATGGAGTAACTATTATATGGTAGAGGATACTCTCGGCAGAACCAATCATCCAAATACACAACACGACCAAGCAGTAGACAAAACCATAAATTAATAGAGTGATTATCACATAGCAGGGGGTAAAATTAGGGGTGTGCAAACCAAACCGGTACCGAAGAACCGAACCAGAACCGGCAGTTTCGGTGTGGTTTTGCCTGGTGCCGAACCAAATTCGGCTCTGATTGAGCGGAACTGAATTTCGTGGTCTGATTCTCAGTTCTCGGTACCACAGAACCAGTACTGACCAAAGAACCGAGAACTGGATTAATTAGGGCACCCCGCACCTGCACCCGCACCCACGTCCCGCTGCTTCTCTCTCAAGTCTCACTCACTCTCAGTATCCCAGCACTCTGCACTCCCGACTCCCAAGCAGCCGAGCCCTACTGTCCGAGCTCTCCCATCCGGCCCTACCTAGTCCCGAGCTCCCGACTTCCTTTCGGCTTCCATCAATTGAGAGGCGTTAGGCAAGAGCTCTCCCCTCCAGCCCTCCCAACCCGAACGGCGTTCGTCTCCCCTCCGGCCCTCTCGACTCTCGAGTCTCCCAACTCCGAACGGCGACCGAACGACAGTCGTCTTCTGACTTCCTTCCGGCTTCCGTCGACAAAGAGCTGGCCAGCTCGGTCAATATTCCTAATACTGGACATTTGAGTTTTCTGTTGGTAGTGTAATCTGTCCTCTTCGATTTGTAACTTGTTAGTTGTTAGTAGTGTACTCTGTCGATTTTTCTAGCTCTCTGTTGGTTTTGATTTCTGTTATGCTCTCTTGTGGATTTGTAAGTAGTGTACTCTAAACTTTGTCAATTTTTCTAGCTCTCTGTAGTGTTGGTTATGATTTCTGTTCTGTGCTCTGTCTTGGATTTGTTAGTAGTGTATTATGTCGATTTTTCTAGCTCTCTGTTGGTCTTGGTTCTGATTTCTGTTCTAGCTCTCTGTTGGTCTTGATTCTGATTTTTGTATTCGATACCAAACTGGTACTGAATTTCTGGTTCGGTACTGTTTTCCCATGGGACCGGTTCCAGTTTTGGACGTTCAAAATCGGAACCGACCGGTTCGGTGCTGTTCCACTTCAGAACTGGACCGTGAACACCCCTAGGTAAAATCACGCAAAGGATTCAACTATTATTTCATAGATTATGCATTGAAATTCAATCATTCAACTGATTATCATTCACAACAAAGCAACTCTAGCTATGGTGTAGGACTCCTCTGGCCACGACATTCCCACTTCTTACCTCACTAGTGATTTCAAGATGCCAAACTCCACGTTGCAACAAGCTCACGGTTCCCTCCAATAATCCAAGCCAACAGCTCACCTCAACCTCACTCACACACTTATAGAATCAACAGAGTGTTTCACCCTCTTCCCTCTCTCTCGCACTCCTTCTCTCGGCTCTCGTTGTAAACCAAACACCAGAGTGTTTTCCTTTCTCTCATTTGCCATTACTTATAGTCAGAGACAAAGCTTCCAAGGAGAAGCGATGGTTGACAAACAGTTACCACTAACGAGGAAGGTGGTCCAATGCAGCCATGCCACGTGAAAGTGACTTATCTTATTGGGAGTTCCATGTGAAAATCGTCGAGAGAAGACGCTGCAGAAAAACCCAACTACTCGCAAAATTGGTAAATCCGGTCAACATCCTGGTCGACATGCACAGTCGACCGGTCTGTCGCCCGGTCCTGAGAGTTTTACGACCGCCTACCTGAACGTCGCCGTTTTGCCTTCATTTATTCTTTTATTTTTATTTTTCTTTTATTTCAATTTAATTAATTCCTTTCTTTATTTAATTACTTCCCTTTTAATTTATTCTCCAAATAATTCTAACCAATATTCTCACTTAACCACTTCTAATAATTCAATCTAATAAATCTTCAATAATTATCCAAATAACCAATTATACCCAATTAATTTTTCAATTATCCTTCTTAAATTCCTTTACGAGAAATCAAGGTATTACAATTTTCTTATGGAATGCTAGAAATTTTGGACGAGAAGATAGGACATCAATTCAAGGTTAATGGATAGAGAGTGGAACTTTATTTTGGAGAAAAGCTCTCTAAATACCAGTCAACATCTAAAATATCGAATAAAGCAAAATGAGCTTAAAGAATTCAAATTGATGACTTTAAAATAAGCTGTCTTGGGAGGCAACCTAATATTTTATATCTTTTGGTTAGTTTAATTGCAATAGGTTCTAAGTTTTTAATGTTTAAAAAAAATTGCAGATGTTGTAATTTGCTCCAACATCGATTTCCAAAATAAAAGAGAAAAGGAAATGAGAAATGCCTACCCAAAATTATTCGGTAATAATTTAAATTTTGATGATGAAATTTCTTTTAAGGATGGGAGATTATTACATTTTACAATAAAAACTTTTCCAATTTTCAATAATTAGGAATAAATTTTCCAAATAAGTAACCAATCTCAACAACTTACCTAATTCAAACTTACTCAACCCATAAATTTTAGATTTATTCCCCAATCTATGCTTTGGGAAACTAAATCAACGGAAAATTAGGGATTTAGTTCCAATAATCACGTTCAAATTAAACCTACCCAAAAACAGTCATTGAATCGAACCAAAGAAGGTGTCAGATTCATAGCATTCTTTCAAAGGAAAGAATTGGGAATTCTTCCCTTCCATATAAATTGAGGTCTCTCCATGAAGGAAAAACCCCTTCACAGACACAAATTGTTTTTGAAAACACTCTCTAACCCTCTAATCAAAGAGCTCTGAGAGATCAAGAAACAACTAGAGTAATACCTTCATTGCCGGAATCGCCGCTCTCATCTTCTGACCACTGCATGCCTCCCAGACCCGATCCATTTTTGTCAATTTGTTCCATACTTGACCCAATTTTAGATTGGGTAAAGATCTTTGCATTATTTTCCCAAAGTTTGACAAAGTAAATAAGGAAAAAGAAATAATTGAGGAAAAATCTTTCATTGTTGAAACTAACCACAAAATAGTTTGTTTAGGCAAGGAATATTATACAGAAGCTCGGGAAACTCTTAAACCCACATTCTCAAAATCCAGGTTAACAAAATATTATTTTTCAATATTTTGGTTGTAGGCCTTACATGTAATGAGTCGTTTTTATGTAAATTTTTAAAACTAAATCGTTTAATATTATTCTGGAAATTCATTAATTATTACACTAGAAGACTTTTTGAATAAAATGTTTATCATTTAATATGCTTACGAAAACCTTGGTATAGCGTAAAACACACATAACCAAACATTCTGGTATTTCATATTTCTTCTTTTACCCAAAAGTTACATTCACTCAAAATACTTTCAAAAACATTGTTTATGATCAGTCCATTTACAACTTATCTTTCGTCATAAAACTCACTTCGCTAACCATATTTCTACATCTCCTCCAATCGTTGTTACCGTAACAAGTCAAGTATGCAACCGTCAAAATGCTTCCTCAACTAGTATATCAGTCAAGTCTAACAACATATGTATCCTCATTATAGCAATCACCTACATTGCAAGGTTCAAATTATAAGTCTAACACTCAGTAAGTAATGAAAAATGAATATGAGTATGCCATGTGATGTAGTTTTGTGAAAGCATGCACGTTTTTCCTTTTCAGTTTGTTTTTCTTCTTTTTTTTTTCACTTATCAATCTAATTGTTAGGCCACAATATAGGGGAGAATAGACACCATATGGTCCACCTTATACAAGAGACAGCCAAATTCGAACCTTAGCCACATAACGACTCATTACATATTTTTTCCTTTTCCTCAGTCTTTCTTAGATAAAAACATATGCATGTAAATCATTTTCAATCTTTTAGTTTAACAACATGATGCATAAGAATGTCAATAACAATACTAATCATTTAGGGCATCAAATTAATATCCAATTTACTCACCTCTTGTAAAAATTCCAGTCACATTATCACATAGAAATCAACATGTAAATGGTCTATTACACATCATGAGACAACATATTTCCAATCATATCACTTACATAGCAATCTAATAATAAAATACATAAAATAGTGACAACTATTTAATTCAACATGTTACGAAATTAAATTTCCTTAGTCCTAGCACCTTGCGTCCTTAGGTCATGCACACACATCACTACTTATCTTGAAGCTTTAATCAATTCTCAACAATTAAACCAACTAAATGGTGCTTTGGAATCAACTTTGGCTTCAAGAGGATTGTGAGATAACCAATTTCATGGGACTTCTTTAGCTTGTGAGTGAGAAATGCTTAGCAAGCCATCCTTTATAACATGTGAGAGGAAGAGAAAGAGAGTTGCAAGGTGTCCAAGCCTCACAATCCTTAGTCATGAGCTTTGATTTGTGCATAACCTCTTCCTTAAACACCACAACCTACCTATTAATAGATCTCTAGCCTTAACCACCTTTTAGTGATGCTTAATGTGCAATGTATTAAGTGACAATTCAAATTTTAGACGACCGCTCTCGATATCGGGTGCTCGCACTTATCCACACCCATCCACGGACACATATCCTTCCACAGACACCAACACTTTGGCGAATTCCCTTGCTTTCGCGAACACCAACTCTTCCGTAGACACCTGCACTTTCGCGGACGCTCACGCTTTATCAGACACACATTCTTTTGTGGACACCAACATTTCTGCAGACACCAACATTTCTGCAGACACCAACACTTATACACACCCATTTATGGACACTCGTGCTTCTACGGTGTAAAATCCCTAGAAACTAAGGAATATTTTGAAGGAAGTTTAAGTGGAATTTTATATAATTAAATTGGAGAAAAATTAATATATTTGAGGAAATTTATAAATTGCCACAGTTTTGTAACAAGGAAGACTGGTCGCGGGAACGACGTCATTGAAGGATGGAACCAGAATGCAGAGATCCAAAGTGAACAATGTGTGAAAGTGTGGGTGTTCATAATGAACAGTAGAAATGTTGGATTGAGGGAATTAAGAGAAGAAAATGTTGTCGTTTAATTAAATATACTTAGAAAAAAATGTATCTACGGAGGGGAAATATTAAGATGAATGACGTAGATCGATTGGATAAAATATCAAATGAAAGAGAAGTCGTTGATCAGGAAGATGGATTACGGAAAGATGATTTGTGGAGAGAAGGATAATCGTTGGATGAAATATAAAAGAGAATTGTAGCCGTTGGATTAAGAAAACAGTGAAGGAAGATGTTTCGCAGAAAGATGCTTGTGGGAGAAAAAATGTCACGAAAGAGAGATGGATCATCGGATCAAGTTAGAAGATTTAATGAGGACTGTTAGATTAGAAGAAAGATATTTCCACGGACTGGAAAGATTCCTTGTAGGAGGAAGTGGCCACGTTTAAGAACAAACGTTGTCGTTTTAGGATATATAATGGGTCTGCAGTAGAGTACATTGCTGCGACAACATTTTATTAACTAGAAATGTCGTCGTTTTGTTTAGCAAAGTGTCAACAAAAGGAAGTAAACGACATCGTTTTGGTTAAGTAACACACGTGGAATAGTGGACTAGCATGAGTGTTGGTGTTCGCAGATGGAAACGTGTTTGCTATGAACAGTACAAAGGTAGCTGCGGGGTAATGTGGCTGTAAACGAATGGCTGATGGAGTGAATATTCACTGGACTGATGCTCTTGCGGGAGCGAATACATCTGCAAGCGCACACTTAGGCATCCACGAATGATTAAAATTAGTAGTGAAGGTTTATTTAAGAATCTGCTTTACAATTATTTGGGGATTAAGAACGATGACAGATTATAACGAATTAGCATAGGATTTAACTGAGGTTGGTGGCCGATGATCATTAATTGAAGGTGGCGTTCTCAAGGATAGGATGTGGTGGCCAATTACGATTGAAGGAGAGGTTAAGTCTTTGGGTTCTCCACCGCTTGGAAATCCCTATAAATAGGGGGATTGGCTCTTGAACAGGGAGAAGCAGATCGCAAATCTTGAAGGTGCCCGATTGGTGATTGTGAGGAGTGTTCCTTGAGTGTCTTAGATAGGTGTGCTTCGTGAGGGTTTTGACCAATAATTGGTGGAAGTGCTCTTTGAAGGGTTCAACATAGGGGAACCAATTCTTGGTCATTGTAATCCCGAGGTAAGCAATGGTTGCGTGTGTCTAGCCTCTCGGTCTAAAGCACAAGATGATAGGAGAATAAGTGGAAACGCGAATTGATAAGTTATTGTGACTGTGGATTTGTGTTAAGTATATTATTGTATATATGTTGATTCTTTGGTAATTAAGGATGTAAAGTTTTATTAAGAATTGGCATGAATCTGGAGGAATTGATGAACTGTTTATAGTATAACATTGGACTATTGGAGGAAATATTGTCGATTTTAGTATGATATTGCATTGTTGGTTTATTTGATAATTTGAATACTCGACTATTATATTTATTGGATGAAATATGAATGATTATTGTGTATAGAACTATTGGATTAATTATTGAAGACTGTGGAATACAATGGACTATTAAGGACATAATTACGATGAGCTAACTATTGAGAATATGTTGCTCTGTTATGATTGTTAGGTTCTGTTATTGAGTTAAAGTTATGTGATTGTTGAGGATCCATTTATATAGAAGATGTTTTGAGATAACTTAACGTGATTGTTAATATTATGTTGCTTTGTTTTAATATTGTTATTGAAAATATGTTTTTATGCACCATGTTTTCCAAAAAGAAATGAAAATATTTTACATGCAAATGTTCCATTAAGAAAGAATTAACGGAATTAATGTACGTAAATAGCCTTATATGGGCGGGGCTTCAATACGAATAAAAAAAAAAAAAGATGAAACTAACAAAGAAAGAAACACTAAGATTGTTGTGGGTTGGGACTGGACTAATTTTAGCTTTCATAGACTATTCTCCAACGATATGGGATCGTTTGGAGGTGGGATGGATTGGACTGTATTTTATCTTCCATTGATTGTACCCCAACGATCAGCCTGATAAAAAGAGAAGAAAATGATGCTGATTGAGAACAACAAGACAAACGAAAAGGAAATAACAAAATGACATGTTTTGAACGGCATGTTGCACAATTGCATGAATTTTATATTAATGTTCAATTTAAGTTAAGTTATACATTGCTTACTGAGCATTAGGCTCATAGATAAATCTTGTGTTGTAGATAAAGAAAGTTGAATGATGAGACAGATATTGGAGAATGTTACAGTTGACGGCGCATAGCTTGTGGAGAGCACTTGAAGTTGTTACAACGCCTTTATTGTTAAGAAGGCTCATGATAGGTAAAGAAAGAAATGTTGTAATAAATTATGGATTTTTTGTAAAATTGTTTTATGGATTTTATGATGATTGATCTATTGTTGTTGTACACCCTCTTAATACAGTATTTAAAATAGAAAAGTCTTCCACTACGCAAAGTTGTTTTAAAAAGTTCTATTAAAAATGCTTGTGTATTTGACTAAAAATGAACATGAATTTTGGGGTGTTACACGCAGACACCAACACTTTTGCGGACACCTACGCTTCCACGAACACACATCCTTTCATGGACACCAACACTTTCACAGATACCCGCACTTATTAGTATCATCTGAGGAACCCGCACTTCTGTAGACACTGACATTTTTGTAAACACCCACGCTTCCACGAGCACACATCCTTACGTGGACACCAACACTTCCGCAGACACCGCACTTATCCACACCCATCCACGAACATCCGCACTACCACAGACACCATTACTTCCATGGACACCCACGCTTCCGCAGACAAATATCCTTTTGCAGACAAACATCCTTCCACGGAAACCCACATTTCTATGGACAAACTCACTTCTACGAATAGCTGTGCTTCCATGGACACCAACACTTTCGTGAACACCCGCACTTAGCTTAATTCACTTAAATCTTTCAAAATTAACCTGGTTCATTAAATCTATTGACAATTTTAACAAAACACCCAATAATCACAATAGTTAATCCTTTGTAATTCCAAAATCCCTAATTATACATAAACTCATAATGAAATCTTTCGAGTATTACATTACATCAAAAAATATATTATGAAAATTATTTTCTTTTGCACTTACTATTTACTCTGATATTTTACTTGGACTCTCATGGTTAGACATTGAAAATCAAATTTGTAAGACATAATATATGCAAATATAAACGCATTACATTATAGAAATTGACGGAAAACATAGTAAATATGAAATGGTTGATGGATTAGGGTAAGAAATTGTTGGTTTTCTAAATGTAACATTCCTAAATTTTTCTCATTTTAATGGTTTATAAGATTTGTTGGATTTTAGTTACCAGAGTCAAAATGGCCTACTAAGGTTTGGAAAGTATTAAGTAGGACCGCCAAAGGATAGAGAAATTATGAAGTTAAGCGCGGGAGCATGTATGACTGAAGCGAGAGAGTAATGGAAATATGAAATGTTGCATCGAGATAGAGAAAAACAATGTCGTGTTGGAGTAAAAGAACTTTGTGAATAGTGGAATCACACTACAAAATGTTTTCGAGAAAGGAAACGCTACTGTAAAAATATGGTGAACGATGTTGTATTAAAGTGGGGAGACTCAGGACGAAAAAGATACTCATGTGGGAGAGAAAGATTTCGTGTGGGAGGAAAGATTATCGTTGGACTAAAATAATAGAAAGATATCATGGAGGAGAAAGAGGGACCGTTATATAAGATATTATGATGAAATGAGAACCGTTAGATTAGGAGAAAGATACTCCCGTAGACAGGAAAGATCCCTTGCGGGAGAAAAGTAGCCGCACATAATTGTAACGTTGTTGTTTTTTGTTAAAAAAACATGTCTGCGATAGCGAACGTAGTTGAGACAGTGTTTAAATAGAAAATAAATGATGTCATTGTGGATAAATATAGTGCATTGGACAGTAGATGTAACGACCCAGATTTTTCTTCGTAAATCCCTTTTTAAAAAGCGTTAAAATTCGAAGCTTTTATGAAAGAAATATCAGAGTGCAAGTCGGGCCGTTAAAAACACTTAAAATGTTGCGGAAATAAAACATTTGTGGAAGCATTAAAATCATATATTTTAAAATATTGCATAAGCGTAAAAAATTTAAAGGAAATAAATTAGACATTAAATTACAAATTAAGAAGAGAAAACTTAATTTAAATTAATTACAACTCAACATATATCTTTAACTCCTCGTAGCCTGGCTAACCATAAACTCACTTGTGCAAATCCCTCATCCACTGCTTCTTCATTGCTCGAGGAACTTCGCGCGTACGTGTACTTACACCGCAAGTAAGACATGAGCCTAAAGGCTCAATAAGAAAATGGGTTTATTATGCATATGAAATGCCGCTCCTTAATTCTTTAGAATGGGTCTGCCCCAAGCCAATCTTTTAATTACGTATATTAGGCATAGTTACGTATCTTAGGAAATAGCTCGTACATGGAGCATGGAGTTTGGGGAATTCTATGTTTTCTAATTAATTATGTTAATTAGTCTTTGAATCCCGATAAGGGAAGGATTAATTCTTTTTCTTCACTCAAGGCGTGTGGCCATCTCGTGATGGTTTTTCCTAATTGTTCCTATCATCATGAGACTATCTTAAACATACATACAACAAGTAATTAACTAAGGGCGCATACAAGAGAGTTCATATAGCAACCATAACGGACATAAGCATGCTTGACAATACAAACCGATATTTAAACAAACAATGCATTAATGAACAATAACATACTTGAAAAGTCTATATCCTATTTTATTTACATGCTTATAATTATTATCTTGTTTAGGTTAGATAGATTGATTAGGTTAACATACTTGACAATTAACAAATAAGGTTAACATGTTCAGTAAGTTAGTTGATTACATTAGATATAAACATTCAATTTAAATAGCATGCTCAAGGATTTATTTACAACAAGGAACTCAACAATGATTCACAGCGGATATCCAAGTCAAGGCATCAACAGTAAGGAAATCATCTATAAAGCTACGCAGTATCAACAGAGAATTTACAGCAACATACAGAACATTCAAGCATGGATAAACATATAGGTTCACACTATCACAAAGAGCTATTGCACAGAGCATCCAAATCATACAGCTAACATGCATAGATAGTATCACAGAGCAATATAATATGTGTTCTACACTATCAACATCAACAGTAAGCATTCCAGTAATACCAATAAAGCAAACACTAACTATGGAAACCAACCAATAGAAAACTTTAGAGAAATAACCTACAACTAACAAGCATATAAACATGCAGAGTATCATAGAAAACATACAGACTCCACAACTCACGCACACGTTACTTGTGGTGTAGGGCTTCCTCAAGCCAAGAACACACCCAAGTTCTTACCTCAAGTCTTTATCGCGGTTGGCACTTAATAGTTATCCTTCTTCTCTTCCTATACCTTCATAAATCTAGAACATCACATCATTACTAATCACCAATCACTAATCACAACATTGACATCATTAGTTCGAACGTAATCACCTAACGTTTTCCATCGACTTATTTCCAACAATCTCAATAGCAACTTAACCAACTCATTTATCAAATAGCATTATCAATTAGAAATAACAGAATTAATCTCTCATAACAATAATCCAACAGAGCTAAACCCAATATTTATTCACATTTCTTTATCATTTATAACAAACCAGGAAATTCTTTATCATTTATAAACCAAGCAGGAAATCATTACTTTATCCAATATCTCAAAATCTTCCTCTAAACTAATTACTGTACCATAAACAAAACATAAACATTCCAACTACTCTCACAGCTTGTAGCTCACACAACCAACAAAGTGTTTATCCTTACTTCAACCATCACAGAATATCAAAAATAGAGCCTTACCCATTCGCAAAACATAACTGGTTGAGCACACATTCAACATGCACACACTTAACAAGAGTTTACAAAGGCACTATCAAGCAAATTTCTTATCCAACACTCATAACCAGTACATGTAACTTAAACATCCAAGGCAACAAAGAGGAGATCTATCTTACCAGCATAATAGGACTTTGGGAGTGTCACCTCGGCCATCACCCCTGCTCACGGCCTCCTCTGCCTCCCAGCCCACCCTCTCTCGGTCTTCAACCTTTCTCCCAGAGAAGAGAAGCTGTTCACTCTCCATCTACTCCTTTTATCCAGCCCACGCTAGGAGACCAAGCACCCTGCCACTTCCAGAGTGTAGCTCCTGCACATCTGACAAACATGCCCAGCCTATACGAAGTGTCTCCCACGCCCACACACTGTCGTTTTTTTCGGTCAACCCGCAGAAAATTGGACCAGCCATTGAACCCAAGCCACACCAGCGCTCCCCCGAAATCACCAGCCACCGGCATCCCGTCGATGACCCTGCCAGTGTTCGACCATTAGGACACCAAGGGGAAGGAAGAAAACTGTCGACTTACCTCGTCCTGTCGCTGGAAATCACGACCCGCAGAAAAACACCCAAACCATGCCCTAGCCTCGACCCGTGCCGTCGCCGCCGCCTCGCCTAGACATCGTGAATGTCGGACCCATTGCCATTGCTCGCTCTCTCTCCGGCGCGTCCCCCTTCTTCTCTCATATGTCGCGATATGGTCCCCTCTCCCTCATTTTCGAGAATGGCCTTCGGCCATTCCCTGGTCTTCAGTGAAGAATGGCCTGCGGGCCATTCTTTTAATGAACCAGACCGGTTCTGAATGAACCGGTTCAGTCAAATCTCCATTCCCTTATTCCCATTTAATTAAATATTAGATTTAATTTATTAATCCAATTATCCAATAAACTTTAAAATACCTCATTATTAATTTAATTTATCCAATTAAATTAATATACCCCAATTTATCATTTCTAACCCTATCCTATTCGTTAGCTTTAAAATAACCTTTAATTGATTTAATTTATCAAATTAAATCCAATTTATTCTTTATCAGTAAAATACTCGTAGGCCTAATACTCCTAATACGCCCTGTAATATTATGATAATTAAAAATATAAGGGTGTTACAGTAGACCCACGGGAATATAAGCGTCCGCAAAAAGAGATGCGTCCACAACAGACAATAAACAAAGTCATTTTGCATAAAAAGCATGCATTGAACAATGAACCCGCGACAAAATAAGAGTCTACGAATAGCAACATGTCCGTGAAAAATGAGTTACGATGTTGTTAAGCACCACCCAATTATAAGCCATACTGTGACGAACACCAAGACTAATCGGTCGCTTATGAGGTGAATATGAGGGGTCGCCTAGCTCCTAGACTACTGAGGTGTTGTGAAATGAACTAGACGCATAAGATAATTGGAAAACTTGTTGGCCAAGTTTTTTTTTAGCACCTCATGGCCGCATGCAGCTTAAAAATAGAGACTCTTTAGTTGGAGAGTTAGTTAAAACGTAGAGGAATAGCCAATGCTGTCTCACTTCGTGGAAGCACTAGAGGAGTGAGAGATTTTTGCAGGCGAACTTCTAGCTCCATGGTCGGAAATAGAGCTAAATTAAGTAACTCCGCATATATATGGCCTCTTAGCCTACATCACAAGACACTAGGATTTTAGGAAGAACTGTGACCTAAAATGTTATTGTGCATTGATGACAATAGTAGAATACTGAAATGTTGGTTTAAATTAATGAACTATCTATAGTAGAATATTGAATTGTTGAATTAAATTGATGAAATGTTACTGCTACTGATGATTGGGAAAAAGATAATGTTTACTGTTTGGTTGCTGTAATTTTATGAATCTATTTTAGGATTATCTCTGCTTGTAAAGTATATTGTCTACAATGGCATGCATCATGAAAATGAGTTTTAGAAAAGAAAAATGTTACTGATTTCTTGTATGGGTTTTCATTAAGAAAGATCATAACCGATGAATAAAGAAATGATACGTAAAAGGGTTGTTGTGGGTGGGGTTGAGTTGGTTGTCCCGAGAGGAAGACCAAATGATGTCTTCTCATCTCGGAGCTCGAGTAGGCTATCCCAAGAGGCAGACCAAATGGTGTCTACTCCCTCTTGACGATGCCATCATTATCAAAGGAAAAGTGAAAAGAAAAGAACAAAAAAAAAGGAAAATGACATTTTATAGGTTTTATGTTTTCACAAATGCATTTGGTTATGCATATTTACAAATTTCATTAAAATGATAGTTTATAGATGCTATGTTTTCTTAAACACACATGGTTTTGTATGTTTACAAATTTCATTATGTTAATGTTAGAAAAAATTGATTTGTTACTTACTGAGTATTAGGCTGATAGATAAGTCTTGTGATGTAAAAGAAGAACAAGATGAAATTCTTTGTATCAATTGACATGGTTAACACCAGCATTGAGGAGGTACTAAGATGGATTGAGACGTGGCTTGATGTAATGGAACAAATCGGAGGAGGATGGCATGTGAGGGGAGTTTTTAACTCGGGAATGGAAATAAATATATGCATCTATGATTAATGTTTTGTTTATGTTAACTAAATGTGAAGAACAGTGAACTGGAAAGAGCAAATGAAAATGTTAATAGTTTATTCTTTCAAATACGATTTATGATGTAAACGGATTGATGCCTAATCGTGAATGTTTTGATGAAAAAGTTTATAAGTTGTTTTGATTAAATGAAATCATGTGACTGGGATAGAAAAGAATGTATATAAATATATGATATAGAATTTTGAGTATACTATGATAAATATGATTTTTTTTAAGTTAAAGTCTTCTACTATGAGTATGTAAGAATATATGTATGTATATATATATATATATACATAAAACCTATAAAATGTCATTTTCCTTTTTTTTTGTTCTTTTCCTTTGATAAGGGGTTTTCACACTTGGTGTGGAACAAATATGGTATCAAATGCGATTCTGTGAACCATGCACCAAGCCAAGCATCTAGCCTAAGTACCTCGTCAATCGTAAGTAAGTATTTCTATAAAAGGTGTACTTTACTAATAAATTGTTTGATGCATAAATTATTTAGGATATTTAATATGGTGAAAGGTTGTGAAGGAGAGGTTGAGAATAGAGATGAAGGCATTAGTCGACTAACTGGATTGGTCGATCGACAATCTCAGTACTTTGAGAGATTAGTGGAGGAACAAAAGAATATAAGACCTGTGGTACAAATGGACCCAAGTGGTGAACGATTTTTCCATTTAAGGCCGCCAAGTTATGACGGAAATATATTTGATCTGACTAGTACGAAAGAATGGATTCGGGCATTAGAAGATATACTTGCTTATACAAAAATCAAAGAAGAGGAGAAAACGTCTTTTGCGGCATTCCTTTTAGTAAAGGATACACGACATTGGTGGGACACCATTAAGGCAACACACAATGTGACAACGATGACATGGGAGTAGTTCAAGGAAGCGTTTTATGAAAAATACTTTACCCACACAACAAAGATGAAAAGGTTAATGGAATTTTTTCAATTACGTCAAGCGGGATCGGTGATGGAATATGTCTGAAAATTTAATGCCCTTGCTCATTTTGGTTCCCACTTAGTTGCCAGTGATGAACATGAAGTGCACCAGTTAGTGCAAGGTCTTAAGGCAGAAATCTATAGAGATGTAAAGATATTGGGGACACAAGGAGTTCCATATTCCCAAATCAAAAGTAAAGCTCTGGAAATGGAAGAAGCGGAGATCCAATATATGAAGCAAAGGGAGACTACTTGGAGAATTTTTAAGGAAGTTCAACCACAACTTATGAGTCGAGGGGGGTTTGATGTTAGGGGTTCTAAAAGACCTATTAAGAGGGGATCTCAACAGAATAATGGAAAACTTGTTCAAAATAGGTCCTCAAATGAAGGAACAAATACCAAGATGACTTGATCTCCTCCTTGTCCTAATTGCAAAAAGGCCCATTATGGTGAATGTATAGCCAGAACCGGACAGTGTTACAAATGTATGGAGCTCGACCAGTTTGTTCGAGATTGGCCCTCACTAACAGGAGAGCAAAAGAGAATTGCACCCTGGCTTTTTGTCCTTATTGACCCAAGTAATGATGACCACCCAGTATTGGTGTCAGGTAACATTTATATTGATGGTGTAGCTACTTATACTTTAATAGACTCTAGATCTACACATTCATTTGTATCTAGAGTATTATGTGATAAACTAAAAAATTTGTAGCTAAATTTGAAAAACAAATATAAAGCGAAGTTACCATCTGGGGATTTCTCGTGTGCTAAGTACTTATGGAGAATTGTGGAGTTAATATAAGTGATAAGCAGTTTCGTGCCGATCTTATCATGATAGATATGAAATGATATGACATTATCCTTGGCATGGACAGGCTATATCAACATTTTTCTGCTATAAATTGTAGAAAGACAACTGTGTGTTTTTAGTCTCCTTGCAGAGAAGAATATCTTTTTCAGGCGTAAAAGAGGATTCTAAACTTCCTATTATATATTGGCAATTAAGGCACAACAATTGCTGAAAAGTGGAGGTGTGGGTTTCTTGACCAGTGTGATTGATACAAGCATAGGAAATTTGATGAATCTAAGTGAAATTCCGATGGCTCAAAGTTTTCTGGAAGTTTTCTTAAATGACTTATTGGGATTACCCCCTAATAGGGAAATCAATTTTGTCATTTATGCGTACCCGGGCACAGCTCCTGTGTCCAAAAATCCTTGTAGGATGGCACTAGTGGAATTGAAGGAGTTGAGGAAACAACGTGAAGAATTGTTGCACAAAGGATTTATATGGCCTAACTTTTCACCTAGGGGGCACCTGTGTTATTTGTCAAAAAGAAAGATGGTTCGATGCGGATGTGCATAGAATACCAGGATTTGAATAAGGTGACTATAAAGAATAAGTACTTATTGTCAAGAATCGATGACCTGTTCGATCAGTTACAAGGTGCAAGGGTACTTTTCAAAATTGATCTAAGATCATAATATTATCAATTAAGGAGGAAGATATCCCAAAGACAACATTTCGAACTCCGTACCAACACTATGAATTCATAGTCATGCCATTTGGATTAACAAATGAACCAGCAACGTTCATAGATTTAATGAACCGTATATTTAAGGACTACCTCGATAAGTTTATAATTATTTTCATCAACGACATCCTGATTTATTCGTGTTCCAAAGAAGAGCATGAGGACCACTTGAAGAATTCATTATCAATTTTGAAAGAAGACAAATCATATGCCAACTCTTGAAGTGTCAATTTTGGCTAGATAAGATTAATTTCTTGGGTCACATCATTTCTAAGGATGTCATTTCGATAGATCTGGCCAAAACACAAACTCTACTAGATTGGTCACAACCAAAGAATGTAAGTGAGGTTTGTAATTTCCTAGGGTTAGCATAATATTATAGGAGATTCATTAAAGGGCTTTCAAAGATTGTGATGCCTTTAACCTAATTGACAAGAGAGAACGTAAAGTTTTGGTGGTCAGATGAATGTGAAGCTAGCTTTCAAGAGTTAAAGCACAGATTAACTATTGCATCAATATTATCCCTTCCAACTGAAATTGGAAAATTTAGCATCCATTATGACACTACAAAAATAGGACTAGGCTACATACTCATGCAAGAAGATACGGTAATTGCGTACGCATCACAACAACTGAAGAATTAGAGCAGAACTACCCAACGCATGACCTAGAATCGGCTGTTGTAGTGTTTGCACTTAAAATATGGAGGCACTATCTATATAGACAACCTTGCAAAATATTTACCAATCATAAAAGTTTAAAGTATATTTTCACTCAAAAGGAGTTAAATATAAGGCAAAAGCGATGGCTAGAGCTAGTGAAAGATTATGATTGGAAAATCAACTACCATCCTGGAAAGGCAAATGTGGTTGCGGATGCCTTAAGCCGCAAACCTACACATTCTAATTGGATGAATCGACCTCCATCTCTTCAGTCTAAAATCCAAAAGTTGAGACTGGAAGTATTGACTGTCAGGCAGTGGCGACATTGACGGCAATAACCCCAAAACCTACGTCATTAGAAAGAATAAAGGACGCACAAAGTGAAGTATAAGATGTATAAAACTGAAGATGGGCAAAGTGTCAAACACTGCTCAAGAGTTTACTATATCTAAGGATGAAATAGTCAAGTTTATGGACAAATGGTATGTTCCTAAGGACGCAAAGTTGTGTAAAGAAATTATATCTGAAGTACACTCCTCTATTACATCGGTACATCCAGGAAGTACTAAAATGTATAGAGACTTAAAACAACATTATTGATGGCTTAACCTTAAAATGGATGTTGCCAAGCACATAGAAGTTTGCCTCATATGTCAACAAATTAAGGCAGAACATCATAGACCATCAGAAACCCTACAATCTTTGCATGTTCTAGTGTGGAAATGGGAGCAAATATCAATGGACTTTGTTATTGGTCTACCAAGAACAGTAAAAGGCTTTGACGTCATATGAGTGATTATGGTTTAAAGGATTTGTTGGATTTTAGTTACAGAAATCAAAATGGACTATTGAGGTTTGGAAAGTATTAAGTAGGATTGCCAAAGGATAGAAGAATTATGAAGTTAAGCACGAGAGTATGTACGGCCGAAGTGAGGGAGTAATGGAAATATGAAATGTTGCACCAAGATGGAGAAAAACGACGCTGCATTGAGTAATCGAATGCTGTGAACAGTAGAATTGTTGTAGGGAATGTGTCTGCAGAAGGAAAAACTATCGCAAAAAATATGGTGAATGTCGTTGTATTAACGTAGGGAGTCTCGAGAGGGAAAAGATGCTCCTGCGAGAGAGAAAGATTCTGTGCGGGAGGAAGGATTATTGTTGGATTAAAAGAATAAAAAAGTTGCAGTCGTTAGATTAGAAAATAGAAAAGGAAGACACTTTCACAGAATGATGCTTTGTGGGAGAGAAAGATGCCATGAGGGAAAAAGAGGGATCGTCAAATCAGATATCAAGATGAAATGAGGACTGTTACATTAGGAGAAGATGCTCCTGTGGACTAGAAAGATCCCTTGCGGGAGAAGAGTAGCCGCACATAATTGAAACGTTGTCGTTTTGGGTTAAACGAACATGTTTGCAGTAGCAAACGTAGCCTCAGCGGTGTTTAAATAGAAAATAAATGGTGCCATTTAGGATAAATAGAGTGTGTTGGACAGTGAACCCGCAAGAGTGTATGCGTCCGATGACAGAAATGCGTCCTCAATATACGATAAACGAAGTCATTTTACATAAAAAGTGTGCATTGAACAATGGACCTATGACAATATAAGCGTTCGTGGATAGAAATGTGTCTGCAAAAAATGAGTCATGTCGCTGTTAAGTGTAGTCCAATTATAATCCATATTGTGATGAACACCTAGACCAATCGACTGCCTATGAGGTGAATATGAGGGATTGCCTAGCTCCTAGACAACTGAGGTGTTGTGAAATGAACTGGATGTGTAAGACAATTAGAAAACTTGTTGGCCAAGTTTTGTTTAGCACCTCACGATCACATGCAGCTTAACAATAGAGACTCTTTAGTTGGAGAGTTAGTTAAAATTGTGAATAACAACCAACGATGTCTCACTTCGTGGAAGTACCAGAGGAGTGGGAGATTTCCGTAGGCAAACTTCTAGCTTCGTGATCGAAAATAGAGCTAAGGTAAGTAACTCTGCATGTGTATGGCCTCTCGCCCTATATCACAAGACGCTAGGGTTTTAGGAAGAACTGTGACCTGAAATGTTACTGTGCATTGATGACGATAGTAGAATACTGAACTGTTGGTTTAAATTAATGAACTGTCTATAGTAGAATACTGAACTGTTGAATTAAATTGATGAAATGTTACTGCTATTGATACTGGGAAGAAGGTAATGTTTACCGTATGGTTGTTGTAATTTTATGAATCTGTTTTAGGATTATCTTTGCATGTAAAGTATACTGTCTACACTAGCATGCATCATGAAAATGAGTTTTAGAAAAGAAAAATGCTACTGATTTTTTGTGTGGGTTTTCATTAAGAAAGATCATAACCGATGAATAAAGAAATGATATGTAAAAGGGTTGTTGTGGGCGGGGTTGAGTTGGCTATCCCGAAAGGCGCACTAAATGGTGCCTTCTCAACTTTGGAGCTCGAGTAGGCTGTCCCGAGAGACGAACCAAATGGTGTCTACTCTCTCCTGACGATGCCCTCACAATCAAAGAAAAAGTGAAAAGAAAATAACGAAAAAAAAAAATGACAACTTACAAGGTTTATGTTTTCACAAATGCATATGGTTTTGCATGTTTATAGATTTCATCAAAATGATAGTTCACAGATGCTATGTTTTCTTAAACGCATATGGTTCTACATATTTACAGAGTTCATCATGTTAATGTTAGAAAAAAATTGATTTGTTACTTACCGAGTATTAGACTCATAGATAAGTCTTGTGTTGTAGAAGAAGAACAAGATGAAATTCTTTGTATCGATTGACATGGTTAACACTAGCATTGAGGAGGTACTAAGATGGATCGGGTCGTGGCTTGATGCAATGGAACAAACAGGAGGAGGATGACATGTGGGGGAGCTTTTAACTCTGGAACGGAAATAAATATATGAGTCTATGATTAATGTTTAGTTGATGTTAACTTATGTGAAGGTTAGTGAACTGAAAAAAGTAAATGAAATGGTTAACAGCTCCTTCTTTCAAAGACGGTTTATGATGTAAACGGTCTTTTGCTTAACCATGAATGTTTTGATGAAAAAGTTTATAAGTTGTTTTGATTAAATGAAATTTTGTGACTAGGATAAAATGAATATATATAAATATGTGTTATGAAATTTCGAGTATGCTATGATAATAGGAATTTTTTTAAGTTAAAGTAAGAATGTACATATAATATATATATATATATATATGAATATATGGTGTTTTCACATTCGGGGTGTGACACTGAAAGTCTAAATGCATGGTAAAATTAGAATAAAAATTACAATAGTATGTAATTTTTTAAGTCTAAAACTTGGTAACATATACAATGCATTCACATATGCACGTGTTTTGTTTACTGAGTTTATCACACTACTAATTTTGTGATATGGGTAAATTTTTAACTAAGTAATTTGCAGATATTCACAATAAGCAATGCGTATCAAGGAAATATCTTAAGAATTGTGTAATTTCTCTAGATTCAATGAAGCCAAATGGGTTTGAAAGGAATATTGGAGGGCAAATCAAAATTTATAGCTCAAGAAAAGACCATGGATTTGTTCTACTTGGTTAGCCTTGACAACTAGATAGGAAGGTAATAAAAATGTTATATTCAACCGAAAAAATAGATGAAGTGGTTGTTTACGATTGAATGTATTCATTAGTAGCAGCATAATTGTTGTAGACTGAATTAATTTATCGAATGGACTCAATGGTGAATTTGTTGTAAGAGATATCATGAAGATAGTCGTAACAAAATTGCATACTTGATAAGAGATACCATGTGCCTTAGACTCTCAAAATTTTATTTTAATTTTAAAAATAATTTGTATACGGTGGGTAAATATGTAATAAATTTAAAATAAACAGAGATAGGAAACTTTGTAAGAATTTCGTTCGAACGTCTATCGAACGCACGATTTTGTATTTTACAGGCGTCACATATACTTTTGAAACTACACATCAATCACCTTCTCTCTGTCTCTGCCACTGACGAGCCATCTATTCCATTTGTTGGTTCGAGCAGGCGGCTTTCAAATTTTCGTTGGAGGATGGACACCCTGCTGTAGTTCTTTCTTTCTTTCTTTTTTTCTACTGTCAAGTTATCTGTTTTTCCTCCTCAGTTCGTGAAGATTATTCGTTCTAGGGTTTTCATCTTTTTCCCCTTTCATAGTCCTGTTCCCGTCGGACGATTGTCTTCTCCTGATCCGCTTCGCTTTTGTTTTGGAGCTTAATTTGTTGTCGGGTTGGTTTTTGTTTATCTGTTTTTCGTCTTATGATGTTTACTTTCCTCGTATGATTGGAGAGTGGGAGGGGAAGAAGAGGGCAGAGAAGAATATTGACGGTAAATGGAAGGTAGGAGGATATCAGCAAATCCTCGGCCGTGCTCGGGTCGTCGGATCTTAGCAAAGAAACGGCCTCGCAATGATGGGTTTGTTAACAGCGTTAGGAAGCTTCAGAGGCGTGAGATTTGTTCAAAGAGGGATCGTGCTTTTAGTATGAGCAATGCGCAGGAAAGGTTCCGAAATATGCGTTTGTCGGTATATGTCGTTCTTATTGTGATCTCATTCTCTTTCAAGACTTTACTCTTTCATTCTCTGCTACATTAGCTGGGTTCTAGATCCAGCTCTCACGTACATTTTTTCATTGTTAAATTGCTAAGAAGTGGCCTTTTAATTTGAATATCTTGCCATCTTTCTACTTTTCCTTTTGTTTAGAAGTATGACATGCTATAATAATGGTAATATCAGCTGCAACCTTTCAAATTTAAACTCTACAAAACTTTGAATGTCAACTTCTTTATTTCTTCAGCGTTTTCATTTCTTTTATCAAGTGGTACAAGTAAATCAAATATATATTTGTCCAAGTCCATAATACGATATGCATTGAAAAGAGCAATGTACCTTGCTTGAGAACAAGTAAATCAAATAGTTGATGCATTTTAGATCGGAGCAATGGAACTCAACCCTGATTTCATGGTTAATTACCACTACTATAAAAGCCTCAAACTACTATGAATAATAAACAACTTGTATGGTAAATCTTTTTGCTATCTATCAAATTTAACTTGCTTACAGTGACAGAATGATGCACTTTTTGATGATTTGATTTACTGTTTTTGCACCAGGAGGAATACGACACTCATGATCCAAAGGGACATTGTTCACTGATCTTACCTTTTTTGATGAAGAGAACTAAAGTTATAGAGATAGTAGCTGCCCGGGACATTGTTTTTGCTCTTGCACATTCTGGTGTTTGTGCAGCGTTTAGTAGAGGTAATGTTTTTCAACTAAAATTTAATAAGAACTTAATTTAGATATGGTTAGTGCTTTTGAGGGAAAAAAACTGAACTAACATGTTCTATATTTGTTTTTTTTTTGTACAGAGACAAATGAGAGGATATGTTTCTTAAATGTTAGTCCTGATGAAGTTATTCGAAGTTTATTTTATAATAAGAACAATAATTCACTTATCACAGTTTCAGTTTATGCTTCTGACAACTTCAGCTCTTTGAAGTGCAGATCTACTAGAATTGAGTACGTCAAACTCCCGCTTTATATTTCTTTAAGTGACATTTTCACTATATCTTAGCAAAAAGTGGGTTTGCCTTTGAAATGGCTAGATATATACGGAGGGGTAAACCAGATGCCGGCTTTGCCCTTTTTGAGTCTGAATCTCTGAAATGGCCGGGCTTTGTTGAGTTTGACGATGTTAATGGGAAGGTCTTGACCTACTCCGCACAGGATAGGTATACTTTACTATTCTTCCTGCATCACAACTGAAGTCTATGTGCATTTTCTGAAACTATATTCTAAGTTGTGGCTTTTTTTATCAACACTCCCTTTTATGATCAGTATATACAAGGTGTTTGATCTGAAAAACTACACCATGCTTTATTCAATATCTGACGAGCATGTACAAGAAATCAAGATCAGGTAACTTTTTGTTCTCTTTGAGGCTATGCTCTAACATCAAATTAACTTGTGATGTTTAGTAGCCGCAATTTATTATTTAATGTGGAAGATTGGAAATGTACTATGAACATAGGGGAAAATTTCTATTTGATTTTGCAGACTCCAGCTAGTCATTTTGACATTGAAATTTCTTGGTGTCATTGATGCACTACACAGTTGTGTTCCGTTTATGAGCCCATGAGCTTTTAAAATTTTATCCTATATGTTATTTTAGTATTTGAATTTATTTGTTTTATCTTTCTAATAGTTTTTTTTAGAGATTTATTTTATTTTCTTTAGGAATTTTAAATTATAACCCAAACTCTATTTAAAGTGGTCGTGGTGAATATTAGGGAGTCTTTTGAGATTTTTTGACAATTAATATAAAATTATCTATATTTGGAGAGTCATTTTTGTGCTATTTTTTAACTTCTGTCACGTTGACGAAACAAAATTTATGCTGCACCAGTCATGTTTTGAAATGAATTAATAAATGAACGATCTATATGTTGAATTTGTAATTTTGATGACGCCAATTGGCTCATTGCTTGTTACTTTATCTTATAGTCCAGGGATCATGTTATTGATATTTCATAGAGCTACTAGTCATGTTCCTCTCAAAATTTTATCAATAGAAGATGGCACAGTTCTCAAAGCTTTCAACCACCTACTGCATCGAAATAGGAAAGTTGACTTCATAGAACAGTTCAATGAAAAGCTTCTTGTGAAACAAGAAAATGAAAATCTTCAAATACTAGATGTAAGTATTTAATTTAGTCAATGTATCTTTCTCTTGCTTTTTATTAGAATGGTATCTCTTTTAGATGCAAATATTTGTACATTCTTGTGGTAGCTCTATCCCAACCTTATACTACAAATATGCCTGTGTTTTTTGTAGGTACGAAATGCTGAGCAGATGGAAGTTAGTAGAACTGAGTTTATGACTCCATCAGCCTTCATTTTCCTTTACGGGAATCAATTATTTCTTACGTTCAGAAATCGAAATGTAGCTGTTTGGAACTTTCGTGGAGAGCTTGTTACATCATTTGAAGATCACCTGTTATGGCATCCGGATTGTAACACCAATAACATTTATATCACCAGTGATCAGGATCTTATAATTTCCTACTGTAAGGCTGATTCGGAAGATCATTGGATGGAAGGAAATGGTAATGTTTTCACCTTACTGCAAAACATTTGGCGTGATGCTGTTATACTTGACAAGATCTAGCAAATAATAATTCTTAATATAATATGCTATATTTTATCATTGCAATGGTGTCTTCCCACCTTGACAAACTCTATTGGTTTTCTTTTTCGGCATTTTAGTGATACTCATAAAATGCTATGAAGTTGTATTGTTTATTAAACATCATTAGTTTCAATTAAAGTTTTAACTTGTATGATGAAGTGCTGACTTGATGGAAAATCCAAACTCTAATTATCTCTGGGATCCAGTTTTATTTTTCTGTTTTTTGCAGATTATTGATCTTTTCTTGGCTACACTATTTTAATTGATGCATGTGGCGTAACATATTGTATTTGGTTACCTGTTACTTTCTGATGGGTTTAGTGATGGACCATTTTTGATAACTTGCTTGTCTGTCACAAAGGATGATATGGTAGAAATTATTAAGCCCCTATTGCTGTTAGTGAATAATCTTTCTAAAATTGGAACTCTGCCAGATTGTCTCACTGTTAATTTTCTGATGCAGCTGGATCAATCAATATTAGCAACATTTTGACTGGAAAATGCTTGGCGAAAATAAATGTGACGAATGGTAGTTCCGAGGTTGATGATGGCTGGAGTAGTGTTGGCAGCTCAAACCGGCTTAACTCATCCAGTGTGGGAAGTACAGTTGCAGAGGCCTTGGAAGACATAACGGCACTTTTCTACGACGAAGAACGAAATGAAATATACACAGGTAATAGGCATGGCCTTGTTCATGTATGGTCTAACTGATTCAATAGTCATCAGACAGAAATTAGAAAACAGATTATGTGGGATGTGATTAGGGTAATTTTGCACTTTATCAATGGATGATTAGCATTAGAAGTGCTTTAGCATTGTATCATTTGTTCAATTATAAAATGTTGTTGTGGCCTTGAAAATCGTAGATGTTTCAATGCATAGATACTGTGTACTTGTACAAAAAGACAAGGCTCTTGGTCTAAGTTTGTTTGTTTTGTTTTTGGTTTGGGGTTTGTTTTCCATTTCTGGGAAACCCATTGACACAATGATATACAAATCAAGGTTTTAGATTGTGGGAAGTGTGTAGTTGTTGAAGTAGAGTAGCAAGGAAGGTGGAAAAGACCTGTGGAATATTATTAATCATGGTTGTTTTGCTTTGTTCTCTCTTCTTGAATTTAGGCTTTTTATTAGTTTGTTTGGAGAATGGTGGTAAACCCAGTTGATCAAGTTAATCTCAGTTTTGTTGCACAAGAACATTTATTGGGTTACTTCACTGCCTCTGCATGGATAAAAAGCCTAATCCCTGAGGATAACCATTGGAAAATGACCAGAGAGTAAGTAATTCTTGAAGCAAATCTCCCGGGATATGATTATATATGTGGGTGTGTATGAAACAGTAATCTTATAATATTTACGTTCTAGTCCTCCATTATGAGAATTATTTTTTCTGGTAATTGATCATTGCTACAAGTTTTTGATTATTTATAATTGACCCAATTGTAATTTAGACTCTAGTTTGGGATTATTTTACAAATAAGAGCTTAACTTTTTGTTTTTAGAAAAATCAAACTTTCACCTCTCAAGATATTAATAATTTAAACATCGTCAAAACTCATTGTGCATGCTTATATTTATTTATTTAAGTTAATTTAATTAGCTTAATTTTAAACTCAATTAATAGAGTTTAAAATGAGATTAGAAGTAAGATACTTAATTAAATAAAAAATATTGTATACACGTATTATATTTAATAAATAAATTAAGGTCAAGAACCAAAGTTTTAATATTAAAAAGTGGATGTTTGATTTCTTATTAAAAAAAAATTAATATCTAATTTATTTATGAATGAGTCACAATGTTAATTGAATATTGACTTTACTCAATTTATTATAATTATTATTATACTAAAAGTGTTATAGTGTAAAATTAGAATAAATGGGATGGGAAAAATAGCGACGAGAATGTACAAAACGGTAATTTACATTAGAGAATTGAGGGCTGTCGTAATTGTTGAGAATGGATGTTCCTCAAATATGGAGTTCTTCCTCCATCTTCAAGGTTTGAGTATTTGGAAGGAACACAGCAAAGTTGCATCAACGCACATCAGAGCACCCGCATTGTTGAACTCTCCGCAGTAGTTGGGGGCCGAGAATATTGTAACCAGCTGCCTATCTGCGAAGAACTCATACCCATCTTCCACCACCTGAGCTCAAATTTAATGGCGGAAGTTCCATCAGAGAAAGAGAAAACACAAGAAAAGTTTTGTTTAAGCAAATGATTGAAGAATGAAACACTTTTCAAGACCTGGTGGGCTCGGCATATCAGATCGAGATCGTGTTTCTTCAAGAACTCCACGACTTTGTCGGATCCGAATGTGTAGGAAACTCCTCTGTCGTTTTCGCCCCAACCTTGGATCTCTCGATCGGGATCGGACCATAGGAGATCGCAGAGCAGGCCTTGATCGGGGACGTCGACTGGCCTTTCGATAGCTCTGATCTGATCCAAGCTCTCCATTTCAGGTGAAAGTCCGCCATGCATGCAGAGTATTTTGTCGTCGACAACTGCAGCGACCGGCATACAGTTAAAGCAATCGGTGAATGTCTTCCATAGACGGACACTGAATCGTCGTTTGCATTCGTCATAGAAGCCGTAAATTCTGTTGATCGAAGCGCATTCATGGTTTCCTCTCAGGAGGAAGAAGTTATCGGGGAACTTGATCTTGTAAGCTAGGAGAAGGCTTATCGTCTCAATACTCTGTTTCCCCCTGTCGACGTAGTCTCCCAGGAATAGGTAGTTAGCCTCCGGCGGAAACCCGCCGTATTCAAACAGTCGGAGGAGATCGGGAAACTGGCCGTGGATGTCGCCTGCGTACACAAAAAGCATCATTGGGTTGGGACGAAGAGAGTTTCTCTCACTTCTAATGCAATGAAGAGAGAAAATAGGCAAGTGAAGGAAGCATGATTCACCAAGTCTCTGATGGGTTTTGATTTTCATACCAGAAAATGAAAAACACGAGAGAAAATTGCCAAGAAACAGGCGAACGATTGAAGAAACGCATACCACAAATGTTCATGGGAGCTTCTAATTGGAGAAGATTGGGTTGGGCGAGGAAGATCTCTTTCGCCGCCAAGCAAAGTTGGCGGATTTCGTGCTCTCCCAACTGATTCCTCCGGCCTCTGTTCTTCCTGCCTTCTAACAATCTCTCAATCACCCTCTCCAACCCTTCCATTTTCCTGCCTTCTACCAGGTTTTTTTTTTGTTTTATCAAACCAAAAGATACCACCAGTCTGAAATCAATGACATCTTACTTTATGCGTGACGAAGAGATCACACAACACAGAATCAAGAATTGTGAAGAGAGAGATTCTCATCAGCCAGACAAAGAGCTAAAAACAAATGGTGGTAAAAAATGGAGATATAAAGGAAAAGGAAGAAGTCAAAGAAGAAAGAGCAGCCCCCCACCCACCCACCCTTTCTCCTACTTTCAGGGGTTCTCTTCCTTTTTTCATGGCTTCAACCAGAAGAAGGATTGGAGTCAAAGCCCCGAACCAATCGCATTTTCCCTGCTGTCCTAAACATCTGCAATACATATGGCTACAAAAGGCAATTTCCAACACAGCTAAGCAATGCTAAGCAATTATTGAATAACATAATTAGTGGATCACATTCAGTTAATCTTGTTCTTCAGACAGCAATATAATGTCAATGCCTGACCTCCATATCCAACCATAGCTTAAACGGTATGATGGATAGACAATTTATTAAACAACTCAAAATTTGTATTTAATGTCGAAAATATCTGGAAATAATAGCTTGAAATTGTATTTCTATGTTGTCCTAGACATCAACAACTTCGATGAGTGTCGGCTCATAGTCACTTGGAGCTTCCAATCCGTGGAGATTTATAACAGTTGCAGCTACATTGGCGAGCCCACCATCAGGAACGTCCTTTCTGAACCTTACCCCAGGTGCAAGACCAGGTCCTCCAATGGCAATAGGCACCTAAATTGATGACAATAGAAAAAGTTCTTACCCTTTGCCTAGAAATAGCCACCTTTTTGCATGGAAACATGAAAAGTAGGTCTTACCGGCTGAAGGGTGTGGGAAGTTAGAATTTGAATCTTGCCATTCTTATCGAGTTGTGGTTGGCCAGACTTGTTACGCTTCACCATGTCTTCTGCATTTCCATGATCTGCTGTGACGACATAAATGCCTCCCACTTGTTCTATTGCATCAACAATCATCTGCGGTAAGACAAACTTAATCATCAAATAGGAGTCTTCATGAAAAGGCAAGTTCCAATTACAAAAAGTTGTGATAGTTATGCACTCTGTATAAAGATCATAGTGTTTCAAAGTTATTCACAGATTAGACCTTAGCTTTTTATTGACAGACAAATCCTCTTCTTTTCAATTAACAATTTGGACATTGTTCATCACCCGTGAATTCTAAAAGTATCTATCATGTTTTTTATTTAATGAAGTTTTTTAATTCGATTTTTAACCTTTCTATCGATTCTAAGCCAATTTCGAACTTTATCAATCTTTTCTATGGCGATTTCAAACTCTATCAATTGCGCAATAGAGTTCAAAAGCGGGTTCGAAATTGCATAATGTTAGTTGATTGCACTGCACTTTACCCTTTCGTTTGGTTTAACTTTCTTACCTGACATATTCTGGAGCAAAATAACTCCAAAGTTGATTTCCAAATATATTTCCAAGAACATTCATACATAATAAATACCTTAACAGCAACATCTGCAGCCTTACAGGCAACAACAGTTGCCTCAATATCACCAGTGTGCCCCACCATGTCCCCATTTGGCAGATTAACACGAACCTAAACAAACATATGTAATAATTTGTGACTAACCATTTGCTAATCAGACCCAAAAAACTCAGATAACAAACAGAAAGCTGAATACATTACCTGATGGAATTTCTGGCTAAGGATAGCATCCCTTGCCTTCTCAGCAATCTCTAATGCCTTCATGTGTGGTTGGACATTAAAAGTAATCCCACTATCACTTGGCACCTCAACGTATTCCTCCATTTCTGAGTTAAAGTAGCCGGAGCGATTTCCATTCCAGAAGAAAGTAACATGGCCAAATTTCACAGTCTCACTGAAAATGTATAAATTGGAAATATTAATTCTCTTATGGCAGAATATATTCATTTACCAATTGAAACTGGTATCTGTTAAATGCACAGCATTCATGCTATGTTACAAAGAACAGAAAAACATTCTCCTCTCTTCCTATGCATGGATATACATCCATGGATGCATAAGCATATACACATGTAGATGAATGAATGCCTTTTACATGTCTATGTATGTAATTGATGCATTTTACATGTCTATATATGAATGTATAAATATACATGCATGGATGCATATAAGCATATAACCCTCTAGATGTATGCATATACTGTAACATTTTAAGATTCAAATTTCAGATTTTGTTATCAAATTGAGAAATCAAAATTTGATTTATCTTCCTTCCAAACAACAAATCAACAAGTGCCTAACTCATATGCTTAATTTCAACAAAAACCTAATCTTTTATCCCCAAATTTCTTCTCACTCAACCTAATATTTAATAGGTGTTCAATTTCGGACTCTACAAATCCGAATTCTCCACTGCATGGTCGATTATTAAATGAATTCTTTACTCTATAAATAGAGTCGAATGGAAGAAGAAGAGAACTCACCTCTCTGACGTTCGATTTCTTGTCTGGCCGAACCCAGCTACCGTCGAACTTCGTCCCCTTAGGTCGAAACCTCGCCTGCCGACAACCCCTTCCACCAATGAAGCTCAGAACTTCGTCTTCCTGGCGAAGAAGCTATTGTTGCGAAGAAACAACACCGCGAAGCAGTGCTGCAGGCGAAGGAGAAGCGGTCCGTGAAGGAAAAGAAGGAACCGATTTTTTTTTAAGTGAACCAGACCAAACTAGACAGACCAGACCAGATTAAACGGATTGAACTGAACCGAACCGGTCCAGCTCAACCGAATTGAACCGGTCAGATCAAACCAAACCGAATTGGTCTAGTTTATTGAACCAACCCAACCTGAATTTATCTTCGATCTGTTTGAGGATTTTAACGGTAACGAATTTTTGCCCAAATCTCTTTCAAGGATTTATATTAATATTTGAATGGAATTAATAGATAAAACCTTTTGGTAAGCTAATTTATTCAAAGATTCGAAATTACCCAAATCTTTTACGCACTACGCTCTCAGAATTTAGGTAAGTAAAGATATTGGTTTTCAACGTTTTGGCCATTGACCCTACACATCACAAAATATATTATTTTGCAAATTTATTATATTGTTTTTATTTTGATATTTTAACTGCATAAGCATAGTTAGATATTGACCTACGAGTAAATAAAGATAAAATTGATAAGTCATCTTGTATGTGTGTGAATCTGATAGAATTGACAGAAAACATGTTGTGATGGTCGATGAGACCTTATGAGGGTAGAAACCGCTGGTTCTCTGAAAACCTAAACGCATAACTATGAGATGGCTAATGAAAACTTGAACTCAAAACTTTGAGATAGCTAATGAAAGCCTGAACGCATGAAACCTTGCGATAGCTAATGAAAACTTGAAGCTTGGTAAGTCTGGAAAATGAATTCCAACTAGTATGTAACTTTAAGCATGGAAATTCGGTAACGCATGAAAATTATTTAATTATGCATATATTTTTACTTACCGAGTTTATAAACTCACTACTTACTTTTGTAATGTATGTGAGTTTTTAACAGAAAAAGAATTTGAGCTGATAGAAAATATTCTAGAGGCAGATAAGCATATAGATGATGATATAGTTGGATCAAATGAGTAATTTTAATTGTTTAAATATCGTTTTAAATGAGCAAATACTGTTTGAAATTTTTAGAATATTGTTGAAAAACTTTCATTAAATAAATATTAAATCATGTTTTGATCTTTAATGTTTTGTTTGTAGAAATTTTTAAATTGTATTTCTATATTTCCATCGATATATTTATTTAATGTTTAAATTAAATATTTCTACATAAATGTTAGATTATCTTCCCCTTAATTAATTACTCTGAGGATTTTAAGAAATTTCTAAAATTGAAATTAGGGTTTTGACTAAACTAATTTGACCGAAATTTCAATCAATTTGGGGAAAAATTTTAGGGTTTTGAAATTTTAGGAAAATAGAATTTGGGGTGTTACGAATTGGTATCAGAGCTATAGGTTTATAAGGTTCTGTAGACTATCTATATGCTCTTCTGCATCTGGAACATTACCGATCAGCAAGTAAGTATTATTTTTGAATTTATATTTATTCTAATAAATTCCTATTTCCTGAAAATTTGTTGAAAAAAAAAAATTAATAAGATAAACAAATGAATAAATAAAATTTCAAAATATTCCAAAAATAGATTTTAAGAATAAACCTTTGTGATGTAGACTTATGGCAAACCGTAGAGGAAATAATACTAAACGTGATGCAATGCTCGATCGAATGATGGATATGATCGAGAGGCAGTCTAGGCAAATTGAACAGTTAGTACAAACGGTGAATGTTGCAGCCCAAGCCCAAGCCCAAGCCCAAGCCCAAGTCCAAGCCCAAGTTCAAGCTCAAGCTCAAGCTCAAGCTCAAGCTCAAGCTCAAGCTCAAGCTCAAGCTCAAATCCCTAATAGGCATCGATTAATAGATTTTGACTATGAAAGATTACGGAAAATGGAACCTCCAACATTTGCAGGAAATTTGGTGGACATAGCGGCTGCTGAAGATTGGATTATAACAATTGGGGAGATATTTGAACGTGCAAAGATCGCGGAGGCAGAAAAGGTGTCATGTGCATCTTCTATGTTTAGAAGAGAAGCACGTTATTGGTGGGACTCAATGAAAGTAATACATCGAGTTGCCACCGTATCATGGGATAAATTCAAGAAACTATTCTATGAAAAATATTTTACTGACACTATGAGAAATACAAAGATGGAAGAGTTCATAACCCTAACGCAAACGGAAAGCGTAATAGATTACGTGCATAAATTTGAACGACTCTCGTTTTGCTCCTCACATGGTCAGTACCGAAGTGTGAAGAGTAAAACGTTTTGTTCAAGGATTGAAGGCAGAAATATGCAAAGATGTGAGCCTTGTTCTTCATATGCTGTCACTGTTGAAAAGGCATTGAGAGCCGAGAGTGAAGAACAGAAGGTTATCAAGGCTCAAGAGAACAGAAGAAGGTTCAATAATGCCAGTCAACTAAGAAATAAGCCCCCTCAACCGCAATGGGCTAGATCTAAGCGACCTATGACTCATGGACCCGTTGAAGGACCCTCCAAGTTTCTCAAGAGGGAGACAACGAATCAAATAATAAGGCCCACTCTTCCTACATGTCCTACATGTAAGAAAATTCATTCTGGAGAATGTCGTGCAAAGATGATGATCTGTTTCAAGTGTGGTCGAACTAGGCATTTCATCAACAACTGCCTATGAATGCCAAGGATCAGAATAAGACTGCTGCAAGGGTTTTTGCCATGACCAAAGAAGAAGCTGAAGGAAACCCATCCGTGGTGACAGGTTCGCTTTTAATCTTAAACCTATCTTCTTATGCATTAATTGATTCGGAAGCAACTCATTCATTTATATCTCTTGCGCATGCTAAGAAGCTAGAAAAGATAATAGAACCTCTAGAGCATAAGTTAGGAGTGTCTACACCTTTGGGCAATGTAATGTTTGCGGATTTTATTATTCGAGGGTGAAACATTCTTATTGAAGATAAAGTGCTCAAAGCAGATTTGATCGTGCTAGCAATGCAAGATTACGACGTTATTCTTAGAATGAATTGGCTAACCAAGTATTATGCAACTATCGGTTGTCGCAAGAAGGTAGTGAAATTCCTACTACCTGGAGAAGAACCATTCATATTCCACGACGACACACAGTTCGAGAATACCAATAATATAAGCATTACGAGCTCAAAGATTATTAAGTTCTGAATGTCTTGAATTCTTAGCAAGTGCTTTATGTACTCGGGCTAAGGAAGCGACAACCTTGGATAAAGTGCTGATAGTTCACAATTTTCCAGATGTCTTTCCGGATGACCTAACAAGTTTACCACCAGCAAGGGACGTGGAATTCAACATTGTTATTTTACCTGGAACAACACCAATCTCTAAAGCCCCATACAGAATGGCACCTGCTGAATTAAAGAAGTTAAAAGCCCAACTCGACGATTTGTTGGAAAAAGGATTCATACAACCAAACTTTTCGTCATGGGGAGCACCAGTGTTACTTGTTAAGAAGGACGGATCTATGAGGTTGTGCATTGACTATCGAGAGCTTAACAAAGTCACTATAAAGAATAAGTATCCACTTCCACAAATCGATGATTTATTTAATCAACTAAAAGGAGCAGCGGTTTTCTCTAAGATAGATCTCAAATCTGGTTATCATCAGCTAAGGATCAAGGAGGAGGATGTACCCAAAACATCGTTCCGGACAAGATATGGTCATTATGAGTTCCAAGTGATGCCTTTTGGAGTAAGTAATGCTCCAGGAGTATTTATGGATTTAATGAATCGAGTATTCAAAGAATTCCTAGATGATTTTGTGATCGTGTTTACCGACGACGTTCTCATTTACTCGAAAAGTAAAGAAGCACACAAAGAGCACCTAAAAGTCGTTCTATCAACTTTGAGACGTGAGAAGTTATATGCAAAGTTCTCCAAATGTGAATTTTAAATGGAAGAAGTGGCTTTTCTCGGTCACATAATTTCAAAAGAAGGTGTCTCTGTTGATACGGGAAAGATTGAAGCAGTTAGCAAGTGGCCACAACCCAAAAATGCCGCTGAAGTACGAAGCTTCTTAGGTGTTGCAGGCTATTACAGGAGGTTTGTAGAAGAATTTTCAAAGTTAGCCACCCCACTCACAAGGCTAACCAAGAAAAATGTCAAGTATGTATGGACTGACGATTGCGAACAGAGTTTTCACGAGTTGAAGAAGCGATTGATTTCGGCGCCAATTCTCACTATATCCTCTGGCACGAGAAAATTTGTGGTGTACAGCGATGCCTCGAAGTATGGATTGGGATGCGTTCTTATGCAAGAAGGAAAGGTTGTAGCTTATGCCTCCAGGCAGCTGAAAGAACATGAAAAGAATTACCCAACTCACGATTTGGAGCTTGCAGCAGTAGATCATGCGCTTAAAATTTGGAGACACTACTTTTATGGCGAAAGATGTGAAATTTATACAAATCACAAAAGTCTTAAATATTTTCTGACTCAAAAGGATCTAAATATGAGGCAGCGAAGATGGCTGGAGTTGGTGAAGAATTATGATTGCGAGATTATATATCACCCTGAAAAAGCCAACGTGGTAGCCGACGCTTTAAATAGGAGAACATCGCCACAAATTTCGTCTTTACGACTTATTCCAAGGAAGTTAGTTGACGAAATGCAGAAGTTTGATTTGGAGATTGTATCGTATGGATTAATTAAAAGACTATCAGCATTAACACTTCAACCTAGCTTACTCGAACAAATTAAGGACAAACAACGTGGAGATGCATTCTTAGTTAAGATAAAAGATCAACTGGAAGCGGGGAAAGAATCTGAATTTTCCATATCAGATAATGGAATTATCAAGTATAAAAAGAAATGGTGTATTCCTGATGATGTTGATTTAAGAAAAATCAAATTGGTGGAAGCCCATTCAACCTCATTTTCAATACATCCTGGTGCAACTAAAATGTATCAAGGCTTGAAGCAGCATTACTAGTGGCGTGGTCTAAAGTCAGACATCGCAAAGTTTGTTGAAAGATGTCTTACCTGCCAGCAAGTCAAAGTGGAGCATCAGCGACCTGCTGATACGTTGCAGCCATTATTGGTACCTCAGTGGAAATGAGAGTATATAACTATGGATTTTGTTGTAGGACTTCCAAAGACTATCAAAGGACATGACTCTATTTGGGTCATTGTGGATCGATTAACTAAATCAGCGCATTTTCTTCCTGTAAAGGTCACATATACGATGGATCAGTATGCACAACTTTATATTCAAGAGATCATCAGATTGCATGGTATGCCAGTATCTATAGTGTCAGATCGAGATATCCGTTTCACTTCAAAATTCTGGAAAAGTATGCAGAAAGCGATGGGCACGTAGTTAAATTTCAATGCAGCTTTTCATCCTCAGACGGACGGGCAATCAGAAAGGACAATTCAGACTTTGGAGGATATGTTGAGAGCTTGCGCTCTTGATTTTCAAGGTAATTGGAGTAAAAATCTACCACTTTTGGAATTTGCCTATAATAACAGTTATCAAATTTCGATTGGGATGACACCTTATAAAGCACTATATGGTAGAAAGTGTAGATCTCCAGTGCATTGGGATGAAGTTTGAGATGAAATACTTGTTGGACCAGATATTCTGAGACAAACCGCTGAGATTGTAGCTTTAATTCGCAAACGGATCCTCACGGCTCAGAGTAGACAGAAAAGCTATGCTGATAAAAGAAGAAGGAAACTGGAATTTGCAGTGGGAGATCAAGTATTTCTGAAAATTTCTCCGATAAGGGGTGTGATGAGATTTGGTAAGAAAGGAAAGCTAAGTCCGAGATTTGTAGGCCCGTTTGAAATTTTGGATAGAATCGGAAAAGTTGCTTATAAGTTGAATCTGTCTATTTCACTCAAGAGTGTACACAACGTGTTTCATATCTCGATGTTAAAGAAATACGTTCCAGATCCATCACATATTTTACCAATGAGGTCCATTGATTTTGTAATCAACCCTGACTCATCATATGAAGAAAGACCGATTCAAATTCTAGATTCAGAAGAAAGAGAACTAAGGAACAAGAAGGTTTCTCTTATAAGAGTATTATGGAAGAACTGTAACATTGAAGAAGCAACGTGGGAAAGAAAAGATGAAATGCGAAAAATCTACCCAGAACTTTTCAGGTAATAACTTAAATTTCGAGGACAAAATTTCTTTGAGGGGAGATTGTAACATATTAGGGTTTAAATTTCAGATTTTGTTATCCAATTGAGAAATCAAAATTTGATTTCTCTTCCTTCCAGACAACAAATCAACAAGTGTCTAACTCAGATGCTTAATTTCAACAAAAACCTAATCTTTTATCCCAAATTTCTTCTCACTCAACCTAATATTTAATAGGTGTTCAATTTCGGACTCTACAAATCCGAATTCTCCACTGCATGGTCGATTATGTAATGAATTCCTTACTCTATAAATAGAGTCGAATGAAAGGAGAGGAGAACTCACCTCTCTTACGTCCGATTTCTTGTCTAGTCGAACCCTAGCCAAACCCAACCACCGTCGAACTTCGTCCCCTTAGGCCGAAACCTCTCCTGCCGACAACCCCTTCACCAACGAAGCTCGAAACTTCATCTTCCTCGCGAAGAACCTGCTGTCGCGAGGAAACAGAACCGCGAAGCAGTGCTGCAGGCGAAGAAGAAGAAGAAATCACGAAGAAGAAGAAGACAGAGACGAAGGAGAAGCGGTCCGTGAAGGACAAGAAGGATCTGATTTTTTTTTAAGTGAACCAGACCAAACTAGACAGACCAGACCAGATTAAACAGACCGAACCGGTCTAGCTCAACCGAACCGAACCGACCAGATCAAACCAAACCGAATTGGTCCAGTTTATTGAACCAACCCAACCCGAATTTATCTTCGATCCGTTTGAGGATTTTAACGGTAACAAATTTCTGCCCAAATCTCTTTCAAGGATTTATATTAATATTTGAAGGGAATTAATCGATAAAACCCTCCGGTAGGCTAATTTATTCAAAGACTCAGAATTACCCAAATCTTTTACGCACTACGCTCTCAAAATTCAGGTAAGTAAAGATATTGGTTTTCAACGTTTTGACTATTGGCCCTACATCACAAAATATATTTTTTTTGCAAATTTATTATATTGTTTTTATTTAGATATTTGAACTGCATAAGCATAGTTAGATATTGACCTAAGAGTAAATAAAGATAAAATTGATAAGTCATCTTGTATGTGTGTGAATTTGATGGAATTGACGGAAAACATGTTATGACGGTCGATGAGATCTTATGAGGGTAGAAACTGCTGGTTCTCTGAAAACCTGAACGCCTATGAGATGACTAATGAAAGCCTAAACGCAAAACTTTGAGATGGCTAATGAAAGCCTAAACGCATGAAACCTTGCGATAGCTAATGAAAGTTTGAAGCTTGGTAAAGCTGGAAAATGAATTTCAACCAGTATGTAACTTTAAACATAGAAATTCGATAACGCATGAAAATTATTTAATTATGCATATATTTTTACTTACTGAGTTTACAAACTCACTACTTACTTTTGTGATGTAGAATAGTTTTTAACAAAAGAAAAATTTAGGCTGATCGAGAATATTACAGAGGCAGATAAGCATATAAATGATGATATAGTCGAATCAAATGAGTGATTTTATTTGTTTAAATATCATTTTAAATGAGCAAATACTATTTGAAATTTTTAGAACATTGTTGAAAAAATTTCATTAAATAAATATTAAATCATGTTTTAATCCTTAATGTTTTGTTTGTAGAAATTTTTAAATTGTATTTTTGTATTTCCATCGATATATTTATTTAATGTTTAAATTAAATATTTCTTCATAAATGTTATATTTTCTTCCGCTTAATTAAGTACTCTGAGGATTTTAAGAAATTCCTAAAATTGAAATTAGGGTTTTGACTAAACTACTTTGACCTAAATTTCAATCAATTTGGGAAAAAATTTTAGGGTTTTGAAATTTTAGGAAAGTAGAATTTGGGTTGTTATATATACATATGAATGCATGGATTTTACATGTCTATGCATGTAGTCTAATGCATGTCTAACGTTTATGTATGTATACATGTATGTATTAGGCATTGATATATATGCATATAGATATGTATGCAATATACAAGTATATGTATGCATGAGTATTGATATATGTCTGCATATACATGTTTTATTATGAGAGACATTAACATTATCTCAAAAGATATGGCAATGTATGTGTATGTGTATGTGTATGTGTATGTGTATGTGTATGTGTATGTGTATTAACTAGCATGGGCGAACACACATACAAGGGTGGTAACTATGTGTACGAGTCAAAAAAGTTCTTAAGTTGATAAACTCGCCTGCAAGCAAAAGTGCGAACACCATTATGCACCAGATATTCCCCAGATGTTCTATCAATCTCCGGGGGAGACACAAGGTAATGGTTGGGCAACTTCAACTCGCCATCGTATTGAAGCATCCCAGCATAATGAATTTTGGGGAATCGAACTCTGTCAAATTTGTCGAAGTCTTCGTACTCAAGAGCCTTGGCAATCATAACCATACGATCAGCTCTAAAATTGAAAGTAACAACTGCATCGCCATCTACAATTGGACCAACCGCCTTCCCACTCTCATCGACGATAACAAAATGAGGTAGGTACTGATCGTTGGCTTTGGGTTCTGCCCTTAATGTTTTAACAGCTTCAAGTGCATTACCGAATTTGTATGGCGCTTCACCAAGAACTTGTGCATCCCATCCTCGTTTCACAACATTCCAATCGTTCTACAAATATCAAAATCCATCATTAACAACTTAACTGATAGTCGATAATCATAAAATGTGGAATGAAAGAATGTTTTTTGTTCATGGGCAAAAGATTAACAATTTCTCATACAATTTGAAGGCTTTTTGTAGCTCGTCTTCTTACTATAGTTTTCTTAGAAAATTTTAATACTAAGTTGCCTGTTGCCTGTTGCCTGTTGCCTAAAAGTGATTATTGTTGTATGATAACTGCTAAGACAATAAGAATCAAGCTAAAAAACTATTGAAGGGAAAAAAATTGAATATAAAAAGTGATGCAAATTTATTGTCTCTATTCACAGATCATCTTTGCATTATAGTCTTTATTCCTCGTTGTAATGCTTTAGTAGCCAGAAATTCTTCAGAAATGGGTTTTGAAGCATGAAAATAACTAGTAAGAAAACCTTGATCTATTTAATCAAAATTTTAAAAAAGCAAATAAATTGATTACAAGAATGGGTGGGATTTCCAAGGTCATGGCTTTTGTATACCTCATAACGGTCCATCGTCACATGCATGCGGCCTCCACCTGAGGCAATCTTTGCATCAACACCTTGTTCGCATAGTTTGGCAAGATCATTTTCAAGAGTTTCAACGAACCCCACACTTGAACCATCCAAAACATCACGGCCATCAGTAAGGATATGCACACGGATTCTTTTAGCACCATGCTCACTAGCTCCTTTAAGCAATAACTGCATGGAATAGAGAGACAAAAATCAACAACATATAAACTTGATGAACCACTGGCCACTGATGTTTGGCCGGAGGTAAACTACTATACTTAGCCTCTAAACTAACCTGTAATTGATCAAGCCTGGAGTGGACTCCACCATCACTCAGTAACCCTATAAGATGCAATGTACCAGTTTCAAAGCATTCCTTTATATACTTAAAACCTTCTCCTTCATAGATTTTTCCAGTGGCAAGGGCATTGTCAACAAGCTTTGCACTATATTCAGAATAAAATTGTTGAAATATGGTTAGATATCAAAATTCACAATGTATGTTGCAGACAGAAAATCTCAAAGGAATAGGACAACAAAAATGTGGAAACAGAATAAACACAAAAGCATCAAGATGCACTAAAATTTTATCAAAACTCACCATACCTGAGGAAAATAATTTTTCTGGGTATCAATTATAAAGTCATTAGGTGACAATACCTGACTACTTCAACCATTTGGCCTCATCTTCTTCAGAACGTTTTTTTGTAAATCACTTTATACAACTTTGTATGATTGTTTTCATGTTCTTCACATGATGTAGTATATAGACAACCAAGACATCAGAATAACTTGAGTTCTTTGCCAGAAAAACAAATTCAACAGCTATTCCAGTTTGTTTGAGAAATAGAGAAATGCATCTTTTTACTGGATGTTAAATGTGCAAGATGGCATCTAGTTATAGATTTTGTAAGAAGCAGAAGTTGTACCAGTAAAGTAAAATGTTTAAATAGAAGATTTTCTCTAATACAAAGAAGTCAACTTCTTCTTTAATGTTTAATTGTTAAAACCATTAAACATAGGTTTTTTTTTTTTGGCAGAGTAGTTTGCTAAAGGTTCAATTCAGTGATGCTTAAAGCAGAAATATCTACAGGAATGCTGGAAAGGACAAAGACATCTTAATATCAGTGGCCAACCCGAAAATATGGGATATGATCCCCAATTACGTTCTAGAAGTCCATTTAAAGAAAGAAAAGAAAGCCAAAGGACCAAAAAAATAGAAGAAACCAAACAAGATTTTTCAATATACTTGAAAAAATTCTTTGTTCTCCAAAAGTGAGGCGTGGTTTTTGTATATTGCAAGCTAGTTTTTTCTCTTTCTTCATCATGTATTTGTTCCCTTCCTTCAACTTTTTCGGATGCATAATGTATTTGTGGATTAAAAAATGCAGTTCCATGAACATAACATTTCGGGTATGAGTAGAATAATAGCTGCATGGTTAATAACATTTGTTTAATAATATTAACTGACATTATTTTAATCTTTTGAAGGTAGCTGAAACAACTATACTTCTAATCATATATATATGCAAGACAAAACTTGTGTTTTAATAATCACATTATGGTTAAAGTACCACATTGATGCTCTATGCATAAAAGTAAGTCTTCGCACGCATAACTAATAAGAACAATACTTTTATCTAGCATAACGGTACATGTACATTCAAACCAAAAGAAAGAAATTCAAAAATTACCCTTGAGCAAATATGCGTCCAGCACCGAGTGCATTGTGACCAACCTCACTGTTACCCATATCATCTTCAGATGGAAGCCCTACTGCAGTACCATGGGCCCTGACCAACCTCCATCTCTCGGGCGCACCCTGTTATGATTAATGAGTATCAAAGGCTTATAAAATAATAGTTATTTTCCCTCAAATGATAGTTACTAACCCTAAGGTAAGAGCATAGAAATTACATAGAATTGCAATTAAATTAAAATTTCAGTAACAAGTAATGATTCATTGAAATGGGTAAGAACTTAAGACAGCAGAATCATTGCAATTCACTGTTAAACTATCTCAAGTAGGTGTCTTCATGGCTTATTGACATTAGGCGCAGAGAGAACAGTGGTGAGCTAAGCTACAGCTCTAACAGATAGCCGCCGACACCAACAGATTACAACATGGTATGAAGTTGGAAAACTAAACAGAAAAAAAGACAAAAGATCTTAAGTTATCCTTTTTTTTTCAATTAATACCGTACGAAATAGATATGCTAAGGAGCAAAAAACTTGAGTTTGAATAACAAAGAGTGAATGGGAATTCTAAACTCCCAAACAAATCATTTGAACGAATTCAGATTATTAATATTTGCGAGAGTGAGAGAGAAGAAACCTTCTTAAGGGCGTCCATCGCAGGAGTTTCGGCAACATGAATACAGTTGTACTGATCGGGGTCGGCTTCACCCCATCCATCCAGAACAATCAGAGCCACTGTCTTGTCCTTCGGGATCCTCGGGTGATCCGCCAATTTCCACGAAAACCCTGAGCTACCCATCGTTCTATTTCTGAAACGCAATCGAATACCAACAAATCAAAACACTTTCACTATCCAACAATCAGCCGATCAACTGAAAAGATAAAAAATGTATAACGAAACAAAGCCATTTTTTTCGACAAAATCACCCAACAGAAACACAAATCACCCTCTATCTTTAAACACAGAGGCACCCAAA
>CM039476.1:10629226-10672638 GCA_022433065.1 Begonia loranthoides | reverse complement strand
AGCTTGGAGTGCTTCTCTCAATATATAGACCTGCCCATTTTCGGTCGACCGCTTTCAACCGTTGCAAATATTACTGTTGAAAATTCGACCGTTGGAAGATAGTCGTTAGACAATTCTGGACATTTTTGGTCGCCTATCTCGATCGCAGACTCGACCACTCCACATCCGAAACAATTCAGAACACTGCTTTGCACTTTCGCTTGCCAACCTCATCTGAAATCTTCGACCGCATCGAGACAACAAAAGCTTGAAAATGGCAGATTGAAAACCTTTAGTTTTTCGATTGCATATATCGTCCGCGTTGCATTCGAAAAACCACGTTGAAGCTCCAAAAGCAAACTCCCATATATTCGATCGCATTCCTGGACCGCTACTCTCGACCGCGTCACGACCGGAAGATCAAAACCCAGTTTTGGTCGCCTCTCTCATCCGTAGCACGTCCACAACCCTTTCATCTTCACTTTCCTTTAATTTGTAAGTCCCCAAAATAATATATTTTCACTACAAGGACTTAGGTAAACATATTAGCACATAATAATACTCGTTTTGAGGGTATTTCCAATAAATACAAATATAAATAATATGATAAAACCATTAAGAATAATATCCAAAAAATATAATAACCAACTTATTATTTTCAACAAAATAACTATCATTAAGTCATCATCAAAATAAACTAAGCCTAACAAAAAAGCTAACCATCTTCCTTTTTTATGATGACAAAATCCAATAAGTTGGTTATCCCTAAATCTAAGCATGTGCATCAATTATTGCATATTAGATCTGTCCCCCTTAATTCATGCAATATATCAAACATTAATTTCATGCAAACATGCTTTCAACTCATATATTCTTCTCCCCTTTTTCAAAATTATATATAATCACTTATACAATCTCTCTCCCTTTTTGTCATAATCGAAGAGAAAATCTATGGGGAGGGGAGTTAAAAAAACAATCAAACTTATCAAAATAAAATCATTCCTTCTTTTAAACAATTCTCCCCCTTTATAAGAAAATCTTTACCAAAGGCAAACAATGGAGGGAATCAAGTACAATTTGTGGTCAAAATAAGATACCAAATTGATGCAACGACAAACAAAGTTTATTCAAACAAAAATATTCTCCCCTGTTTTGTCATTAAGCTTATAAATGCATTTGAGGGAATTTAACATTAGAATGAAAGAAATAGATACCAATTTAAGACCAAGAATGATAACAAAATTTCCAATTTCTAAAAGTGATACCAATTGAAGAGATAAGAAATAAACTAATGATACCACATGAAGTTTCTCACTCAAAATCAAAATAAGTTTTTCAAAGAGTAATAATAATTGTAAATCCAAAATTTTCATCAAATTAATTTTTCAAAGAATGATACCAATTGTAAATTCAAGATGAAATCCAAAACAAAATCCTATGAGAGATACCAATGCTTAAAGTTAAAATCAATCCAATTATCTCTCCCCCTATATTAACCACTAAAACAAACTATTGGGGATATAATCACACTTTAAATCTTTGCTCTCCCCCTTAGAGCAATAATAAAACAACTTAATTTTTCTCCCCCTTTATAATTGTCATCAAGCAAATATGAGGGATACATCAAAATAAGAGGTAGGAACCATCCAAAAAAAATAAAATACCAAATGAAAGTATTCATGGATGAATTCAAGTTAAAATAAAACAAAGTTTCTCCCTCTATCTTTATGCACAAATCCAAAAAATTAGGGCTTTAAAAAGATACCAAATGAAAATAATTTCATAAATCATACCAATTGTTGAAGTTCAAACCAAAAACAATTTTTTATACCAATTTAAAGATTTCAACTACAAACATTCTTCCCCCTTTAAATCAAAAACCAAATCATTTGGGGAATGATAACATTTTTAAAACAATTTTATGTTCTCCCCCTAAATCAATGATCAATATAAAGCTAATGGGGAAATCTAAAGTTTAAGCTTAAGCCGAAGCAAATCATCAAAATTAAAACTTAACAATTCAAAACAAATCAATAATATCTATGCAATTTTTATTTTCTCCCTCTAAATCATTAACCAATTTCAATCCAATGGAGATATCAATAAATCAAATTGACATCCAACCATCCAAACATTCTAATATATTCAATTTAAAAATCCAATTGTTGGAACCAATAAACTAATTATTCCAAATCAAGGATTCCAAAAAAAATTCAACCTATATGCAAACAACCAATTCAATCCAATAAAAAATAACTAACAAATTCAATCAAAAGAAATTGTGTACCTCCACATAAGCTTTTTCATTTTTACCACATTTGAGGCATATTCTTGAGGCTTCTTCCCTTGAATTTTGGATGCTCAATCATCCAAGCCCTTTTAGCTCTTTAGGATAACCTCTATCTTACAACACAATTAAGTAGATTTCTTTGGTACCCAAACTTTTTTGGGTCCATTGGTTAAAGGTTTGGTTCCTTTAGAAACCCATACAAGTTTAGAATTTAAACTGCTAGACTTTGAATTAGCATTAAATTTCAAAGGGCAAACAAATGATTTATGCCCTAAGCAATTACAATAATTACAAGTAGATGAACTAGCAAAGAAGTTAGTGTAATTCTTTTTCCTAGCAAAGGGTTGATAACCAATTCCAGCATTATCAAATGTGACCATTTGCTTACCTAAGAGCATATTAAAATTTTTGCTACCATTTGGTGAATTTAAGCACAATAGAATTTAAATCATCATTTTTCAATTTCAATTCACCAATATCAAATTCATATGATTTAATTGTAGCATTCAACTTATCATTCACGCTCTTCAATTCAATAATTTGATCATCAAGAGATTTATTCATATTTGCATGCTTTTTGATCAAATTATTATTTTCCTTTTTCAACAATTTATATTTATCTTTAAGCTCATTAAAACTTTCTAGCAATTCATGTAGTAAATCACTATCATCATCACTATCGGAATTAGAATTGCTAGAAGAGGTTCCCTCATTACCTTTGGCCATGAAGCATATGTGAGAGACTTCTTTAAGTTCGGAAGAGGACTCTCGCTATCGTCCCAAGTGATCTTTAGAGCTTTCTTCTTTGAGGCCTTATGTTTCCTCCTTACCTTGGGGCACTCGGTAGATAAGTGTCTGGGTTTTCCGCAAGCATAACACACAATACCTTTCTTCCCCGTATCCTTCATCCTTTGAAGGCATTTATCCAATTTCTGGGTGAGGATCTTCAATTTTGCCTCAACGTCTTCCTCATCTTTGGAATCATCCTCATCCCCGGAATCGTCTTTGGTGCTCGTGGAGGCTTTTAAGGCTAGTGGCTTGGGAAAATTCCCTTCTCTTTTTGCTCCTCCTCCTTGTGACTCAAAAGAGTGATCTCATGCGTCATTAGGGAACCGATGAGTTCCTCCATCTTTAAGGCTTTGAGATCATGAGCTTCTTGTATCGCCGTCACCTTGGGAAGCCACTTACTTGTTAGAAACTTAAGGATCTTTCTCACTAACTCTTCGTTAGGATATTCTCTACCAAGCACTTTCAAACCATTAGTCACATTAGTAAATCGAGTAAACATAGAGCTAATGGTTTCATCTTTCTCAATGCTAAATAATTCACAGTCGTGAATGAGCATACTCAACTTATTCTCTTTCACTTGATTAGTGTCTTCATGTGTTATCTCAAGCATTTTCCATATATCAAAGGTACTATCACAACTTTGAATTCTATTAAATTCATCAACATTCAAAGCACAATATAAAAGATTTATAGTTTTAGCATTTAAGCTCAATTTACAAAAATCAATATCATTATATTCACCATCTAATTTTGGTACACTCAATCCATTTTCAATTTGATGCGGAATATAAGGCCCATTGATTACAATTCTACAAAGTTCATAATCTATGGACTGAATGTAAATTCTCATCCTAGCCTTCCAATAAGTGTAATTACTCTTATCAAAAAGTGGAGGCCTAAGGGTGGATTGCCCCTCGTTTTGCATATTGAAAGCCATTATAAACTATATACTTAAAAATATGCAATCAATGATATCAAAGCAATCCAATAAATCAAAAGACAATTCTCTAAATAGAATTTAACCAAAATTAAAACAATGTGCACAATATATACTACATCACACAAAATTTTTTTTAATACCCGCTCTGATATCAATTGTAGGATTGTATGCACACCTATAGAGGGGGAGGGGGGGGGTGAATATAGTGTTCTAATATATATTTTTCGTGCGATAATTAAATTCTCTAACACCCTATATGATTTAACACATATAATTAAACATACAATGCATAAATATAAAGAGTTAAGGGTAAAGAGATGCACAAGGTTTGTTTACGCAGTTCGACAACCCGCCTACGTCTGCGCTCCAAAATTCCACTTGGATATCCACTAATCAATTGGCTTACAGGTGCCAATTAAACCATTATAACAATGACTACTAATGAGGCATCCCTTTGACTATTTTAGGTCATCAACCTTTTGACTATTACGGGGCGTCACCCTTTGATTGAACTTACGGATGTTCAATCAAGCTGTTAACTGTTTCGGGGTGTCACCCTTATATGACTAATTCGTAGGGAGTCGCCCTTTACAGTTTAGTACAATTGTATTTGGAAATGTAAAGCTCAAAAACTTTTCTGAATTCTCCCAAATTGAATCTCAAGTTTGGGATAGGGGGAGTTGGATTACTATGCTCACAATTTATGAATAGAATTGAGTATTGAATTTGACAGGGCTTTACTTCAATTCTTTGTTTCGTGTATGGAACTTGGAGTGCTTCTCTCAATATATAGACCTGCCCATTTTCGATCGACCTAATCCTTTCGGTCGACCGCTTCCAACCGTTGCAAATATTACCGTTGAAAATTTGACCGTTGGCAGATAGCCATTAGACGATTTTGGACATTTTTGATCTCTTATCTCAACCATAGACTCAACCGCTTTGTGTCCGAAATAATTCAGAGTTCACTGCTTTGCACTTTCGGTTGCCAACCTCGTCCAAAATCTTTGACCGCGTCAAACCGCAAAAAGCTCGAAAATGGCAGATTCAAAACCTTTAGTTTTTTGGTCACATATCTTGTCTGCGTCTTCTACCGTGTTGCATTCGAAAAACCACGTTGAAGCTCCAGAAGCAAACTCCCATAGATTCGGTGTCGTTTGTCGACCGCATCACGACAGGAAGACCAAAACCCAGTTTTGGTCACCTCTTTCATCTTCACTTTTCTTTAATTTCTAAGTCTCCAAAATAATATATTTTCACTACAATGACTTAGGTAAACATGTTAACACATAATAATACTCATTTTGAAGGTATTTCAAACAAATACAGATATAAATAATATGATAAAAATATTAAGAATAATATCTGAAAAATATAATAACCAACTTATTATTTTCAACAAAATAATTATCATTAAGTCATCATCAAAATAAACTACGCCTAACAAAAAGGCTAACACTTTCATCTAACAGTCTATACTTTATCTACTTCTTTCATCTGATGGCTAATCTGACCGTGAATATGCTTCTGCTATGAAAATTGAGTCCTTCTGTGTCAAAAATGTTTCTTTCTGCAGCGGAATGTCTCACTTTCTGCTCCATTTGTCATTTTTTAGTCTAGTAGATAATGAATATTCTGGCAAGTCTCCTCAGATTATTGAACTAGTTGAGTTTATCGAGTAACAATCTGTCTTGATTTATTCTAGCGTCACTGATGAACTACACAATATTTTTACCGGTTTGATATCAAAATCGATTTCAAAGCTGAACAAACTGAATATATTAAAACTAGAGTTCAACGAATTCAACGAAGAGAAGAGAATAGGTCCATTGCGGAAAAAGGACCTATCCACTGTGGAATTGAAATTGAAATTTTTAACGAAAAACGTAATTGCAATGTTTGCGTCGTTCATTCCCATAGTTCAGTGTTTTTTTTGTTAGTAAAAATTGTCTAGTGGTTAACTTGTCAATGATTTCATAGTTTAGTGGTTGTTTTGTTAATTTACTTTTTATTTTTAAAAAAAATAGATTATCAGGTTTCTTAACTCCCTAAACTCAGGCCCTAAAATAGACTTTACCAAAAAACATCTTTGGGCAAGACTGGTTGCAATTTTACAACTACTTAATGAAGTGTCAAACTTTACCTAACTATAGACAATATTTTGTTTATAATGAGGTAAAACATTGCAAAGATCATCACCAAAATCTGGTGAGATGATTATAAGAGAAATTTGTTTAAATAAATGTACTAAAGATTTATAAAGTTATATATAAAAATAATTTATTACCTTTAAATCCATAAAAGAAATCATTACTGATTGTTAAAGATTTTTTTTTTTTTTTTTATGTTCTCATTATCTTGTTTATGAGAATATTTTTTAAACAGTCCTTCTAAAGTCTCAGATATATCATAATATTGTCTACTTTGTATACAGTCTCACATTACTTTATTTTTTTGATCTTATTTCAAAAGGTCTTGTGATTGTTAAAAATAAGTCTTTATTCACAAATTATAACTTTACTCCTATCTTAAGCGAAGTCAACTTGTATAGTTTTAAATGCTCTCGAGAATTTTCTTCCTTGTCGAGATGTTTCTCACATCTACCATATTTGAATTTAGAGAGGGAGACATTCCCTTCCTCCCCACTAGAAAGTCATTAACAATCACCATGACCTAAACAAAATATAAAAAACCTCTCTAATTGAAATATCCCAAGAAAAATAAGAAATATTTTAAGAAAAATTAAGTGAAATTTTATAAGAATTTATTTGGAGGAAAGTTGGAATATTGTCACAATTTTGAGGTAAAGGAAGGATGTTCATAGATCAACGTCGTTGATGGATGCAGAGTGTGAATATCCTAGGGCATAGTAACCAGATGTGTAGGTATCCGGAATAAATAGTAGGAATGCTTAATCGAGGGAAATAAGTAAAAACGTGGTCGTTTAGATAACCCTTCAAAGAAAATGTAGCCGCAAAAAGGGGAAATAGGAGGATGAACAAACTGAGATCAATTGATTAAATTGGCAAATGAAAGAGGAGTCGTTGGATTAAGAAAAATGAAGGAGGATGATGCTATGTGGAAAGATGCTTTACGGGAGCAAAGATATTGTGCGTATAAGAGATTGGCTGTTGGATCAAGTTATAGGATTAAATAAGGACCGTTTGATTGGATGAATGACACTTCTGTGGGCGAGTATGGTTCCGTGGTAGCATTTTATTAAGTGGAACATTGTCATTTTGGTTAACGAAGGGAAATAAATGGTATTGTTTTGGATTAAGCGCGACGTTATACATTGGACTTACGAAAGCGTTGGTGTCTGCAGATGGAAAAGCGGTTACTATGAACATTGCAAAGGTAGCTCCAGGTTACGTGGCGTGAAGCGAACGACTGATTAAGCGAATATTCCTTGGATTGATGCTCTTGCGAGAGTGGATATGTCCGCAAGCGAACACTGGAGTCTGCGAAGGATTAAATTGGCAGCAAAGGTTTATTTAGGAATTTACCTTCGCAATCAAGTAAGGATTTAAGTCGACTACTGTAATGACAAAAGTGCTCATGATTGTAGTACGTAAACAGCTTGGTTATTGGTTGGGGATTGGCGGTTGTTAAGTATAGCTAGGTGGAAAATAGGATTGGTTAGGGGGATGATTCATTGTGTTTCTCCACCGACTTCAAACCTCTATAAATTGAGGTCTCAACACTTTGAAAGGGACAGAAGATGAGAGCCACAGTTCCAGCTACTCTTTGAGAGTGAAGTAATCTTTGAAGGTTAGTGAAATTGTTTAAGTTTAAGTGATTGTTGTTTTGGATTACCATAAGAAAAATACAAAGTATATTGGATATTTATTTTATTTAATAAGCTATTGTGATATTAGCAATTTGGACAAGTTATGATGACAGTGAGGTTGAAACAAAGGTGTATCAACTGAACTGGATGATTTTATCAGTTTTGATTTATGATTAAGAATATTTAATTGGAAAGTTGGATGTTGATACTCTGTAATTAAGAGAAATGGAACTTTGGACAATATATACTCTGCGTTTTGGATGATATGGATATGACAAACCATGGATAGTAAATTTATGCTCCTAGATACAATAACTGTGGTTGGACTTATAAATAGAATTAATGAAAGTTAATTCAAGGAAAGAAAGTTAAGTAATTGATGAAAAACATGGATGTTAACATATGTTATGATATGTTTTAGGTTCCTCAACTCAAAGAGATAAACTGGGTAAATTCTAAAACTCCATGGTAAGCAATGACTGTGTGTGTTTGGCCTCTCGGCCTACAACATAAGATGCTAGGGGAATAAGTAGAAACGTAAATTGATGAGTTATAGTAACTGTGGAGTAGTGTTAAGTATATGTTGACTATATGGTATATGTTTTGTGGCAGGTTAGTATTGTCACAACCTGGAGGCGGGGCTAATAGAATTGTTGAACCAGGCAACTCGATTCTCGGAGAGAACCTGATCGCCTCACCCAAGGCTAGGGAGAAAAGAAAGTCTTAATATAAAATTAATCCCAAAACCCAAATCACATGGGTTGGGATCCACAGAGTGATCAACAAGAGACATGATAGTATAATAATAACAAAAGAAAGTATTGTGCAAGAATTAAACCAAATAACACCAAACCACAAATCCCAAACGTACTAGAAATGAAGGGATTAAACCAATGAATATCCACCCATCCACGGGAAGATTGAAGCACCACCAGGGAACACTAGCAACACCCCACAACAACCCCAAAAAGTACCCATCCAAATCCTATACATTAACTTGGGGAAAAATAAAGTCTAAGGGGTGAGTGACAAACTCAGTAGGGAGGTCTATACTAAATGCAATTCATGCGAAAAAATATTTTTCTCATCATTTTGAAAACCATTTTTCATGCTTCTCGTTTACCGTACATGGATTTTAAATTATAAAACTTTTTACCGTTTTATTAAACAGGCCCAAAGTCATCGATGAGGCTTTTTTCAAAACATGTTGTATACATAGACAACTATACCTCGAAAATACTCTCATCGTGTTTATATACTGAAACCAATCATTAGTGAAAAGGGATGATCACACAAGGATCCATCCGGTACTCATCACAGAAAGGCAGCGACCGTCACCAGGCATAAGGCAGAGGAAGTAAAATGATCCAGAGATCCAGGACATCACCTGAGTTGCCGGCGAGCAAGCTCCGCGATGACATAACTCGTACGATCAAATAAACGGATGAGGTTTCCCATGACACATTGCTTCTCAACTAGCTACCTAAAGGTCCCAAGTTGATGAGGGTTACCGACGAGCGGAGCTACGAGCCGTTACGCCACTCGTCAAATGGAATGGTACTAGGATGGCAAAACTCAGTGACAAACAACCCTCTAATCTGTGTGACTAAAACCCTGGCCAGGTTCTGGGTCTCGAAACCCAAGGACGCATCATCACTATCCCATCTCTATTTCAATTTTCAAGGATCAAAACTCAAGGACATGTCACCAATGCCCCATCCCCATTTTGCACGTACAAATAATCAACCTTCACACAGTAGAAGATCTTTGGGGATAGTCTCGTGATGTTTTAGCACCAACACTACCTAAAGCATCAAAAATGTTCATCCTCCTATCATATATCATAATACCAAAATAGAGCACCATGTATGATAAAATAAACGTAAGAAAACACACATATACATAAAAACAGATGTGCAGTCAAAACAGTCCCTGTCCAATTTTCAAGTGTGGTATCCCACAAAATAGCAGTTTCAAAACATGATGCAATGGAGTACAGAAATTATAAAATCTCTACCTCATGGACGACCACGTACACTCTTATCGACAAGCCAGCTTTATGCGCTATTGGAAGTAAGGGTTGTACCATTGACATCTCCAGAACCTATAACAAGGTCGATATCAAAATCTCAACAATCATACATGGGATACAACAAAGATCCTAACCCGGAATACAAAACCAAACCGGAAAGCAGAAATGGCTGGTGAAACCGAATAGAGTTCACCAAACCCATCTCCAAGAAACAAACAATGCGGTCGACTAAAAACTTTACCAAGCTCAACCCGGCACACAACAGACAACCAAAAAGTCCCACCAGTGAACAAGACACAGTGACAGAAGACAGAGCACGACACGTTCAACCTGGTCCACTCAGCAGTCGAGAAGACATGACTGAAGTCATTTGAATCGAACCATAGTCGATAAGGCATCATAGTGGCAACCCGAGACCACTCAACAATCATCGAGGGAAAGCGAAGGTCAACCGAGACCTCGCAGCTTCGACCAAACCCAACAACGGTCAACTAGAACCATTCAGTGTCGACGAGACACGTCGACGGTCAATCGAAACCCTTTAGTGGTCGATAAGACATGTCCACAACCATCCAAGACTCAACAGTCGAGGAGACTCATCTATAGTCAATCGAGTATGACTTTAGTGGAAAATCGACTCAAAATCCATAAACCAAACCGAGCCTAAAACCTTGCCAACGTGAGAAGGCAACAATGAGTCTAGGGACAATGAGTCATAAGGAATAGGTGGAAGAGCCCTATATCAAGTCTAGGAACCCAAGCGACACACAAACGGCTCAACGTGATAAAACGAGGACAATTTTTCCACTTCTGGTCGACAAGTGTCACTTCTAGTTGACCAGTGGCCATTCTGGTCAACCACTGGTTGACCAGATTCGCCGGAGAATTGCTGAAAAATGATCATTTTCCTCGATTCTCTACTTCTAACGATAAACAACTCTGCATAAACTCTGAATCTACCAATATAAACTAGAAATTTCCCTCGAGCTCGAATCCAAAGCCAAACAAACAAAAATGGAAAAATGGAAAAACGAGGTAAAAAATCGGCATACGTACGAAGCGTCTTCACGAAAGACAGAATACACGACGACGAGAACACGAATCAGGCAAAGAAACGATAATGATCGCCCGTGTTACCCCTCCCCTCTCGCGTCTCCTCTCTCGCTGCCAACAACAGGAAGGAGGTTATCTCTTTCATGTTTCCTATTCTTAATATATATATATATTATATGTTTAATAAATTATATTCAAATCCCGACTGGTTCAAAATACTAACCGACGACTTCTTTCATCAAAATTAATTTACCAAAAATATTTTCACAATTTAAATTACTACTCGGAAATACCCAATTTGACTATTTGATCAAAAACTCACACGGAGTCGCTACGTGGCAAAATGGGTCAATCTTTCAATGTTTGACCAAAAATTACGCGAGACATTTACACTTGGAAATTTAAAATTATGAAAAATCACGGGTTTTACAAGTATGACCATTAAGGTTATTTGTCTTTGTTAATATTGTTATCGAGGATATGTTTTGATGCTTCATATTTTCTAAAAGAAACGAAAAATATTTTACATGCAAATGTTTTCATTAAGAAAAAATTGACTAAATAAATGTATGTAAATAGCCTTGTATGGGCGGGACTCAAAGATGAATAGAAAAAGAAAAGATGAAAATGACAAAGAAAGGAAAATATACGAAAATGGTTGTTGCGGTTGGGAAAGGATTGGCTGTCCAGTAAGAGGTGGACTAGAGGTTGTCTAATCCTTCTCTCTAGACGATGCCATACAATCAGACTAGAAGCAAAAGAATAAATGAAAATAACGCTGACTGAAACTAGAAAAGGCAAAGGAAAAAGGAATGAACAAAATGACATGTTTTGAACTACATATTGCTTGATTGCTTGAAGTTTATGTTTAGTTTAAGTTTTATTTTTACATTGCTTACTGAGCATTAGACTTATATATGAATCTTGTGTTGCAGGTAAAATGACGAGACGGATATTGGAGAATCAAGCAGTTGACGGCGCATACTGATGAGGAGCGCTTGGAGTTGTTACGACAAACCAAACTCATGGGATGGGACACATTCTGTGAAAGAAAAAGATTTGTGAAAATTAATATGTTGTTATAGCAACTTTGATTGTTCAAAAGGCTCATGATATATAAAGAAAAAAATTGTTGCAATAAATAGACTTTTTGTAAAACTGTTTTATGATGATTGATTTATATATTGTTGCACACTATCTTATTATGGTATTTAAAAGAGAAAAAGTATTTTGCTATGCAGAGTTGTTTAAAAAAGAAGGGGTTGTATTTTATTGCTCGAAATCGGGGTGTTATGTAATACCCAGGATTTAGCTGGGACTAAGAATAATAAAAACTGTGAATTTTGGAGATTTTGTGGTGATGTTATTATGGAAAATTAATTTAAGAAGTAAAATTGAAGAATTTAAATTGGACCAACAATTATTGTCAAGCGATGTTCGAAATAAGTCGGGAGTTGGAAGTGGGTTGATCAATATACGATATATATATTTGACACTCACACACACACACACATTAATTAAATGTATTAAAGTAAGGAATTAAAATAAAAGGGAGTTAGTTGAGGGTTAAATCGGTTCAGCCTTTGAACCGGTCTGGTTGAAAAGAAGAAGGGGGAAGAGGATTAAATGGCCTGCGACCATTTTGAAGAAGAAGAGGGAGCAGGGGAGAGGACTCGGGCGAAGGTGGCAAAGCTCCCGAGGAGTGCTGGGCTTCGCAAAGGAGGAGTGCGATGAACGAGGTGCTGTCCGGCGAGCAGTGGGTGGCGACGCGAGGAGAGAGAGTGACGAATCGTTGGGTTAGGACTTGGAGCAACCAAACCGCGTACCGCGAGTTGCGATGTTTGTAGTGCCAAGCTGAGGCGAGTGTTTGGAGAAGCTGGTGGGGAGCTCACTGCAGCGGCTGTGGCAAAGTCTTCTTCGGTGAATGGACGAGGTAAGTCCCCTGTGTGTTTTGGTTTCTCGGCATTTCAATGTCGAGCACCATGAATTGGCTGATTTTGAGATGTTCCTCCTCTGGTTGATTTCTATGGGTGTGAATTGCCATGGAATTGGTTCTCCAGTGGCATGAACGTTGCCGAAGAGGATGGCAGGGGTGAGAAGGCTTAATGGTGATGGCGTGAAAGAGGCAGAAGCGCATGGGAGAGGTTCCACGGTGAAATACAAAAATCGGGTTTTATACTGATCCAGCCGAGGACAAAAGAAAATACCTATCCCGAGAATTCTTCCGATTCCTCCACATAACCTTTCCTTTACAGATGGCGAAGCATAGGGGTAGTTAGGTGAGATTATGGGGGAGTGTGCGAAGCTTATATAGAAGCCTTTGGTGGAATTCTAGAGACAGAAGCTCTCTATGGGTGAAGGCTGAGGGGGCTTTGTGAGTTGTGAGAAGTCGAGAGGAATTGTGAGGAAAAAATAGAGAAAGAGAAAGAGGAAACAGAAGGGAGAAAAGAGAGGGATGTTGTGATTGAGAACTGAGACTGAAGAGAGCCGAAGGAAAGGAAGAAACAGAAGAAGAAGGAGAAGTTACTCTCGAGTGTTCTTCATAGTGAGGTATTCCTTCACTTTTATGGAATTCCTTCCCTGGTGCCTATGGATTTTATGGGTTTATAGTCTCTATTTATGGTTGCTCGATTTGTGATATGTGTTATGTTAATGGAAATTGACTCTCTATATAGTCCATTGATGGATAGACTCTTAGGATTGTGCTCCTTATTGATGGATTTGGTTGAAGAATATTTTGGGATGTATGCTCTCTATGGTTTAGCGTTGATACTCTTAGTTTATAAATAATTAAAAATGAAACAAGTGGTGGGGTTATGTTATGTTGTTGGAATTAGTCTCTATTTGGTTGGGATGCACTGTTAGGTGTTATGGTTTATAGTACTCGGTAAATGGGTATTAGAGTGGTGGCATTGATGATGTTAAGATTATTAAGTTGTGATTATTGATAATTAAATGTTATAAAATTGTGAAGGTACTGTAGGTGTTGAAAAGGAAGAAGGATAAAGTGCTAAAGCGTTGCGGTCATCAGGTAGGGAATAGTGCATGTGCATGGCCAATGAAGGACTACATCATGGGGATGATGTTCAACCCGCAGTGGTGCAACACGAAGAAACCGCCGAGCCTGAACAACGACAAGCCGAAGGCTCATTAGTCCGGTTCCAACCCGTTACAGTGGGTTTCCAGTCGAGACTATTCAGGACAGCGTATTCCAAAACACGGTATGAAGATGATATACAACACCGTGCAATTATTGTTTCAAAAATAGTAGATTTGGACTCCTTGGCAAGAATGGGAATTAAACAATTGGTTGAAGATGCTGGATTAGGCGGATTGTGCTGGATGAGAGGTAGATACTGCGCGGCCATTATTAGATTGTTTTACGCAAATTTGGAATTGTCCACCCGGTCATTAGAGGTGCGGACGTACATTTTGGACGGGAGTTGAAGTTGACTCCCAACGATCTAAATATAATGCTTGGATGTGTACTGGATGGGCCAAGCGATCAATATTATCATGTGTCTCGACCTCCACCATTCATCAACCGAGGAGAAAGGCTAACGGTGCTTAGATTGTTGCACCGGGATCCCGAGGTTGCCAAGTACAACAAGCCAAAGGGCAAGGAGCTGAATGCCATAGCCCGATTGATTCACCTGATCATGACGTACACGATTTTACCTCGGGATGGGCATCGAGATCATGTTAGCTGCATGGATCTCTATTTGCTGGAGAAGGTGTTCACCAGGAAAAAGGTGCACATCAGATACGTCATCCTGAGCCACATGCACGAGGTGCTCAAAAACCCAACCAAAAATCTGCCATACAACTAGCTCATCCAGAGCATCGTTGAGCACTATGGGGTACCCATCTCGAAGAAAGAGCCGAGAATTGAAGAGTCGGCCATTGACGTGTATAACAAATTGAAAATGGACCGAATGAGGATCACCCAAGTTTGAGAGGAATGATTACGCAAGATCAAAAAGCAGCCAACACCTCCACCCCCCTCAGAGCCTCAACATTCAGCCCCTTCACATGAAGAACCGCCCCCTCCTCAGTCATCTCACTTTACTTCGATACCTGATGAGACATACGCCTGGATGAGCAGCATGGAGAAGCTCTATAATATGGCGCTTACGAGAATGCAAATGATAGAGGAGCACCTTCAAATGCAGCAGGTCCAAATACAAAGAGGGGAGGAGCGAGCAGAAGAGAGGCATCTGCAGGCAGAAGAGAGGCATATGCGAGCAGAAGAGAGGCACCGTGAGCTGGTGGCAGCACTTCAGAGACGTGAGAGGTGATCAGCCCGTACAGCAGCCTCTTCATCATCCTCTAAAGCAATAGAAGCCACATACCGCTTGTAAGTTATTTACTTTGTACGCAAAGTCTAGTATTACTTTATTTGTGTTTGACGTAATGACGTGTTATTGATTTGCAGCACCGATGCCATAAGCCCCCAACCTGCTCAGCCACCGTGCCTACCGAGGTGCATGAGACCAGAGAGTCAGAGCCTCAGCCCCTTAGAACTTTGCACGTGGTATGTCTTTTATTTGGTTATATATGTGTGTTCGTTCATGTTCATGCTTTGTTAGTCTGACGGCCTTTTGCCATTTTTGTTGCAGTCTCGGGATTTGATGGACATCTTCAAGAAGTATGTTGCGCCAAATACTTGGAAGAACGTGAAGACGAGCACAATTCTTGGGGGAAAGCTGATCGACGGTGATTATGTCGTCACTGATATCATCTTCTCGGAGCAAGTCGGGACGCTAGATACAGTGAGAAGCCTTCTTTGTATCTTAGTGTATAAGATTTTATCTTAGTACTCATCCAAACTTATATGCAGTGCTATGCAGTCGACGACGAAGCCGTATTCGCGTATCAACAGGAAAAAGGTCTACTCACATTAGGGTGGATTCACGTAAGTAACCATCTTGCTTCTCTAGGTTATCATTCATGTTCACTGAGATCATCTAATACGTTGTTTACCTTTCAGCCACACCCAAGGCATGGGTTGTTTATGTCGTCCGTTGACCTTCACACTCAATATGATTACCAGCAATTGATGCCAGAAGCAATCTCCATCATCATAGCTCCCACTGACAAAGAGCGGTATGTATTTTCCATTGTGTAAATTCATAATATTGTTGACCGCGTATTTTACCGGCAATTGTTCCCTTTGCATTGCAGCCCACACGGCATCTTGCGGTGTACGAGTGAGGGGACGAGGGTGATCTGAGAGTGCACTAATCTGGTACAATTCCACGAGCACGACGATCAAACCTATGAGGGTCCATTGTTCGACACAGCATCGAACATATTCGTTGACGCGCAATTGGCTTTTGCAATCAAGGATTTGCGGCCGAAACAGACCAGAAAGAAGTAGGCAGCATAAGAATTTATGTTTATGTAGACTTCGTTGTAATTTGTTTACATTTACGTTGTAATTTATGTTTAGTTGACTTTGTTGTAAAATGTGTACATTGAATTATATTTTTGGCTTAAAGATTATATGTTGGATGAAAGATGAATAGTAGAAAGAATGAATTATATGTTTGGATGATACTGGAACTGCTTGGGATTTTGTGCAGAATGTATGAGATTAGCTTTGGGGGAGTAAAGAAATAAGGAAGACTATGGCAAAATTTGTATAAATTGGGGTGAGGATAAGTGAAAAGTAAATTTTGCATGACTTAAATGAAGTAGATAATTAAAGACAAGTGTATGGAGAAACTTGGGTGACTTCAATACAACAATTTAAGCAAGCTGCGGCAGTTTGTGAGCAAGCCGTTGCGACTTTGCATGCAAGCCGCAACGGTTTGTGGACAGGGCGCAACAGCTTGTCATGGTATCTGTAATCAATTTCCATGCATCCTCCACAACCAAATGTATGGAACCAATATATCAATTCAAATTGCTGAAACGTAACAAATTCAAATTGATCAATTCAAATTTATGAAACCAATTTATATTTATCAATTCAAAATTTACAAATATAGCATACAGTACAATCACATATATATAAAACCTAATCTATCAAACCAATGTATCACGGAAGGTTAAGGTCCACATTTGTGTATGTTTGTGTTTGTGGACCTTGCGCATCATACTCCTGCAGAACACATTGCAAATAAAATTAGCATAGTTCAAATAACACTTGAAAACGTAAATGTGATAATGGGCTCACCTGCGTCTCAGGAAATCTGTCGGAAATTGTCTCAGATACTCTCTCGGGGACTATCTCTGAGACTATGGAAGGAATTGTCTTGGTGGCTGTCTCGGGGACTCTGAAGCCCATAAATGTGCCCTCCGACCTTCCTCTGCCTCTGCCTCTCCCTCTGTCGCCTGTACCGGCCTCTGCACTAGACTCGCCTCCACCTTCGCACGTGCGGGAATTGTGCCCCACACCCCCACACCGGCCACAAGTGACGTTTAGATGTCTTCTGGGCAGCACTGTCCGGGTAAGGGCCTCGTTCACATCCTGTATTCTACGTTTGCGTGGCCTTCCTGGAAGCCTTTTAAATGGCGGTGGGATAATTGGATCAAGATTCGTCACAGGAGGCCACTCGATTTCTACATTGACGGGGTGGACAAAATGGGAGCACATCGCCATGTACGTTTCCCGGTGATAGCACACATGCACAAATTCCTCAGGAGATCTCCTCGTGAAGTGAATACACGGGACTGCATGGACACATGGGATGCCAGTCAACTTCCACCGGTAACAGGTACAAGTACGCCTGTCCATATCGATAGAGTACAGTTCGTTATCGTTGCTGACCTCAAACTAGGCAGCTCCTAAAAACTGGGGGAACCAGTTTTGACCAGCAAGTTATAGTTTGACGAGCCAGTTGCTGACTTGCGGACACAAAAGGTCGGTCAAGTGAGCCATCTTTTCATTTTTTTTTTCACGATCCTACCCATAATGCCCTTTTGAATGATCTCAAACATACTTAAAATCGGTTTGTCCCGGGCTAGTAGGATGCAGGCGTTGAAGGACTCGTTGAGGTTGTTAAGGCTTAAGTCGCATTTAGGGATAGAGCAGAAGGTATGTTTGGCCCAACATGCCACATCTATTCCTTGTAGATAGTTGTGGGCCGCCGACTCAAACAAAAATAAATTCGCCATCTCTCTCTCAAACTGCCTCACTGTTGCTGCTCTAGATGCGGCCCACATTGCATCCTTTAACAACCTGCCTTTAAATTGTTTTTGAAAATTGTCATACAAGTGTCGGATGCAAAACCGATGGTCCGCTTGCCCTACCACCTCTCTAACAGCTGGCACTAGCCCCTGCAAAGATTCATAATATGAGTCAGACATTGGTAAAAAAATGCATAATATAAACACAGAAGGCAAAAGCAATCAACCGCACCTTTTGTCGGTCAGAAATGATTGTCCATCCATTGCCAGATGGGGTGTTTAGATCGTCGAGCAACAATTCTAGAAACCAGCTCCACGAAGCCCTATTTTCTGCTTCAACCACTGCTACAGCAATCAAATACATTCTATCATTTCCATCGATGGTGACAGTAGTGAGCAGATGGCTCGTAGTCGCTCCCTTCAAGTGGCAACCGTCCAAACAAATAACTGGTCTACCACAGTTCCACACGGCTATCTTGCATGCAGCCAAACACATGTACATCCTTTTAAATGCACTCATGTCCAGGTCAACGCGCACCGAGCTTCCAGGATTAGACCTCCGAATCTCCTCGGCATAGGACCATATGAGCTTATATTGCTCATTGTCATCCCCTTCGTAAATTTTTTTTTGCCACAATTCTTGCCCTTCTAGCAAGGCTGAATGTGATGTTGACGTTGAAGTCCTTCCTGATTATCTCAATTATGAAAAAAATGTCCCAGTCGGCCTGACTTTTAAATCTGTCTAAGTAATGTGTTGCCACCCATTTGGCAGTGGCATGACGGTTTTCCATCTTTCTCGAAACGTCATTTCACCTTGCATTTTTTAGGCGTGCAGCCGCCACATGCATCCTTCCTAGCAGGCAACCCTCAACCGATGAGCGTCACTGTGCTTCAATGCATGATCGACAATTTCTTCTCTAATTTTATTTAATGAACTGTACTTTTTGCCAAGGCCCATACCAGCGAAGGTGCATTATGCTTGTGGTGGGCGTCTAGGCCTAATCTCGGTCATGTCAATGTCTTCGTCACTAGTGGATTGACATAATGAACGGAGGTCCTTATCGTCCTCCTCGTGTAGAGTTGCTGAGACAGAATGCAACACAATTGCAGCTTCATTTCCAATTCCACGTACCTCATTCTCATTGGCCAAAAATGTGGTTGTGGGTCCCACTTCAAGTTGACGGTTAATAACAGATTCTTCAACACTCAAATACGCCATTTGTTTTTCAACAAATTCTTCAACTTTGCCAAAATGTCATTCTCTTCAGTTCTCAGAATTCTCTAGGGTTCGCTAATCGCTGACAAAATGTCAGAGAATATAGCGGGGAGTTCACTGTCTACTTATACAATTCGAAGCCGATTCCAGCAAACAACCGCTGTCTCTTCAGACGCCGCCACGGTCTCTTGAGACACCGCAGCGTTCAAGCCAAATTTGGCCTTCTTTTCTTGGAAAACCACAAAACCGCGGCGGTTTGTCTACGAACCGCCATGACTCCAAATCAGCTTGTTAACGGCAAATGTGACAGTGATGTTGGCTTTGTCATTTTTCCATACGTCAGTGGTTAATTTGTTAGAAAATAAAAGATAGTGGTTGACTTATCATTGATCACAAACCACGATGGTTAATTTGTCATTTTCCCTTTATTTAACGTTAATGTACTATTGATATATTTAATAATTATAATTTAGTAAAAAATTATTATTATCTTTTAAAACTATAAAAGAAAATCACTACTGATTGTTAAAGATTTTTTTTTCACGTTTTCATTATCTTGTTGATGAGAATATTTTTTAAACAGTGCTTCTACTATAACAGGCTTACATTGCTTTATGCTTGAGTCTTACTTCAAAATAATCTTATAATAATAAACAATAAGAGATTAATTACAAATTATAACGTTACACCTGTCCTAAGTGAAGTCAAATTGTATAGTTTTACATGTTGTGAGGATTTTTCCTTGCTGGGGTGGGTGTCACATTTACCACATTTGGATTTAGCGAGGGAGCCATTCCCTGCCTCCCCATTAGAAAGTCATTAATAATCTCCATAACCTAAGCAAAAATGTAGAAAACCTCTCTACTTTTCGCCAACCCCATGTGAAAGCCAAAAATCTTATGAATAGATGAGACGGGAAGTCAGCAAGATACGTCGATGAACGACTTGACAATCATATAGGTAAGATGTTTTGGTGAACAATAAATCTTCTCTTATTTTTGGAAAGTTGGTGGGTGTGTGTGAATTCTAACAAGGAACCGGGGACCTGATCGACGTTGTTTGTTTACTGTAGTCCGGTCAAAGTGGTTCGCATCTAAGAGTGCCTGAGTGGTCTAAGTTTTTTTTTTCTCTTGTCTTTCGAATCGAATTCGTCGACCATGTTTTTCTTCATGAACAAATACATGTCTATGTTTTGCCACGAGTAGTAAAACTATCAAGTTTGCATTAAACTATCGATCAATCATAGAAAACATAGGCAACTCATTCAAGTATTCAAATGATTCAACAGATGATAAAATCCAAAATCATACTCATTTGCATGGTTTTATCTGAAAACTCATAACACATGGTCGAATGAAGATTCAAGTGATAGAACAAAAGCAAGAAACTTCAGTACCTAAACAAGTTCGATGTAGGCCATAGGTGCATTGTCCCCTCGCCTAGGAAGAGTCCTAATAATTCTGCAGTACCCGCCATTTCTCTCCCCGTATCGATCTGGAACCTCAGCAAATAAGGCATGGACAATCTGCTTTTCATAGATAAACCCTAAAGCCTGTCTCCTCTTGTGTAGGGTACCCCCTTTTGCCAAGGTTATCATCTTGTCGACATACTTCCGCATAGCACTCGCCCTGGCTCTGGTGGTTTTAATCCGGCCATATTTAAGGAGCTGCGTAGTGAGGCCTCTCAGCAGTGCTTTCCGTTGATCAGGGGGCCTATTGAGCTTTGGCACCTTCCTCCCATGTCTCATGGCATAAAATCGACAGCCATTATCAACAATGGTGAAGCATTGTTCGTAACTTTTGTAATCTGCAAGTAGGCCAAACATACAAATGCAGGTTTTAAGGCCACGAGAGTATGTAAGGCACTCACACATTCGCTAGCCAGAGTAAACCGTATTTTTCAAATGGGTAATGCTACACTTACATATTTTCTTTACACATTAATTTTTACACTCTAACCGGTGTTTACATGTCATTTGTTATTAGTCCAAGTATCTATAATTTATAACAATTAATCTATCGATTGTCAGATTGTAAGATTATAGTGTGCAATTAGCCTGTAAATGGAACAACACTTGTGCCAAATTCATACAAGCAAGTCTACAGATATTTTATGAAAATTTAGAGCGTATTTGGTAATATAATCACCGAATACAAGATATAATAAAAACAATTACAAATACAAGATATAGTAAAAGAAGTACAGACCCGTAATTTCCCCCAAAATCAAGATGAAGGGATTAGTTGATGGACTCAAAATACTGCAGTAGGCAGTTGAATCAATTATTTAAATACCAAACCTAATAAAGTCCTGTTCTTTGGGGAGACTTAAGGGAAAAAGATAAGAATTCAAGCTGTTAATTTAAGACCATCAAATTCAAAATGAGGATGGAGCCATTGAACATCAAAGGTAGCGCACTATAGTGGAATTATGTACAACTACCAATTATGAACGTATTCAAACGACAAATCCTCACTTCAAAAGCAAACCGATAGCAAAGAAACAGAGGTGAAAAAGTTTAGAAAGAAATGCATCAATTGTGTTCAGGAATCCCACAAATTTTCTGTGTAATTTGAATGTAGAATTGCAGTGGTTCATCCAACAAAACGGATAGAGAATATTAAAATGGACCTAAATGACGAACACAGCAAGAAAAATGTAATTACCGGAGGAGCACAGGGAGAGGAGAGGTTTAAAGGGAGAAAGACCGGTAAAAGAAACAGTAAGCTGGGAGGATCTGCTACTACTGGTGGATGGGATACAGACACGCGGCGGAGGGCGAGTTTGCGCTACAATTGAAGGCAGCGCGGACTGCAGAGAGAGCATACTCCATCTCTTATCAACCGTCGCTGCCGCCCCCGCCGTCGTCAGTGTCATTGCCATTTCTGTACAGAGGACCTGGGAAGAGGATAAGGCCTATGCCGTAGTCCTCAAAATTTCAACTTCCCTTCTTAGCTTCTTCCTTGTCCAATCTCTAACGTTCTATTCTTACCCTTTCCATGGGCCTAATGTTTGCATTGGGCCTCAATCCCCTTCATCCTTCGGTCTCCATTCCAAGCTCTCTCTGATGCTGCCGCCCGGTTGAAGAAAACTTCACTTGTTCTAGACTTCATGATTATGAAAAAAAAAAACCAACTATATTTGTGTATGTTTTGACAATTCGGTATCCGAAAAGGGTAAACATTTGAGTGGATCGACTCCTCTCATTGGTTGTTTGTAAATAGCGAGGATGATATATATCGAGAGATTGACATAACATAATGTCCTAACAGAAGTAATAAGATTATCTCAACAAATTTTAACAAGAGTGTCTCATCAAAGGTTGCGATAAAACATGTTATGTTCTCTGTATTGTGCCTACGATTTCCAAAAATCAAACAAATATGTATATGCTATGTTGTTACATTCAAAGTTATTAAATGTTTGTATAATTAGAGTTAATTGTCACAGGTGATTAATGAATCGTTTCTAGATCTTTGTATATGCTATGTTGTGTAATTTTTTACATTAATTGATTCATTAAGATCTGCATCTTTTATCATAGATTTGCACATATATAAATGACACTCTTTTAATTTAGTAAGTAAATTAGAATGCAAAGTAGCAAACTTTACTAACCAAAGTGAATAACTAGTAACTTGGGTTAGATATCACTAGAAAAAAATCTATAAATTTGATTCTGCAATTGATAAAAATTCTTATGTCTTTTTTAATAAGATACTTAAATATTTATAACTTTGCCCAAATAGAATTTCGATTGTTACAGTTTGTTCTTCCGGTTCTTCGAGGCAACTCCTTATCTTTAAGGTTTCAAATTTAGTGATGTATTCTTCCACCAAAAATGTCCCTTTCTTTAGGGTTTGATTTGCAAAAAAGAGCTCTTGCCTATACTGGTTGGGTACCAATCGATGCCTCATCAAACTTTTCATGGCACTTCATGTTTGAATATCTTGTTATCCCACTCGGCTCCTCTTGGCTTTAAGATTTTCCCATCATAAGCTAACATACCCTTTAGCTCTAAGGTAGCAAGTTGAACTTTGGCTTTGTCTGAGTAGTTGTGGAGAGCAAATACCTTTTCCCCCTTTGTTTTTTTCCAATCTAAGAAATCGTCACCATTGTATGTACCTTTGAAGGGTGGGATGGAAAGTTTCACATGTTTCAGCTCCTAGAAATTGTCATTGTGATTTTGTGGGCTTTGTGGTTCCTCAAAGTTGGTGAATTATCATGCACTTTCACAAAGTTTCCTTGCTCTACTCGTCCTCCTCCACACGCCCCACACCCACCCCCCCCCCCCCCCCCCCCCCCCCCTTGCTCTAAAGTTTGTGGTGCTCGGTTGTCATGAGGTGCCATAAAGTGCATTTCTTGAGTCAAATTTTGCACTGTGTCTTTGAGTTAACCGAGTTGTTCTTGAAAGGAAACACTTCAACCTCCCTTATTAGGGGTTGTACAGATGGTGTGGATTAGGGTTGTTACCCTCTTGATGTTGTGAAGAATTTGCAGCACTCCATGTAATCATGGTTGAAAGACTTGAATTCTTGACTCTGATACCAAATGATGCAAAAACGGGTCAAAGATAGAAAATTCTCTAAACTGTGCGGTTGACAAGAGTTTGAAGGGCAGTCAACTAGAAAACTCACAGGTTCGAAATTGTGTTCCTTCTGGACGAATGGCGGTTGACCAAAATCTGAGGGGTGATCGACCAAAAAATTCACAGTCTTGAGAATCGTTGCCTTTGGAAGATTTGCGATCAATTGGATGATGGATGTTAATCGACTGGTCAGCTTGGGGAAAAGTTGCTAAATTTACAACTTTTCTATTCTACCAAAGAACACCTCATTGATTAATCAAAAATGGAATTCTCACCAACAAGAAAAGAGAGTTTGATTACAATCTTCCATCACGTTCACCAATTGAAATGGGCTAGAAGATTCAAAATACCAAAAATGTTCCCAACAACATCGTATTCTTTGTTGAGGTTACTCAAGCCCAAAGCCTAAACCCTAATAAGCCATGAGAAGGGCTCTGCTGAGAACGCTCTACTTCCAATCTCGTAATCTTCTAACTACTCCTACCAACAAGAAGACTCTAAGCTCTCCTTTCTTACCTCTCTGCTGTGTGAATAAATCTCTATTGAGGTTGTACTCGTCGGAGACTGACTCACCGTCGAATGTAAGTAGTAGAGATGCAGTTGATTTGAATCTTGAGCAGCAGCAGAAGAAGGATGTATCTGTTGACGTTAAAGTTGTTGGTAATAAAGGTAGATTTGGAGTGAAGATTATTACTACTTAATTTTCTGAAATGGGGGAGGACAGTACAGTTATACTATCTAGCAATTCATTTTGGGACTTTCTCTTGCATGAATTAGGAAGATTAACTCAATTCAAATTGAAATCCAAGCTTTATTTTTTCTTATTTGTTCTTTCACTTTTCTTGTGGAGTGGGGAATAATTGTAATAGCTGGCAATAGTGTAGCCCAATCCAACAATATACTTCCTAAGTTCTGCGTGTGTTTGCTCACTTATTGAATCTGGAAAGCTTGTCATCGAACTCTAGCATATAGCTAATTGTATCTAACATTCTGCTTCTATCCTAAAAAATCAAAATCTTGAACTGCAGATTTGAGGGCCAAAACTAGTGATTTCCAATCTTGTAATCTGCTAACTACTCCTACTACCAACCAGAAGACTCTAAGCTCTCCATTCTTACGTTACTGCCATGTGAATCAATTGTTATTGAGGTTGTACTAGTCTAACATTGACGCCGTCAAATGTAAGTGGTGGCGATGCAGTTGATTTGAATATTGAGCAACAGCAGAAAAAGGATGTATCTGTCGACGTTAAAGACATTAGTAATAAAGGTAGATTTTGAGTGAAAATTATTATTGCTTAATTTTCTGAAATGAGGGAGGATGGTTAATGTTAGAGTATCTGGCAATAAATTTTTTCAATTTCTCCTGCATGAATTGGGAAGAATAACTCAATTAAGATTGAAATCCAAGCTTTATTTTTTCTTATTTTTTGTTTCACCTTTCTAGTAGAGTGGGGAATAATTGTTATACCTGCAATAGAGTAGCCCAATCCAGTATTATACTTCCTAAGTTCTGCGTGTGTTTGCTTACTTATTGAATATGGAATGCTTGTAATCAAACTCTAGCATATAGCTAACTGTATCTGACATTTTGTTTCTATCCTAAAAATCAAAACCATCAACTGCAGTTTTGTGTATCGAAACTAGTGATTTTTAGCCTGATAAAGGTGGGTCACGGATAAACTTGAAAATTTGAAATACTGAAAATGTTCTCAACACCATCGTATTCTATTTTTAAGGTTAGAGTAGCCCAATCCAGCATTATACTTCCTAAGTTCTGCGTGTGCTTGCTTACTTATTTAATCTGGAATGCTTCTCATCGAACTCTAGCATATTGTTAACGATATCTGACATTCTATTTCTATCCTAAAAAATCAAAATCTTCAACTGCAGATTTGATGGACGAAATGAGGGATTTTAAGCTCGATAAAGGTGGGTCACAGGTAAGTTTAAAAATTCAAAATACTGAAAATGTCCTCAACACCGTCGTATTCTTTGTAGAGGTTACCCATGCCCAAAGCTTAAACCCTAATCAGCCATGAGAAGGGCTCTGCTGAGACCACTCTACTTCCAATCTCGTAATCTTCTAACGACTCCTACTATGAACCAGAAGACTCTAAGCCCTACTTTCTTACCTCTCTGCTGTGTGAATCAATCGCTATTGAGGTTGTACTTGTCGGAAATTGACTCGCCATCGAATATTAGTAGTAGCGATGAAGTTTATTTGAATCTTGAGCAGTAGAAGAAGAATAATGTATCTGTCGACATTAAAGACGTTAGTAATAAAGGTATATTTTGATTGAAGATTATTACTGATTAATTTTCTGAAATGGGGAAGGATGGTGAATGTTAGATTATCTGGCACTTCATTTTGGTACTTTCACATGCATGAATTGGGAAGAATAACTCCATTAAAATTGAAATCCAGGCTTTATTTTTTCTTATTGGTTCTTTCACTTTTCTCATGGAATAGGGAATAATTGTTATAGCTGGCAATAGAATAGCCCAATCCAACATTATACTTCTTAAGTTCTGCGTGTGTTTGCTTAATTATTGTATCTGGAATGCTTGTCATCGAACTCTAGCATATAACTATCTCTATCTGACATTCTGTTTCTATCCTAAAAAATAAAAATCTTCAACTACATATTTGAGGGCCAAAACGATTGATTTTGAGACCGATAAAGGTGGGTCACTGGTAAGTTAAAAAATTTGAAATACCAAAAATGTCCTCAACATCGTCGTATTCTTTGTTAAGGTTACCCAAGCCCAAAGCTTAAACCCTAATCAGCCATGAGAAGGGCTCTACTGAGGACGCTCTACTTCCAATTTCATAATCTTCTAACTACTCCTACTACCAACCAGAAAACTCTAAGCTCTCCTTTCTTACCCCTCTGCCGTGTGAATCAATAGCTATTCAGGTTTTACTCGTCGGAGACTGACTCGCCGTCGAATGTAAGTAGTAGCGATGTAGTTGATTTGAATCTTGAACACCAGCAGAAAAAGGATGTATCTGTCGATGTTAAAGTCATTAGTAATAAAGGTAGATTTTGAACAAAGACTATTACTGCTTAAATTTCTGAAATGGGGGAGGATAGTTAATGTTAGAGTATCTAGCAATTCGTTTTGATACTTTCTCCTGCATGAATTGGGATGAATAACACAATTAAAATTGAAATTTAAGCTTTATTTTTTCTTATTTGTTCTTTCACTTTTCTCATGGAGTGGGGAATAATTGTCATAGCTGGCAATACAGTATCCCAGTCCATGATTATAATTCTTAAGTTCTGTGTGTGTTTGCTTTGTTATTGAATCTGGAATGCTTGTCCTTGAACTCTAGCATTTAGCTAACTGTATCTGACATTGTCTTTCTATCCTGAAAAATCAAAATCTTCAACTGTAGATTTGAGGGCCGAAAGGAGTGATTTTGAGCCCGATAAAGGTTGGGCACGGGTACACTTGAAATTTTGAAATACCGAAAATGTCTTTAACACCGTCGTATTCTTTGTTGAGGTTACCCAAGCCCAAAGCATAAAACCCTAATCAACCATGAGAAGGGTTCTACTGAGAACGCTCTACTTCCAATCTCGTAATCTTCTAACTACTCTTACTATCAACCAGAAGACTCTAAGCTCTCCTTTCTTACCTCTTTGCCATGTGAATCAATCGCTATTGAGGTTAAACTCGTCGGAGATTGACTCGCCATCGAATGTAAGTAGTAGCGATGCAGTTGATTTGAATCTTGAGCTGCAGCAGAAGAAGAATGTATCTGTCGACGTTAAAGACGTCAGTAATACAGGTAGATTTTGAGTGAAGATTATTACTGCTTAATTTTCTGAAATGGGGGAGGATGGTGAATGTTAGAATATTTGGCAATTCATTCAGGTACTTTCTCCAACATGAATTGGGAAGAATAACTCGATAAAGATTGAAATCCAAGCTTTATATTTTCTTATTTGTTTTTTCACTTTTCTTGTGAAGTGGGGAATAATTGTTATAGTTGGCAATAGAGTAACCCAATCCAGCAATATACTTCAAAAATTCTGCGTGTGTTTGCTTACTTATTGAATCTGGAATGCTTGTCATTAAACTCTAGCATATAGATAACTATATCTGACATTTTATTTTTATCCTAAAAAATCAAAATCTTCAACTGCAAATTTGAGGGCTGAAACGAGTTATTTTGTGCCTAATAAAGGTGGGTCACGAATACACTTGAAAATTTGAAACACCGAAAATGTCCTCAACACTGTCGTTTTCTTTGTTGAGGTTACCCAATCCCAAAGCTTAAACCCTAATCGGCCATGTGAAGGGCTCAGCTAAGAACGCTCTACTTCTAGTCTCGTAATCTTCTAACTACTCCTACTACCAACCAGAAGACTCTAAGCTCTCATTTCTTACCTTTCTGCCGTGTGAATCAATTGCTATTGAGGTTGTTCTAGTCAGAGACTGACTCGTCATCGAATGTAAGTATTAGCGATGCAGTTCATTTGAATCTTGACTAGCAGTAGAAAAAGGATGTATCTGTCGATGTTAAAGTCGTTAGTAATAAAGGTACACTTTGAACGAAGATTATTACTGCTTAATTTTCTGAAATGGGGGAGGATGGTGAATATTAGAGTATCTGGCAATTCATTTTGGTACTTTCTCCTGCATGAATTCAGAAGAATAACTCAATTAAGATTGACATCCAAGCTTTATTTTTTCTTATTTGTTCTTTCACTTTTCACGTGGAGTGGGGAATAATTGTTATAGATGACAATAGAGTAGTCTAATCCAGCATTATACTTCCTAAGTTCTGCGTGTGTTTGCTTACTTATTGAATCTGGAATGCTTGTCATCAAACTCTAGCATATAGCCAATTGTATCTGACATGTAAATCAATTGCTATTGAGGTTGTACTCATCGGAGACTGACTCGCGTTCGAATGTAAATAGTAGCGTTGCAGTTGATTTGAATCTTGAGGAGCAGCAGAAGAAGGATGTATTTGTCGACGTTAAAGACGTTAGTAATAAAGGTTGATTTTGAGTGACGATTATTACTGCTTAATTTTTTGAAATAGGGGAGGATGGTGAATGTTAAAGTATCTGACAATTTATTTTGGTACTTTCTTCTACATGAATTGGGAAGAATAACTCAATTAAGATTGAAATCCAAACTTTATTATTTCTTATTTGTTGTTTCACTTTTCTGGTGGAGTGGGCAATAATTGTTATAACTGGCAATAGAGTAGCCCAATCCAACATTATACTTCCTAAGTTCTACGTCTGTTTGCTCACTTATTGAATCTGGAATGCTTGTCATCGAATTCTAGAATATAGCTAACTGTATCTGACATTCTGTTTCTATCATAAAAAATCAAAATCTTCAACTGCATATTTGAGGGTCGAAACAGGTGATTTTGAGCCCGATAAAGGTGGGTCACGGGTAAACTTGAAAACTCGAAATACAGAAAATGTGCTCAACACCATCGTATTCTTTGTTGAGGTTACCTAAGCCCAAAGTTTAAACCCTAATCAGCCATGAGAAGGGCTCCGCTGAGAACGCTCTACTTTCAATCTCGTAATCTTCTAACTACTCCTACTACCAACCAGAAGACTATAAGCTCTCCTTTGTTACCTCTCTGCCATGTGAATCAATCGCTATTGAGGTTGTACTTGTCAGAGACTGACTCACAATCGAATGTAAGTAGTAGTGATGCAGTTGAATTGAATCTTGAGCAGTTGCAGAAGAAGGATGTTTCTGTCAACGTTAAAGACATTAGCAATATAGGTAAATTTTGAGTGAAAATTATTACTGCTTAATTTTCTGAAATGGAGGAGGATGGTGAATGTTTGTGTATCTTGCAATTCATTTCGGTACTTTCTCCTACATGAATTGGGAAGAATAACTCAATTAAGATTGAAATCCAAGCGTTATTTTTTCTTATTTGTTCTTTCACTTTTCTCGTGGAGTGGAGAATAATTGTTATAGCTTGCAATAGAGTAGCCCAATCCAGCATTATACTTCTTAAGTTCTACGTGTGTTTGCTTACTTATTGAATCTGGAATACTTGTCAACGATCTCTAGCATATAGCTAACTGTAACTGACATTCTGTTTCTATCCTAAAAAATCAAAATCTTCAACTGCAGATTTGAGGGCCAAAACGAGTGATTTTGGGCCCGATAAAGGTAGGTCACGAGTACACTTGAAAATTCAAATTACCTAAAATGTCCTCAACACCGTCGTATCCTTTGTTGAGGTTACACAAGCCCAAAGCTTAAACCCTTATCAGCCTTTAGAAGTGCTCTGCTAAGAACGCTCTACTTCCAATCTCGTAATCTTCTAACTACTCCTACTACCAACCAGAAGACTCTAGGCTCTCCCTTCTTACCTCTCTGCTGTGTGATTCAATCGCTATTGAGGTTGTACTCGTCGGAGACTGACTCGCCTTCGAATGTAAGTAGTAGCGATGCAGTTGATTTGAATTTGAGCAGCCACAGCAGAAGGATGTATTTGTCGACGTTAAAGACGGTAGTAATAAAGGTAGATTTTGAGTGAAGATTATTACTGCTTAATTTTTTGAAATGGGGGAGGATGGTGAATGTTAGAGTATCTGACAATTCATTTTTGTACTTTCTCATGCATAAATTGGGAAGAATAACTCAATTTAGATTAAAATCCAAGTTTTATTTTTTCTCTCTTTTCTCGTGGAGTGGGGAATTATTGTTATAGCTAGCAATAGAGTAGCCCAATCCAACATTATACTTTCTAAGTTCTGCATGTGTTTGCTTACTTATTGAATCTGGAATGCTTGTCATCGAACTTTAACATATAGCTAACTGTATCTATAGAGTTTTATATTTCTGATTTCACATGTGTGTTAATAACCTTCTGGACACACTATCATTGCTATTCGTATACAAGTAAGCTATCACAACAATTGGTTTCATGGGTTCAGAATTGGCCACCATATGTACAATGAGGTGTGATTTTATGATCTATACTTTCCCAAATTTTTCTGGTAACCATAGGTGTGTGTTTTAATCATTTGAGTTCTCACTTCTCGCAAGCCACTTTTCAAGAGTGGTTTTACCAATTGAGCATCACATGTGAAATATAATATCTGCAGTTTCTTTGATATTTGAGGTTGTGTCATTTTTTGCTTTATTATTTGCTTTTCTGGTCCAATGTCAATACGTTTGTAATCTATGTTATGAAATAAAACCTTAAATTTTTTTTTTAATATATGTGAATGATTGGTAAACATTTTCCTACAAAGTTTAAAACTCGAATAGAGAAGTATTTCAAAGGTGATGAGGAGGTATTACCATCAATTCTTGAAGCAATTATCTAGAGAAAGTTAGTTGGGAAGCATAAGGAGACAGAAGATGAAGTGATGAATGAGCTTCGTATGCAGCCATTAGATGATGTCAAAGACAAAGATTTTGAATCTGATTTCGAGGAATTGTACGAGACAGATGAAGAGATTGATAATTTGTACAATGCAAGGGATATAGTCATGAAGAGAATGGTGAAGGATGAATTCTTTCATATGGATGACAAAAAGTGGGATTAGATTGTTGAGGATGGAATTAGGCATGAGATTTTGACATACACTAAGGAATGCGAAGAGATTTTGGAGGATATGCTCAACTGGGACAAGCTCCTCCTAGGTACGCATTTTATTTCCATCAACGAATGAAAAAATTAAGCCAAAAAAAAAAAGAAAATAGTTCTAAGACAAATCATCAGAAGATTGTGCAACTTCAACAAATAGAAAAAAGCTTTGTCCATTAGATTTACGTTCTACTTGTATAAATTTTCTATCAGATTCTATGAAGGAAATTAGATCATGAATTTTTGCTCTTGATACAATTAGCTCAATTATTCAACTTCACTTTATGTGAAGGAAATTAAGATCACGATTTTTGGTCAAGTTACAATTAGCTCAATTACTCTGCTTTGCTGTATTGTTTATAATTTGAGTTTCTGAATTGGAATTTCTTGTCTGAGTTTATTATATTCGGTGGATAGTAACCATTCGATTATTGGCTGTGAAAAATTTATTTTTCAGTCTGTTGTGAAACAATGGTTGCGAGATATGTTTTAGAGGATATTTATGAATAAAGTTTTTTATTTCAAGATCCGATTACAATATACAGCCCTATTTACTTACAATTGTTTGTAATTTTCTGGTTCTTGCATGGAGATTGATTTTTTCTTGAAATGTTTTTCATATAACAATTCTTAAATAATTTCATTGTTCTCCCCCTGTCTTGGATACGAATATTGCTTTTGTTAGAGGACATAAAGGAAAAAGTTAAAGAAAAGTTTAATAAGCTAAGGGATCAGTGCGAAAGAGGGGAGCTTGAACCTGAAGAGGCTTATAAGTTATTTAAAGAGTTTGAGGATGTGATGGTAGGAGTGTAATGACCCGGATTTTTATTACCTTTCTAAAATACGTAAAATTTAAAACTTTTCTTTTCTATTGTAAAACAACGGAAAACCCTTTGGATTAAATCATAGTTCTTTTCTTAAAAACCCGATCGTTAAAACATCTTACTTAAAATCCTTAGACTCTTTACAAAAAATCATGAAAGCTGTAGTTATAAAATCTTTTCTTAAAATATAACGGAAGCATAAATCATTCATTTTAAAAAGACAATAAATAAATTATTACTTTACATTTATAAAACTCTTTTCTCTTCTACTTTCCTTAGCCTAGCCAACCACAAGTCCCGCTCGTGCAAATCCTTCATCAACGGCTTCTTCACCTGTTCATCATTTTCTAGTGCGTGAACCTACCCCGCAAGACATAAACTAATGAGTCTAATGCTCAGTAAGTGATAGAAATGAATAACTGGATGCTCATGCTATGCTCTTTTAAAAATGTATGCAATTGCTTGTTTCTGTTTCTCTTTGCTTATCTTTTCTCTACTTGTCTTTTCTTTCATTTTCTTTCACTTTTCGGATATGAGTAGACTCCACAGTGAGGCACACACTACTTATCTCCAATCTTTGGGAGGTCTCCAACCTTTGGGAGATAAACTCCAACCTTTGGGAGCCCTCCTTTAACCGTTGTGCAATTCAATGCACAACAACCTAACTAACCTTTGGGCTAGTCAGCCCCGGGTTGTGCCGGAAGCAAGTTAATGGGCTAATGTCTCACTGCCCCAACCTTTGGGGCAGCCTATCCTCAATCACCCTTTTACTTTTCACCTTTCTTTTTCATTTCCTTTTCAAAATCATTCATGAAAATTCATTTTCGTGTTCTTTTGAAAACCATGATGCATGATGCTCGTGAATGCATACAATCTCTATCAGTTAATATGGAAACATAAATAAACATTTAACTTGCGAATCGCAGAACGTGCTATAAAACTGTAGACATGCTGTAAAAACAATAAACAACGAAACGTGCTATTAACAACTGTAAACATGCTTGGAAAGTTTTAAATAACGAAACATGCATATCCTATTCTTGCGATGTAGGGCCCGAAGACCAAAGCGCATGTATATCACTTACCTCGATTCCTTAAAGCGTTCAACACTTAATCGTTATCCTTTTTTTACTTTTCAATACCTTCATAATTAAATAACATAAAATTATCAATAACGTAGCTTATCGATTCATCGTCTATCATACTCTAAATCTCTATCCATTACTTACTAAAATTTGATAATCTAATTTCAACTACTTATTTAACAATTCTAGGAACCTACGAATTCTCTAAACGGAATACAACTCATCCCAACTGTCCATCTTCAACCAACATCCATGGTCAACCAATTAATACCAAAGCATATAAAAATGCAAGGAAAACACAGGCAAATAATAACCACAACGTGCGTCATCCAAATAGTTAACTACAGAGAGCATGTTCCATCTTTTACCCAACAACAACAACATTTATTCAACAATAGAGATCTAATTCATATTTCAGCACTTAATTGTCCAAAACAATACCAAACAGGGCATTATCCATAAGCTTCAGCATTCAAAATCCATTTAGAATATTAATCCTAACATGCATTCAGACCAACCAAAATAAACAAAGAAGGCTCTGTTACCTGCTAGAGGCCGAGAGCAACAGCTCACTCACTGCCAAACTCACACGCTAACTTCAGGCACCACTAGAGCTGCAGGGACACCCTCTAAAACGCAGCAGCTCGCCACAGAACACAGGGAAGACATTACAATGGAGGAAAACAACAACGATGGAAGCTGAGAATTCAATCACAGAAGACTTATTGTGAATGAAGGAGGTTGCCAAAACCGACAACAACCAACAACTTCCCTCACACAACCAAAAGCAGTGGCAACAGAGAGTTTAACTCGAGGAACATGAATCTTAACACTTAAAACAGAGAACCATAATCACACCATCCATTGCCTGCATTAAAATCCATAAAGCTCAAGAATAAAAGTGAAGAACTTCACTTACCAGAGAACACCAGAGAAACTCCTTCTCTTCAGAAGCCCTCTGCCCCCTCTGTCTCCATTTTCTCTCTCAACCATCACTCTTCAGAGAGCATTTCTGCCAGCTTCTCCCTTCCTCTTGTGCGTTTCACTCACTAGATAACACTCCTTACCATACCTCACACCATACGCTGACACTTCTCCATTCCTCCTGTACTCCACTCACATTTCACTGTCTAATTCATCAGAGCAAAAACCAACCACGGATGGACCGGTTCGGACCAAACCGCAAGCCAGACCATGAGTCATCGACTTACCTTTACTCAATGTAATAAAGCAAAAAGTAAAGTGACAAGACTACTCAAAGAGAGAAGAACGACGAGCTGTTGTTCTCCATCAAAAGAACAAAAAATGGAGAATTACTATGACGAGAAGATGATTAACAGAGTATTGCTCTGATGCCATATTACAGAAAGAAAATCAACTGAATGAAGTAAAAATTCATTAAAATGAAATTAGTCTTTACAAGTATTTATACTAAAAAGGGTTATTATCAATTTTCACCTTATAGTTTAGGGTTTTTTAAATATCACCTTAAAGTTTAATTTTTTTCATATATCACCTTAAAGTATTCCACGTTATCAGCTTACACCTTGACGTTTCATTCTCGTTTGTTCTTCACGTTTCACCCTAGCAACTGCTGTAGACAGACGAAGACGAAGCTGCCATTCTGCGAGGCGAACTCTCCCGAAGACGAGCCTGCTAAGGCGAACACTGTGAGGCAAACACTGTGAATACGAACCCTTACTCGGTGAAGGCGAACACTGCGAGGCGAACTCTATGAACACGGACCCTTGCTCAGCGAAGGCGAACCCTGGCTCTGTGAAGGTGACCCTAGCTCTGCGATGGCGCACCCTGCTCCACGATTCTGACCCCTGCTCTGTGAACCCCTTCTCAGCGAAGAAGACAGGCCGAGCCTGCTCCGTGATTGTTTGTTGTCTTGTGCCAGCAGACTGTCGTATTCTTTGTTGAGCTCACCCAAGCCCAAAGCTTAAACCCTAATCAGCCATGAGAAGGGCTATACTGAGAACGCTCCACTTCCAATCTCGTAATCTTTTAACTACTCCTACTACCATCCAAAAGACTCTAAGCTCTCCTTTCTTAACTCTCTGCCATGTGAATCAATCGCTATTGAGGTGTACCCTTCGGAGACTGACTCGCCGTCTAATGTAAGTAGTAGCGATGAAGTTGATTTGAATCTTGAGAAGCAGCTGAAGAAGGATGTATCTGTCGATGTTAAAGACGTTAGTAATAAAGGTAGATTTTGAGTGAAGATTATTACTGCTTAATTTTTTGAAATAGGAGAGGATGGTAAATGTTAGAGTATCTGGCAATTCATTTTGGTACTTTCTCGTGCATGAGTTGGGAAGAATAACTCAATTAAGAATGAAATCCAAGCTTTATTTTTTCTTTCACTTTTCTCATGGAGTGGGGAGTAATTGTTATAGCTAGCAATAGAGTAGCCCAATCCAGCGTTATACTTACTAAGTTCTGCGTGTGTTTGCTTATTTATTGAATCTGGAATGCTTGTCATCAAACTATAGCATATAGCTAACTGTATCTGTAGAGTTTTCTATTTCTGATTTGACGTGTGTGTTTATAACCTTCTAGACACACTATCATTGCTATTCGCATACAAGTAAGCTATCACAGCAATGGTATCATGGGTTCAAAATTGGCCACCATGTGTACAATGGGGTGTGATTTTATGATCTATACTTTCCCAAATTTTTCTGGTAACCATAGGTGTGTGTTTTAATCATTTGAGCACTCACTTCTTGCAAGCCACTTTTCAAGAGTGGTTTTACCAAGTGAGCATCACACGTGAAATATAATATCTGCAGTCTCTTTGATATTTGAGGTGCTGTCGTTTTTTACTTTATTATTTGCTTTTATGGTTCAATGTCAATACGTTTGTAATCTATGTTATGAAATAAAACCTTCAAAGTTTTTTCAATATATGCGAATGATTGGTAAACATTTTCCTACAGAGTTTACAACTCGAATAGAGAAGTATTTCAAAGGTGATGAGGAGGCATTACCGTCAATTCTTGAAGCAATTATGCAGAGAAAGTTGGCTGGGAAGCATGAGGAGACAGATGATGAACTGATGGATGAACATCGTATGTAGCCATTAGATGATGTCAAAGACAAAAATTTTGAATCTGATTTTGAGGAATTGTACGAGACAGATGAAGAGATTGATAATTTGTACAATGCAAGGGATATAGTCATGAAGAGAATGGTGAAGGATGAATTCTCTAATATGGATGCAAAAAGTGGGCTGAAATTGTTGAGGATGGAATTAAGCATGGGATTTTGACAGACACTAAGGAATGTGAAGAGATTTGGAAGGATATGCTGAACTGGGACAAGCTCCTCCTAGGTATGCATTTTTGTTCATCAATGAATGTGAAAGTTAAGCCAAAAAAAAAAAAACAGTTCTAAGGCAAATCATCAGAAGAGAGTGCAACTCCAACAAATAGAAAAATGCTTTGTCCATTAAATTTCTGTTCTACTTGTATCAATTTTCTATCAGATTCTGTGAATGAAATTAGGTCATGAATTTTTGCTCTTGATACAATTAGCTCAATTTTTCAGCTTCACTTTATGTGAAGGAGATTAAGATCATGATTTTTGGTCAAGATACAATTAGCTCAATTACTTTGCTTTGCTGTATTGCTTATCATTTGGGTTTCTGAATTGGAACTGCTTGTGTGAGTTCATTATATTTGGTGGATAGTAACCACTGGATTATTGGCTATGAAAAATTGACTTTTCAGTAAGTTGTGAAACAATGGTCGCGAGATATGTTTTAGAGGATATTTATGAATAAAATTTTTGATTGCGAGATCCGATTACAATATAAAGCCCTATTTACTTACAATTGTTTGTAATTTTCTGGTTCTTGCATGGAGATTGATTTTTTCTTGAAATGTTTTTCATATAACAATTCTGAAATAATTTCATTGTTCACCCCCTGTCTTGGATACGAATATTGCTTTTGTTAGAGGACATAAAGGAAAAAGTTGATGAAAAGTTTAATTAGCCAGGGGATCAGTGCGAAAGAGGGGAGCTTGAACCTGAAGAGGCTTATGAGTTATTTAAAGAGTCTGAGGATGTGATGGTAGCGGAACATCTCAAAATTTTGGATGCGGAGGCTCCCCCGCAATTTGATGAAAATGAAGTGCCAGACACCAAAAAAGACTTGGATGACCCACCAGGAGAAGGGCCGATGCTCAGGTGGCTAACTCGCATAGTTTTTTGCCGTTACAGTTAAAGAGCTTGGCTTATCAAAGTATCAATTCTGTCGGCTTAGGGAATTGGTGGGGGAAAAGGTATAACCCTGGGAAGGATGAGCTTACAATCACTAGTGAAAGGTATGGTTATCAGTACATTGCAAAAGACGACTAACTTCAATTCATTTGTCTTCCAAGAGTCCATTCCTCCAAATTTGTAGAATGAAGTTCTTTTCCTTTTTCTGCACTTGAAACCATGCTCTTAATTTACGTAATAAAACATGTCTAGATGTATTGATTTTGATTCTGTTGGCTTGTGTTCCCCACATTTTGAGTGTTTTGCAGGTTTGAGCACCGAGAAGAAAACATAAAAGATTGTCTCAAGACTCTTCTTTCTCTGATTGAGGAAGCTGGAAAAGCAAAGAAGCTCGTAGAAGATGCTCGATCGTCTTATGTAAAAGAGAGGTTAAGAAAAAATCCCGAGTTTATGAGGAGGTTGCAGAGCAAGATGATTAGTCTGCAAGCATCAAATGTTTCGTTGGGGTGAGTTGTTGATCATCAGCGGACAATACCATCCAGGTGAGCAAGATGATTATCTCCAAGATAATTTGGTTTTGGATCCTAGCTTTTGCAGTTCCTGCTGTTAATTGCAAAATAATAATGTTGTCATATTCTTTTCTCCCTATTCCAAGTACTTTGTAAGAGCGAAAGGATCATTTTCAGGGTGATGGCTGGTGCGGTAAATACAATTCTTTCGGAGCTCGTCTTATGTATTTCTTGTTTAATCTTTGCCATGTCCTGTTTTATGAGGAATGATCCATCCACTGGTATTGAGTTACCAATGCTTGACCAAATGAAACATGTCTTTTAGTAGTTGTTTCATCTCTCATCTGTCTGTTTGTCGTCAGCAGTTGTCACTTGCGTTTCCTCTTCTGGTATTACTCTCTTCTTCTTCTCCACTCCAGTGCTTTTGCTCGCATTATCTCCAACTAGTCTTGGACTAGGCAAACGAATTCATTTTACTTCTTTTTTAATTTTGTAAAGCATTAAATATTATGGCATGGTGATTCTTGTATTTATTTGGAAAGCTGTTTCTTAGACAAAATGAGTATGCCTCGCTTAAATCAAGGCAATTTTAGAAACAATCCAACCAAATTTGAATTAGTCTATGGACGATGTTTATATACATATACGAATTGAGTGACGAGGACAAAATTAAAAGTAAGTTTAACAATATTCATATAAATTAAAAGAAAAAGGAATTATTGCAAGGACAGAGTTTTATAAGATTAAATTAGAATAAACAAAGCATAATCACATTAGTGATTCCGAAGCATAAAAACTTGTAATCTTTTTAATTGGAGTTCTGAATTTGAAAAGCATAAAATCGTGAAGTCAGTCTTTAAAAAAGAAAGCCAAACTCTTCTAAGCACCGAAAGTCAAATGAATGGAGAGTATGTCTAAGGGTAGCCATGGCTGCCCATAACACTTAACAAGCTTTACCATAATCTTCATTAACCCCCACCAATTCTCCAATCAAAGCCATTTCTTCGCTTCCTTCTTCTGCTATCTCTTCATCTTAAGCTGCTGAGCTCCCATTCTTATAGTGCTTCCCGTCAAATGTTCTAGTGTACACTGTTTGAGAACTGAGGTCCACTAATTTCACTTTGTTTTATCTCAAAATATATTTCTTTCTTGTCTCATTCCCTCTTTTTTATTTGTAAATTTACCAAAGATGGATTGAACAACCACCAAATCATACATATGAAATTTAGTAGTTGTTTTAATCACAAGACCATTAATTTATTTGCACAACCAACTACTTTTTATATAGTTTTCCGAATAACTTGTATTAACATGCACATCAAGATTGTCATTCATTTATTTGAGAAACTGATTATACAGTTGCAAGGAGATTCATTTGCTTATATTATTAGAAACTGTTTATGCCCACACACACATACATACTTGTACATGTATCCACATACATACGTACATATATAAATATATAATGTATATTTTTCTATTTAGTTATTGGTAAAAGTAAGAAATAATATTATATGTTTAAACTTCGAGGACATTAACATCAAGAAATAAATAAGTAAAATTAAATCTAATTCCAATAATAGACTGCAATATTGCTCTTCCAAGCATTGAAAGGACGTTCATGGTCCCGACTGCTGAGGAAATTATTCACTTTTCACATCTAAATTTAATTGCAATTTGTTATTCATTATTTAAAAAGCACTTTTTTATTTTTATTTTTAGGAAATTAATAAATCAACCCCAGAAATATAGAATTAATAACAAATCAACTAATGTATTATAGAATTAATGACAAGTCAACCATTGAACAATTTTTGCTAACAACTTAAACACTAAACTATAAAAAATAGACCGAGCAAATATCGCGGTTACATTTTCCGTTAAAAACGTTGTTATTCCACTGTGGAACGTTAGCTTCTTTCCGTAGTGGAACATTACCTTTTTGTTAAACATAGTTAAAAATTACTTTCCTCTGCAGAATGATTACTTTTTGCTGTGGAAAGACAATGTTTCGTTGCAGAAAGTCAACGTTCCATTGCAGAAAGATTACTTTCTGCCTATGGAACGACAACGTTCTATTATGGAAAGATTACTTTCCTCTGCAATAAGTGAAACATTGATGATGAGAACTGAACGATGACGACGAACCAGGATGAGGAAAGAAAAGATGGCGATGAGAACTACACAGTGAAATCGAGAGTAGGGCGAGCCACAAGAAGATATTCGGAAAACTGAAAACATGATAATTGTTTTCAATGAAGAAAAGACCACGACGGAGATTCCCAAAATCGTCTTTAGATTGTTTCTATTATTATGATTTTAACATAAAATTAAATTTGAATTAGAATTGCAGAGATGTATTTGAAGATGTTTTTTCGCGGATTCAGTTTTATGTTGAAGATGTTTTCTTCGCAGGTTTAGCGTAGCAGAGATATTTCCTCTGTCCATTTTTCATAGTTCAGTATTTAAGTTGTTAGCAAAATTTTTCAATAATTGACTTGTCATTGATTCTATAGTACAGTGGTTGATTTATTAATTTCCCTTATTTTTTTTAGGATCAAACCGAAGAATATAAAATCTGAAATTGTCTTTTAAAGTGTGAAGGAGAAAATAGTTTTTTTAAAACACTATTTTGGTGAACAACTTTCAGAAATATTATATTTTTTTTAGCAAACTAAAAATATTTAATTTTACAATTTTGCACAAAATAAAACAAAACAAAAATATCATTTTTTTTAATCTTTTAAAAGATGGCTAAAATTCACTTTAGATGACTGATTCTTTTTTTATTATTTTGAAATATCCCTTAAGCAATGGAGGATTTTAGGTATGCAACACACATCCTCGTACTAATTCAGTAAGTGAAAATTAAAAAGAAAATGAAAACAAATGTATTTTGCACATTGGATGGGGTAGGGGTGGCCAATTCGGTTCTCCATTCCATTTTCGGTTTTAGAAATCTTGGAACCGATCATTTGGTTTTCGGTTCCATGTGTAATACCTCAATTTTCTGTAACGGAATTAAGTGATAATAATTGAGAAATTAAATGGAGATAATTGGATAATCAAAAATTTATTTGATTAGGTTTAAGTAAATAAAAGAATTAATTAAATAAAAGAAGAAATTAAATTAAAATAAAATAATTAATTTTATAATAGGAAGGAATTAATAAATTGAGGGCTAAGAAAATGAAGAAATAAAATAAGAATAGATGAATTTATTAAAGGAATGAATTAATTAATTGGAATTAAAATATAAAGGGTAGAATAAACTTAAGAGAGAGAACGCAGCGTTAAGCGAAGTGAAGGAGAAGAATGGAGAAACTGAAGGATCGAAATTAACCTAAGGGAAGGGAAGGGAAGGGAAATGGGTGAATTAGGTTTATTAACTTTTTCGTACGATTATAAATTTTCTAACCAAAAGCTAATTTTTCACAATAATAAGATTAAATAACCACAATAATAATAATAAGCTAAGAGAGAGGGGTTAGAGAATTTGATTCCGAGTTGTTAACGCGGTTCGGCCAAGCTCGCCTACGTCTGCGCTTCAAGGTTATTCCTTGAAGGTATATTCTGCAACCGCTCCGAGTTAGAAGTGATTGAACTTGAACGGATGTTAATCATACCATTACAAATAACGAATTCTTAGGGCATTACTCTTTTCTCTCGAATACAATTTTCTCTTAGAAAATTCTCAAGCTCATAAATGCAACAATCCTCTCAACAACAAAATGATCACTCCCAATTTCTTTGGAGGATGTGTTTGCTACTAAATTTCATGGACAAATGTTGAGTCGATATTTGGCAGAGCTTCGCTTAAAATCGCTTGGTGTGTGGCCTTCCGAAGTCCAAGTATATATAAACCTGCGAAGTGCGAACGTCCTAATCTCCTTTAGGATCGTCTGCATCTGAACGTTGAAAACTAGCTGTTGCACAAAACTGTGTATTTGCGGACGCGAGATCTCATCCCGACGCCGTCCGCACTAGTCCGAATGTCTACTTCAGACGTAAAATTGCATCCTCATGTTGACAAAATCTCGTCCGAATGTTTCCCCACTTTGTACATATTCAAATCGGACGCTGCTTGTTCTCATCCGAGTCTTCCGCATGTCGTCGGCAACATTTCTGAAGAAAACAGATTCAAAATGGACGTGACCCATATTCGTCCGCAGTCTTCGGCAACGCCGTCCGAATGTCTACTTCGAACGTGAGACTTCGTCCGCTTGTTGTCAAAATCTCGTCCGAATATGCATCTTGAATTTACAGATTCAAAACGGACGAGTTCCTTCTTCGTCCGCAGTCTTCTGCATACGTCCACAAAATCACACTTTATATGGGGACGCAAAGTCTCATCCTCAGTCTCGTCCTGAAGTCCGCAATCCTCAAGAAGTTCGAATGCCATGTCTCTTCCCCCGAAGAATCCACATAAGGGAGAGAGGTGTGGTCCGTACAAACATAATTGCTAGTCTCGTTACCCAAAAAAATAAAAACTAATTTCGCTTCTATGAAAATGAACTCAGAATTTAAATGTATGAGGTTTTAATGTGTGATGTGAGAGATTGTGGTATGGTTTTGGTTCCGACCCTTTCTTTACTCTCAAGAGATTGAGATCCAAATTAGACTTGTAATCAATATTATGTATGTAATGGTAGTAAAGTGTCATGGAAGATTATAATAATTCTGAGTTTTTGAGAATGATTATTTTATCTAATGTTAATTATAAATAATTGCAAGAGTTTGATAATCTAATTTTATTTTTTAACTGAGCTATAATTTTATTTTTTTATAAATGAAGTTGATGAAAGTAAAAAAGACATTTTATTGAACACATGTTTTTCAAGTTAATCGCGGGTCTAATTTGCTCATTTCCTTCAAATTGTTCATCCAAAATTTAGGATTCTAAACTAAAAAAGAGTACCAAATATTATAAAAGTAATTCAAGTAATTTGAAGAGCTTCAATTTTGTATATTCCACTGATATAATATTGTTTAACAATGTTTTTACTATTTTATAATTATTTTAAAATTTTAAATTATAATAATAAGGGTTTTTTTTATCTGTCACCCTGAACTATAGCCACCTTTTTATCTATCACCTTATGGTTTAAAAATTTGCAAGAAATACCTTGTACTATGCAGCGTTTTCATATGTCACCTTCTGTGTAGCGCCGTTTGTTTTAATTTGCAGAAGCCCTCCCGCACTCCCAATAGCTCCTCTTCGCCCATCTTCAACACTCGCTCCTCTTCTCTCTGAAACGCAAAGGTGAAGACGAACAGAGCCCATTCTTTGCGAAACAACCTCCGGCTGGGCAAAGAAGAACCCCGCTCTGCGAACCCCTGCTCTGCGAACCCCT
>CM039476.1:10565731-10614274 GCA_022433065.1 Begonia loranthoides | reverse complement strand
TCTCCCTGCAAGAGAGCTCTTCCTGCGAGAGATAACCGCAAGAGGGAGAGTCCAGCAGGAGTGAGCTTTCCCTTCCTGAGTGAGAACTCCAGCGTGAGAGAGAGAGAGAGAGAGTCCCTTCTAGAGAGAAAAATCACCTGTGAGTGGTGAGTCCCTTATGAGTGTGAACTTTTCCCTGTAAGTGAGCTACCTGAGTGAAGCTTGGAGAGCTGGAGCTGCTGTCCTCGCTGAAGCTACTGGAGCTGCTTTGCGCTGTGAAGTGTTGTCCTTGCTTTGTGTTTTCGTTAGTGGTAAGGAAATAGGGGTGTCTTTGGCCTGTGGAGGCCCTAAACCACAAGTAGGTGTGCATGAGTTATGCTTGGTCTCTATTTTGTTTAGTTCCTGCGAATTCCTTTACTTGTTGTTAGTTAATACTATTAGTTGATAGATTCTGGGTTGATATATTGCAGTGCTATTATTCCTTGTTCTGCAATTGACATTCTTTGTTAATTTGGTGTGCTTTTCTTTCCTGCGATACATGCTTTACTTGGATAATTCCTAGATGAATGATTTCTGCTTGGATGAGAGAGTTAAGAATGTAGGTAAGTTAGAATGTTGAGTTGAAGCATAAGTGAGTTAAGAGATATGCCTTTTAGGATGATTCTGGTCCTTACTTTTCACTCGTTGTTCAGCTTAAATCTTTGTGTATATTATAAGTTGTTATTCCTTCATCAATATATATATATATTGTTCTTGTCATTCCCATTGACCAATACACATATGTTGTTCTTGTCATTCTAGTTAATCAATATTGTTCTTGCTAGTTCTAGTGTTTGAATGTCTATGTGATTAATCGAAGTTCTATTTCCCTAATGAGCATGTTCATCGATTTAGCGTAGTTTAATTGATCAATTTATTTATCTACGCATGTGAACTAATTAGTGAATAAATCTAAAGTAACTAACATAATTAATTAGACTTAAGTATGTTTATCTTAGTTAACTTAAGCATGTTAATTATTACTTAAGTATATCAATTAACTTAACTAGTTGTTTAATTAATAGTTGCTAATCACTTTCACGATTCCCTTACTCAAGCATGCTTAATTAGCTAGACTTAATTGATTAAAGTTGAGCATGTTAATTTATAATAATGATTATAATCCCACTTAAGCATGTTAATTAACTAATTACTTGAACATGTTAATTAACTAACTAGATGGGCATGTTAATTAACTAGTAGAGCATGTTTAAGTAACTTAATCATTCCTTGACGCATGACAATTAATTAGAGTAGTTAACTATTACTCATGAAATCTACAAGCATGTTAAGCAACTATTAATCTTGAGCATGTAACCTTACCTAGGATAACTCACTAGAATAACAATGGTAATATTCTTGAGCATGCTAACTAGGATAAAAACGTGTAATTAACTCTTGAGCATGTTACGTTAAATTATGTTTTACTTCATATGCACGTCTATTGTTGGTTCTTTTATATTTCCTCTATTATTGTAAGTTACATATCCAAGCAAGCCTCATGTTGTTTAATTAATTCTATAATTGTCTCCTTCATTTGCTTTACTTTATAGGGTGTTCCAGTGTTATTTCTTGCCCTTGTGTGTGCGCTTTCAATTTCTGTTATACATTTCTGTGCACAAATTTCAATTATAGTTACTTTTATTTCAATGCGCATTTCAATTACTGTTGTTGTATGTTATAATGCATCATGCATCATGTTAGGTTGAGAATGTATGGTCATGCATCCTGTTAATAGAAACCAATAGGGAGTGCCATCTTGGTGGTGGTACTCACAAATGCATTATGTGAGGTAAAATGTTAAGAAAGTGAAGGAAATGGGTAGTTAGGGGGCGGATGGGTAGCGTATGTAATCTGTGGCTAGGGGAAGCCCTCTTCCATGTTGGGAACAGGGATCTAGTTGCAAGCAAAAGACTAGATCCGATCCACTATTCCATCCCCTATGAACCCTCCAATTTCTCACTCGATGTACGAGTAATGAATGAATGCACTAATGAAAGTAATAAACGAACGAATGATTTAATGGAAGGATTGGGTTGAGTGGCCCCCATTCCAAAACGGACTAAAGAGTGGCATATTATGTTGCATTAAACCCTTTTCCTTACTGAGTCATTAGGCTCACGTATTACTTGTGGTGTAGGTACAAATGATGAACATATAATAAAATGAAAAGATGAAGGATTTGCACGCATGAGGGAGCCCGTGGTTGGCCAAGCTAAAAGAATAAAATAAGGAACAATTGTAATAAAATTAAGTTATATTGTTTTGTATTTACTAGTCAAACTATTTACGCTTCTACAATGTTTAAATAAATGATTTTATAACGCTTCCGCAACACTTCAAAAAAAAAAAGGGTCGGCAACGGTCCGGTTTCACACTCTGATATTGTTTTAACAAGTCTTTTAAAAGTTTTAAATTTATCGCATTTTTAAAGGATTTACGAAAAACCAGGTTATTACAACCTTTATGTTAAACATAGTTAAAAATTACTTTCCACCGCGGAATGATTACTTTATGCTATGGAAAGACAACATTTCGCTGCAGAAATTCAACGTTCCGTTGCGGAAAGATTACTTTCCGCCTATGGAATGACAACGTTCTGTTACAGAAAGATTACTTTCGTTTGCAAAAAGTGAAACATTGATGATGAGAATTGAACAATGACGACGAACCAGGATGAGGAAAGAGAAGATGGTGATGAGAACTACACAGTGAAATCGAGAGTAGGGTGAGCCACAAGAAGATGTTCGAAAAACTGAAAACATGATAATTGTTTTCAACGAAGAAAAGACCATGACAGATCTTCCCAAAATCGTCTTTGTAGTTAGATTGTTTCTATTATTCCGATTTTAACATAAAATTAAATTAGAATTAGAATTGCAGAGATGTATTTAAAAATGTTTTTTTACGGATTCAGTTTTATGTTGAATATATTTTCTTCGCGGGTTTAGCGTAAAAAGAGATATTTCCTCTATCAATTTCTCATAGTTCAGTGTTTAAGTTGTTAGCAAAAATTGTTCAATAGTTAATTTGTCATTGAATCTATAGTACAGTGGTTGATTTATTAATTTGCCTGAATTTTTTTAGGATCAAACAAAAGAATATAAAATATGAAATTGTCATTTAAAGTGTGAAGGCGAAAATAGTTTTTTTAAAACACTATTTTGGTGAACAACTTTCAGAAATATTATATTTTTTTTAGCAACACTAAACAAATTTAATTTTACAATTTTGCTCAAAATAAAACAAAACAAAAATATCATTTTTTTAATCTTTTAAAAGATGGCTAAAATTCACTTTAGATGACTAATTCTTTTTTGATTATTTTGAAATATCCCTTAAGCAATGGAGGATTTTAGGGATGCAACACTCGTCCTCGTGCTAATTCAATAAGTGAAAATTAAAAAGAAAATGAAAACAAATGTATTTTGCACATTGGATGGAGTAGGGGTGGGCAAACCGGTTCTCGATTTCGATTTCAGACCTCTTGGAACGGATCATTCGGTTCTCGGTTCCATGTAATACCTTGATTTTATGTAACAGAATTAAGTGATGATAATTGAGAAAATAATTGGGGGTAATCGGATAATCGAAGATTTATTTGATTAAGTTTAAGTAAATAAAAGAATTAATTAAATAAAAGAAGAAATTAAATTAAAATGAAATAATTAATTTTATAATAGGAAAGTCTTCAACTGCAGATTTGAGGGACGAAACGAGTGATTTTGAGCTCGAAAAAGGTGGGTCACGTGTAAACTTGACAATTTTAAATACCGAAAATGTCCTCAACACCGTCGTATTCTTTCTTGAGGTTACCCAAGCCCAAAGCTTAAACCCTAATCAGCAATGGGAAAGGCTCTGCTGAAAGCGCTCTACTTCAAATCTCGTGATCTTCTACTTACTCCTACTACCAACTAGAAGACTCTAAGCTCTCATTTCTCACCTCTCTGCCATGTTAATCAATCGCTATTGAGGTTGTACTCATCAGAGACTGACTCGCCGTCGAATGTAAGTATTGGTGATGCAGTTGATTTGAATCTTGAGCAGCAGCAGAAGAAGGATGTATCTGTCGACGTTAAAGACGTTAGTAATAAAGGTAGATTTTGAGTGAAGATTATTACTACTTAATTTTCTTAAATGGGGGAGGATGGTGAATGTTAGAGTATCTGACAATTCATTTTGGTACTTTCTCCTGCGTGAATTGGGAAGAATAACTCAATTAAGATTGAAATCCAAGCTTTATTTTTTCTTATTTGTTCTTTCACTTTTCTGGTGGATTAGGGAATAATTGTTATAGTTGGCAATATAGTAGCCCAATCCAGCATTATACTTTTAAAGTTCTGCGTGTGTTTGCTTACTGATTGAATATGGAATGCTTGTCATCAAACTCTAGCATATAGCTAACTGTATCTTACATTCTGTTTCCATCCTAAAAAATCAAAATCTTCTACTGCAAATTTGAGGGCTAAAATGAATGATTTTGAGCCTAATAAAGGAGGGTGATGCAATATTGAAAAGGACGTGATCAACCAAGAAAATCAATTAAAAACATAGTTTGATATTCGACGAAAGATGATCGAATATCTAGGATTTATCTTTTTAATTTGAGATCCCCTTATCTAGGTTTTAATTTATTTTAATTTCTTGTTTTTTTTTGTTTTTTTTTTAAATTGGCTATATAAAGCTCAGACGTTGATGTTTTATTTAGTTGTTGAATATTAAAAATTAAAGCTTTTGCTTTTCGAGAATTTGGAGAGATCCTTTTTCTTCTTTGGTGAGTAGTGTCCAGAGGCCCTTTCGTGTGAGTTATATCACAAGAGAAACCCTTGCATCTGCATCCTTATCCAAGGAGGTGAGAAGAGTTGCAGTTCACTCCATCATTCATCATTCGGAAGTTTCAAGGTTTCATTCTGGAAATTGAGACAAGTGAAGGATCGATCTACCATTCGTACGACCGCTCTGACAGTGCATTAGTAGCCTTGTCGATTAGGGACATCCGTTCCTTCGTTGAGGACATCTGTCCACTACTATTTCACGCCTTCCGCCATCCGCCGTATTGGATACTGTTATCATCTGTTAAGAGGGACGCCCACACCCTTCATAAAAGAATATCCATTCCTACTTTCCGTTTTAACGCCGTCTACATCGACTCAACAAAGGATGCCAGTCCAGCACCTTAGGACGTCTGCTGTAACGACCCGATTTTTCTTAAATTCTTTAAAATGCGTGAAAATTCAAACTTTTGCAAAACTCTTTTAAAACGGTATTAGAAGCGGCTGTAATACCCCGATTTTCATAACAGAATTAATTAGGGATAATTGAGATTTATTTGATAAGAAAATTAATTGGGGAATATTTGGATAATAATCTAGGATTTATTTCATGAAAAATTAATTTGGAAAATTTGAATTGGACTCGTAATAATCGTTAATCGATATTTGGAACAAATTGTGAGTTGGAATTTGGGTCGATTGATATACGGTATGTATATTCAATGCATAAAAATATATATGTAATATTAATTTATGAAAGTGGAGTTTAATTAAATTGAGGAAAAATAAAAGAAGAAATTAATTACAAGGAGATTAGAGATTTTAGATAAAAAGGAATAATTGAAATAATGAAGAATTTAAGGAAATGGTTGAACCGAACTGCTGAACCATGAACTGGTTCATGGTTCGGCCTTCTTATTTTGTGTGGTCCACGGTTCTTTTGAAAGGAAGAAATGCTGAAGACAGAGGGGAGAAGAAAATTGACAGAACGAAGAGAGAGAGAGAGAGAGAGAGAGAGAGAGAGAGAGAGAGAGAGAGANGAGAGAGAGAGAGAGAGAGAGAGAGAGAGAGAGAGAGAGAGAGAGAGAGAGAGAGAGGGAATTGAGAGAGCGAGAGAACGAGAGGAGAGGTGGCGGCGACAGCTTGGGAGCGTGGGAAGGCTGTTGTTCTGCCGGGCTTCTTCGCGGCAGCAAGGTTCTGTCCGGCGTGAGGGTGGTGCGGCGATCGCTAGTGTACCGTGTGGGATAGGGCACGGGTCGATTTGGAGCTACGATTTGTTAGTGGAGGTAAGTTGGTGGTTTTGATTTCGTATTCTTCTCCCTTGTGTTTCGCGATGGGGGTGTTTGGCATTTCGGTGTGGCGTTTGCCAGGGATGAATTGGCGAGGCTAGAGCAGGGCATCGATTCGAGTCTAGGTCTATTGGTGCACTGTTGAATTGGTTTGTTCCAATTGCTCTGGCCACGATTGGCACTTCCACGCGGCTTTTGGTGGTTGGACCACTCTCCTTGGTGTGGGCGACTTATCCACAAGCATGGTGTCACTCTTGCTATCTATAAATCAATGGCATATTATTAAGGGTGGAAGCTGACAGTGAGGACAAGGAGTGAGTGACAGTGAAGAAGTGCTGGAGATGGTGTGAGCCGAGTGAGGAACTGTGAGGAGAAAAGAGAATTTCTGTCTTCAGGTAATACAAAGTCTTTCACTTGAAATTATGGATATTGTGCACTGTTTATTGGTGTGGTTGAGCTCTGTTATTGTCTGTTAATGGACGATGGGCATTGTGAATATTTATGCTCTACCAATTGGATATTTGTCTCCATTTTGTATACTGAATGACAGAGGTTATGGTAACTTTGTTCTGTCAATTGTGGTTACAACCTTTTTTTGTGTTCTGCTCTTTGTAAATTGTGCTTTGTTTGAATTGGAGATCTGTTCTACTAATTTGGTATTGTTATGAACATCACTTACGAACTCGGGGTTAGTCTTTTGTTATTGTTTGAGTATTAATATGTTGGAATTGTCTTGCTGTGGAGTTGTGTGGTTGTTGAAAATATGCCACTGTGATTGATTTCATATTAGCCTTAGATGTTTGTTTTGGATGATTTATCTACTGTCTTTCTAATTTGATACAAAGGATGGATAAATGTGCTCTGTTGATCATCGTTTGGATAGCTGTGAATAGTTATGCTCCATAGTTACTGTTGTTGAATAACTGTCACTGTTTGGATTTCGTTCTATTATTTCGATAAGTGACCTAAATGATATTTGGACTGTAAATTCTGTTGAGTGAATGAATGAAGGAAAAGGACTAGGCTTTTAGTAATGGAAAACGTTAATATGTTGCAATTGGTTTTGGTTGCCGGAAATGAATCATTAATCTGTTGTGCTATTATGTATTGCCAAGGGATTACTGGTTATGTTTGGATAATAATGTTGTGGGAATGTACATTGTGGTCATATGTTCTGTGGGTTTGGATTCAGATCATTAATTGGATAAATACATTATGTAAATTGGATTAAGCCGTCGCATGTTTGGTTTGGTGGATAAATGTTGATGTTTAATGCCTTATTAGATATTAATATTGGGCGTTGGTTTAATTGAGATTTATTAAGCGTTAAGGTTTATGGAAATTCAGTTATTGTTATTAATGAATAAATATCGATTAAATTGGACAATTGTGATTTAGGGGAAAAGGTATAAATTAAAGTTATTCGTTTATTGACCATGAAATTAATGAAGATAAATTAATAGAAATTCGTTAAGCGATAATTAAATTATTAAATAATAAACGAGGAATAACGGTATCAAATTTAAGATTTATAATTGATAGAAATATTAATAAATAAATGATAATTTTTTTGAAGGTATAAAAGGGAAGAAGGACAATATTAATTTCTGAACCACGCTAAGGACGCCAAGTAAGTGATACGCATGTGTTTTGGTCTTCGGACCCTACATCGCAAGAATTAGGACCTTGTTTGCTGATTGTTTATCGCTTTAATAGAATATTTAGGTTGTTTATCGCTTACCAAATATTGAGCATGTTCCGTAAATTGTACTGCTGCTTGCTGGGTGTTTATTAGAATTAAGTTCTTTTAATGATTTGTTTAATAGACGAGAACATTTTGAGATTATATAGAGATATGATATGAATTGTATGCATTCATGAGCATCATGCATCATGGTTTTCAAATTTATACGAAAATGGTTTTAAGCATGGTTTTGTAAAGAAAATGGAATCGAATATTAAATAGTAAATAATAAAGTAAAGTAAAGAAAAAGATAAGGCTTTGGGTAGATTCGTCCCCCAATGGTTGAGTTACGTTCCAATGGTAACCAGTTGAGGCTTTGACATGTAACTCATAAAGAGAGGCTTGGTGGACATTGTTCCTATAGTTAGAGGCTTTGGGTGGATTAGTCCCCCAATGGTTGAGTTACATTTCAATGTTAGACGGTTAAGGCTTTGGTGTTGAACTCAAACTCATAAATAAAGGCTTGGTGGACATGGTCCCCATGGTTAGAGGCTTTGGGTGGATTAGTCCCCCATTGGTTGAGGCTTGAGTTGAATACCAAAGACAAAATAATAAAGTTAAGATCAAGAAAATGGTAAAAGAAAAAGAGAAGAAAAGACAGAAAGGAAACAAAAATGGAAAACGAAAGAGATTTTAAAAGCTGCATGACATGTGCATCATATCTTTGATTTTATATCACTTACTGAGCGTTAGGTTCATTAGATTAAGTCTTGTGATGTAGGTATGTACGATAAACAAAAGAACAGGTCAAAGGCAGTTGATGAAAGATTTACACGGGTGGATCATATGGCTGGTTGGGCTAAAGAATTAAATGAAAATTATTAGTAAAAGGGTTTGTAAATTACTTAATATTCTTTAATGCTTTGTTTTAATTTCGCTGGGTTTCATAAAATGATTTTATTACTTCCACTGCAATTGATAAATGTTTTAAGTAAAGAGTTTTAATGATCGGGTTTTATAAAAGGAAAATACTCTGACGTTTTTATAAAAAGAAAAGTTTTAAATTTACATGATTTTTAAAGTAAATAAAAACCGGGTCGTTACAGCGGCGCTAAACCGGACCGCTACTAACCCTTCTTTAAACTCGTTACTAAAACTAATTAATAAAAAGCAGAAGCGTTATAAAATCGTTTATTTAAAATATAGCGGAAGCATAAATAATTTATAAAATCTTTTGTTTTGCTCTACTGACACTAAACAATTAAATATACTTTAATTACAAACCATTCTCTCTTTTACTCACTTAGCCTGGCCAACCACAAGCTCCTTCACGTGCGCAAATCCTTCATCCCTGCCTTATTATCTGATCTTCGTTTTCGCATTGACTCATAATTCTGTGCAATCTTTTTTGCATACACGTACCTACACCTACACCACAACTAACTGTAAGCCCAAAGGTTTAGTAAGGAAAAGGGTTTATGCAATATGATATGTCTCTCTTTAATCCATTATGGAATGGGGGCCACCCAAACCAATCATTTCATTACGTGATTCATTTGTTCATTACTTTACATTCATTCTTTATTACTTTACATTCATTCTTCATTGATTACTAGTACATCGAGCAGAAGATTGAAGGGTTCATAAGGGATGGAATAGTTGACCATATCTAACCCTTTACTTGCAATTAGATCCCCGTTCCCAACTCGGTAGAGGGCTTAGCCTAACCGCAGGCTAGATATGCTACCCATCCGCTCTTCAACTCCCTGTTTCCTTCATTTTCTTAACATTTTACCTCACTTATGCATGCGTGAGTACCACCAAATGGCACTCCCTATTAGTTTCTATTAACGTGATGCATGATCATACATTTCTCAACCTATTATGATGCATGATGCTTTATAACATAGCATTAATAGAAATGGAAGTGCGCATAAAAGAAAGTAACTGTAATCGAAATTGTGCATATAAGAAAGTAAAGCACATAATAGAAGGAAATAACTGCACACAACCGCATCCAAGTACAACTTCGAATTTAGACACCGACAGAACAATAGTCTATCATGCTCCAGAATGAGTTACATTTATTTTCCTAACTAGTCATTCTAATTACTTAGCATACTTGGAAGATACCATTACTATCCTACTTCGTGATCCTACATAATTTACATGTTTGACTGATTAATTACATGCTTGACTAGTTCATTAATTCACATGCTCAAGGATCAATTATGTTTATCATTCTACTAAGACATCTTACATGCTTCCTATAGTCATTATTCTAGGCGATCCTAGGTGGTTTACATGCTCAATATAGTTTCGACTATTAGGCCGGTTAGTTATTCTAACTAATTACATGCTCAATTCAACGATTACCAATTATAATCATTAAACTAGTTAATTAATTACATGCTCAAGTAGTTTAGTGGGTTGCTCCTAGTTAATTAAACATGCTTCAAGGCCACGATTTCTATTCTAGTAGAATCCTAAGTAATTTCCATGCTCCATTAGATGACATACCCACTTAATTAATACATGCGTTGATTAACTAGTTCGTTCACATGCTTCAGTAAATTATTTAACAACTAGTTATACAACTAATTAATTAAACCAGCATGCTCAGACTTGACATAATGGCATCTAAGTTAATTACATGCTTGGTTATGATTAATAAACGTTAGTTTCGTTATCTAACATGCTCACGTGATAATATTCATAATTTAACACCCTAACTAGTTAACTACCCTGATTTATTTGCTTACATGCTTTGATTATAACCACCAATTAACATAGACAACTAACAACGAGCAGGGAAGTAAGCAACATGAATAAACTTTATATCAGCAAAAGCAATCACAGTTCATTCACGCTTATCTCATCCTTACGCCTTCCTTTTCCCATTCATCTTTCTCAATTTCTCAGCAACCATCGTTAACAACTAACAATAACACTTAGCAGTAATGGAAATCACACAATTAACAAAGAGAATCAACAAGGGAATATCACAAAAAATCATCCAGGGAGAGGAAATAACTGCAGAGTATCAATCATAGCAACAATAATCTACAGAACACTAACAATTTCTACACTATCATTAATGATAAATTGCAACTCACGCACCCACTTGTGGTGTAGGGTCTCCACTGGCCAACACACCTCTAATTCCTTACTTAGTTGATGAACTAAACAGGAACAGCAAATCCAGCTCCTAGCTCAAGGACGGCAGCTCACAGCAGCTTCCACTTCACTTGCACTCACAGCTCACCAAGCTTCACTCTCTAGTCCTCACTCACATTCACACACTTAAGACACCCACTGGCTAACTCACAATTTCACTAAACTCTCATTCACTTTCACGGGTCTCTCCCTCTCGCTCTCTGGAACTTCTCCCTTGTAGAAGGGGTGCAGCTGAAGAAAATGGGGAAAGGGGAATGACTTATACTAGAAGGAAGGGAGATAGCTCGTACATGAAGGGGAACAAATTGGATGCCTAATGGAAAGGGAGGGAGGCAACTCCAGTCAGGGGAGGTCGGCGACCTATGGGGAGGGGATTTTTGTGTCTGGAAATCGTGGACTACGACAAGATTTCATCATTTTAACCTTAATTAAATTGTAGGTCTGGGCTATTTCGGACGAGTGCGGATGCATAGGTCTCGTTTGCAAGGCTAAAATCTCATAGGCTAAAGGTCCCCACGGATGAGGAATGGTGTCCTCATCCTGTCTGTACCGTCCACAAATGGCATTCGGACGCGTTTTGGCATCCGCATGAGGCGTCCGAACGTGTCCTAATCTGTCCATAAATTGGACAGAGGCAAATTGGATGAGGCCACTACTCGTCTGCATTCGTCTGCATAGCAACCGAAAGTGCCCAGGATTTGGACAGAGGCAAATTGGACGCGGATAGTCCACGTTCGCACTCGTCCGCAACTCCACGACACAGTGCATTTAGGACATAGAATCATGTCCTGAGTCACCCCAACCCATTGTTCGTGTGTGCAATGCATTTGGGGACGATACAACTCGTTCGCAGGCGTCCGAAAACACCCTGGACAGCTTTTCCTCACATTTTGTCACTTAACTCCTACCCCACAACGCTTTCCCCATAAATGCAAGTCATAAAATGACACGTATAAATACACGATGTAATGTCCTACCCCATCCTTTAATCACATCGCGTATACGGAGAAAACATAATGGAAATTACCCCTAGACTTAACGCTCTAGAACGTCCTTGGTAATACCTCGATAATCGTCCAATTGAAAAAAGTCGGGGTGTTACATCCGCGATACCACTTTACAAAGCCGTTCTTCCTATAAAAAGCCCGCCTTTACAGGTTATCTTCAACCCCTTCCGCATGTGCATCATTTGGTATTAGAGCCGAATAAATCCTTATCAACTTTATTATTTATGATGACACGAGGAGCATACAAGGCGCCACAAAAAGACGAGACGACTGGCCACTCAATTGCCGATCTGTCAACCTCCCATTCCACGTCTAGCATGGAGGAATGAATGAATGCAATCCAGCAACAATTAGCTCAAATCATGCTAATTCAAAATAATCTGCTCAAGAGACTCCAGCAGACCAATACCGGAGGCAACATTGAAATCGAGGAAGGTCTGGAGCCAATCAACGATCATGAAGAGTAGCCAACATAAAAAGATGATTTGAACCTCGTTAAGGTGTCCATTTTGCCATTCGATTGATCTACCGATGGCCATGACTACATTGAGTGGAAGGACAAGGTGGATCGGATATTTGAGTGCTACAACCTCACGGACCAAAAGAAATTACAACTAGACACGATCAGCTTTACTAGTTATTCTAGTATTTGGTGGGGCAACGTTAGGACACAAAGACATCACAGGGGAGAACCCATCCAAACCTGGACCCTACTTAAAAGATTAATGGACGAAAGGTTCATTCCTAGCAACTACCTACACGACCTCTATTACCAATTCTTAAGCAAGGAGCCGCCACGATAGATGAGTACGTTGCAAAGTTTGAAACTTTACAAACCCGATGCAACTGGCAAGAACCAACGGAGCAAACCATTGCCAAATTCATTCAAGGTCTCCATTATGACATCAGCGACATCATTGAACTCTAGCCATACACCATGATGGAGTACGTGATCCAACTGGCTCAAAGAGTAGAGAAACAGAAGCGGAGAAAAGAAAAAGAAAGATTAATTCAGCCCCCTCAAAAGGTTACGAGCCTTCTGAAACCACCAACATAGGTTGAGAATAGCACCAAGGCAAATGAAGACAAGCCGCCACCTATTGAAGCACCTAAACCAAAAATGCTTCAAGTGTCTCGGCCTAGGTCACTATGTCGGACAATGCCCTAACATGAGAGTAATGGTGTTAAGAGAGGGTTCTAGTGAAGTTGAAAGTGAGGAAGAGATTGAAGCATCCAAGATGGCCATTGAGGACACAAAGGTAGAAACTTTATATGCCCAAGAGGGGCCCCTCCTCATGGTCATCTGACGAACATTCACAACTAAGGCCAGCGACGATCAATGCCAATGTGAGAACATATTCCACAGCCGATGCCAAGTAAACGATAAAGTTTGCTCACTAATCATCGACGAGAGAAGTTGCACCAATGTGGTATCCACAGACTTGATCAGTAAATTTGGGATTTCAACAAGCACACATCCAAAACCCTACGAATTAAATTGGCTCAACGATACAGAAGATATCCAAGTTAGCAAACGAGCACAAATAGAATTCTCCATTGGTAGTTTTGAAGATAAGGTTCTGTGTGATGTAGTACCGATGAGTGCTAGCCATCTACTCCTAGGATGTCCGTGGCAATACGATCACAAAGCCACACATGACAGTTACGCAAATAGCTACACTCTCAAGTTCAAAAATAAGACTATCAAACTAGTTCCGCTCTCCCCTAGACAAGTGATTAAGGACTATGAGGATAGAAGAGAAGGTCAGCTGAAAGCTACCCTATTTATGTCAAAAAATGAGGTACGGAAAGAATTGAAAAGAAACAGTTTGATGATCATGGTAATGTTCCACGATCAACTCAAGATGATGGGTGATGCAATATTGAAAAGCACATGCTCAGCTAAGAAAATCAATTAAAAATATAGTTTGATATTTGGCCAAAGATGACCGAATATCTAGGATTTATCTTTTTAATTTTAGATCCACTTATCTAGGGTTTAATTTATTTCAATTTCCTGTTTTTATGTTTTTTTTAATTGGCTATATAAAGCCAAGACGCTGATGTTTTATTTAGTTGTTGAATATTAAAAATTAAAGCTTTTGCTTTTTGAGAATTTGGAGAGATCCATTTTCTTCTTTGGTGAGTAGTATCCAGAGGCCCTTTCATGTGAGTTATATCCCGAAAGAAACACTTGCATCCGCATCCTTATCCAAGGAGGTGAGAAGAGTTGCAGTTCATTCCATCATTCATCGTTCGAAAGTTTCAAGGTTCCATTCTAGAAATTGAGACAACTGAAGGATTGGTCTACCATTTGTACGACTGCTCTTACAGCACATTAGTAGCCGCATCAATCAAGGACGTCTATTCCTTCCCTAAGGAAGTCCATCCACAACTATTTCAGGCCTTCCGCCATCCGCCATCCGCCATCCGCCATATTGGACGCCGTTAGCTTCCGTTAAGAGGGACGCCCGCGCCCTTCATAAAGGAACATCTGTTCCTGCTTTTCGTCTTAAAGCCGTCTACAGCGACTCAAAAAATAAGTTGGTCCAGTTCCTTAGGATGTCCGCGACACCACTTTACAACACCGTTCTTCCTATAAAAAGCCTGCCTTTACAAGTTATCTTCAATCCCCTTCTGCTGATGCATCAGTGGGTCACGAGTAAACTTGAAAATTTGAAATACTGAAAATGTCCTCAACACCATCGTATTCTTTGTTGAGGTTACCCAAGCCCAAAGCTTAAACGATAATCAGCCATGAGAAGGGCTCTGCTAAGAGTGCTTTACCATAATCTTCTAACTACTCCTACTACCAACAAGAAGACTCTAAGACGATGCTCCTACTCCTACTTCCAATCTCGTAATCTTCTAAGTACTCCTAGTACCAACCAGAAGACTCTAAGCTCTCCTTTCTTACCTCTCTACCATGTGAATTAAGGTTGTACTCATCGGAGACTAACTCACCATCGAATGTAAGTAGTAGCGATGCAGTTGATTTGAATATTGAGCCGCAGCAAAAGAAGGATGTATCTTTCGACGTTAAAGACGTTAGTAATAAAGGTAGATTTTGAGGGAAGATTATTACTGCTTAATCTTCTGAAATGGGGGAGGATGGTGGATTTTAGAGTATGTGGCAATTCATTTTGGTACTTTCTCCTGCATGATTGGGAAGAATAACTCAATTAAGATTGAAATCCAAGCTTTATTTTTTCTTATTTGTTCTTTCACTTTTCTCGTGAGTTGGGGAATAATTGTTATAACTGGCAATAGAGTAGCATAATCCAACATTATACTTCCTAAGTTCTGCGTGTGCTTGCTTACTAATTCAATTTGAAATGCTTGTCATCGAACTCTAGCATATAGATAAATGTATCTGACATTCTATTTCTATCCTAAAAAATCAAAATCTTCAACTGTAGATTTGAGGGTCGAAACGAGTGCTTTGAGCCCGATAAAGGTGGGTCACGGGTACACTTGAAAATTCAAAATATCAAAAATGTCCTATACAACATCGTATTCTTTGTTGAGGTTACTGAAGCCCAAAGCTTAAACCATAATCAGCCATGAGAAGGGATCCGCTCAGAACGCTCAACTTCCAATCTCGTAATCTTCTAACTACTCCTAGTACCAACCAGAAGACTCTATTCTCTCCTTTCTTACCCCTCTGCCATGTGAATCAAACGCTATTGAGGTTGTACTCATCAGAGACTTACTCGCCGTCGGATGTAAGTAGTAGCGATGCAGTTGATTTGAATCTTGAGTAGCACCAGAAGAATGATGTATCTGTCGACGTTAAAGGCGTTAGTAATAAAGGTAGATTTTGAGCGAAGATTATTACTGCTTAATTTTCTGAAATAGGGGAGGATGGTAAATGTTAGAGTATCTGACAATTCATTTTGGTACTTTCTCCTGCATGAATGGAAGAATACTCAATTAAGATTTAAATCCAAGCTTTATTTTTTCTTATTTGTTCTTTCACTTTTCTTGTAGAGTGGGGAATAATCATAATAGCTAGCAATATAGTAGCCCAATCCAGCATTATAATTCCTAAGTTCTGCATGTGTTTGCTTACTTATTGAATCTGGAATGCTTGTCACTGAACTCTGGCATCTAGCTAACTGTATCTGACATTTTGTTTCTATCATGAAAAATAAAAATCTTCAATTGCAGATTTGAGGGTTGAAAGGAGTGTTTTTGAGCCCAATAAAGGTGGGTCACAGGTATACTTGAAATTTTGAAATACCAAAAATGTCCTTAACACCGTTGTATTCTTTGTTGTGATTACCCAAGCCCAAAGCTTAAAACCCTAATCAACCATGGGAAGGGCTCTGCTGAGAACGCTCTATTTCCAATCTCGTAATCTTATTATTACTCCTACTACCAACCAGAAGACTCTAAGCTCTCCTTTCTTACCTCTTTGCCATGTGCATCGCTATTGAGGTTGTACTCATCGTCGACTGACTTGCCGTCAACTGTAAGTAGTAGCGATGCAGTTGATTTTAATCTTGAGTAGCAGCAGAAGAAGGATGTATCTGTCGACGTTAAAGATGTCAGTAATAGAGGTAGATTTTGAGTGAAGATTATTACAGCTTAATTATCAGAAATGGGGGAGGATGGTGAATGTTAGAGTATCAGGCAATTCATTCTAGTACTTTCTCTTGCATGAATTTGGAAGAATAACGTAATAAAGATTGAAATCCAAGCTTTATTTTTTCTTATTTGTTCTTTCACTTTTCTCGTGAAGTGGGGAATAATTGTTATAACTGCAATAGAGTATCCCAATCCAGCATTATATTTCCTAAGTTCTACGTGTGGTTGCTTACTTATTCAATATGGAATGCTTGTCATCGAACTCTAGCATATAGCTAATTGTATATGACATTCTGTTTCTATCCTAAAAAATCATAATCTTTAACTGCAGATTTGAGGGCCAAAGTTTAGGGTGACGCCCCATAAACAGTCAAAGGTTGACAACCTAGAATAGTCAAGGGTGACGCCCATTAATAGTCAACTTGTAAACGGTTTTATAGGCACCCTTAAGCCAATTATTTAGTGGATCTCCAAGTGGAACTTGGCGCGTGGACATAGGCGGGTTTGTGGGACCACGTAAACATATATTGTGTGCACTCTTTCTTACCCTTACTCTTCACATTATTGCATATATGTGATTGTCTATTTTAATTATATGCATTAAATCACTTAGGGATATTAGATATTAAATATCGCACGAAAATACTAGGACGCTATATTCACCCCCCACTCTATAAATGTATATCGATCCTACAGTGAACGAAAACTTTCCAACTTGGTTCTTCACAAGTTTTCTACACCTATGTCTACCACTATGGAAGGAGGTGGAGAAAGTTCTAGCAATAAGAGGAATCACTGAAAACTCACAAACAGGATGAAACTAATTTTTCACATAAAATTCAATCGGATAACACCACCAAATGAGTATTGGCGGAAAGGGAGGGAAACTATACACTTGACGTGCCACAAATTGCTTCAAATAACAATCAAACAAGGAGATTTTCTAACAATAATTTGAATGTTTTCTTTGTAGGTAATCATAGAGAAAAATGCATCGAAATATGAAGCACATCTATCAAGCATTAAAATATACCTTGGAGTTATTCAAGATCAGGCATAGGTGGAAGATCAAACACAGGTTTAGAAGATTTCTTAGACGTTCTAAAATGTCGACAATTTGACCTCCAAGCAATATATGGATTATTTTGCTACCAATAAAGTCTTCTATCAAAAAGTGTGCTTACGAAGATTGTAGCCCAAACTTTTTAGAATGGGGTTCTGCGTTAACAATAGAGTTTGTTTGCTACACCAAAAGGTCCATGAACAGAGAGTATCATTTTTTGTTAAAGAAGTCTAATCTCACTTACTTGGAATTGAAGCCCAATTCAATTTGAAGACGAGCCTTGAAGAATGATTCATTAGATCACTGCTACATGCAAGATTTAAGAACTCATTTATGGTTTATTTTATGTTAATTATAATAGTCGATTGTTGGTGTCACTCAGTTAGGGCAAGTCTAGCCGAGCATGTTTCTTTGTGAGGGCATTTTGGTAAGTTGTCTTTAAGAAGCTTGCCCTAATTTCATAGGGTATTTAGACCCTCTCTAAGATCTGCCCTAGGGGATGCATTTTCAACTAAGCACATTTTTCATTTCAAAGGTTGGTTTTCCCACCTTTTCGATCCTTGTTTTCATTGTGGATTCTGAGTTGATTTGTGTTGTAAAAAACTTGTTTCACTTTTTCTTGAGAGTTTTGGATGATTCCTTTTATTGCTACTTCCTTCTCCATCTTTTTCCAGAGGTGGACATCCCTAGCAATGAGATAGAAAGCTCACTGAACCCTAAGTTGGAGTGCCTTCACCATTAGAGGCCATGGAAGTGGATAGGCACGGTTAGGTGTCTATTTGGACCAACCTGTACCTTGCCATGTACAGTTTCTGTTCCAAGTGGTTTTTTCCTTTGATTTTTGGAGGAGAACCTATTCACTTATAAAGTGGCTTGTGGTCAAAATTTTACATTATTTGGAAGCTAATTCAAAGAATTACGATTTATACAATTAGGGCCCCGATTCAGCCCTAAGCACCCATTCGGGTCATTAGCATGCTTTCATGCATAACTTTCGATTCCAAACGTTTCTTCCCCTAATTTTTGGATTTGCTTTGGTCTACTTACAGAAAGGTAAGTGGTTCAAGTTTCACACTATTTAGACATATATTGAGCAAGTTGTACTTCTTATCATTTTTGGACCGATTTAGTCTTTGGTGCCTCTATGGGTTAGTTTGTGACTTTTTCAACATATCTTCCTCCACATAACGAATTTACTTGTGATTTTTGGAGGGTGTCATATTCCCCTTTTGATTATAACGTGGTCTAAATTTCAAGTCTTGGATGTCATTTGAATGAGTTGCACATTCTATATTTTGGGTGCTATTTTATTTCCATACTAACCGCTTGCATCAACGACAACCATCCAATCTCACAACCGTTGTGCATCAACACTTCAAATTCTGTTCTTTTTCTAAAAATAATCCTCAAACAAGCCATAAATAGGGATTAAATACCCCCTTCAAATTAGGGCAAGCATCTTAAAGACAACTTACCCAAAATGCCCTCACAAAGACACATGCTCACCTAGAACAAGCTCTAGCCAAGTGACTCAAACGTTTTTCCTTAAACCAAATACAACTTAACATAATTTAATCAAAAAATAAAAAAAAATATTTCTTAAGCCTTGAAACCAGCAATTGAGCAAACATGATCCACTTTGAAGTCCTCTTTTCAAGTTGATTGTCATCCACTCCGATTGAGAGAAGTTGGGCTTCAAGTAGAAATAACACTCTTTTCAAGGACTATTTGACATTGTAAATGATCTTCAATGTTGTTGAAACACCACATTCTAGAAAGTTTGTGATGTGAGCTAAATTTTCCATGAAGAGCACCTTTCGATATAAAATTGTATAGGCTACTGCATATACCAAATACTCCCCAGAGGTCATTTTGTTGGTAGTTTTGGAATGTTTCCTATATCTCCTAAATTTGTTCTTGAACTTCCACTTTTTCTTCAGTTCTAACATGACCATGTGGTACATGGATGTTGGATGGAGGGTAAGGACATTGAGAGTACATTCTTCCTTATGGAGACCTACAAAAAGAGCAATAAAATTAATGTCAGCAAATCTCCATGCTCGATAGTGTTTTGAGGGAATCCATGGCACATCATCTTCCAAGGGTTGGAAAGCATTTGACCTCAAATCTAAATTATTCTCCTCCATAGTCTTCTTCACCCAAATAATAAGATAATTCTTGGAAAATGAAAGTGGCAAAGACTCCAATATCTTCTGAATACTCAAACTTGTTTGCATCATCAATAAATTGTTCCAATATCTTTGAAAAGCAAACAAATTGTAACATAAGATTGAATTTCAATTTATTGGAAAAAAGCTTCTTCCTCAAGTGAAATAAAACAAAGTTTCCTTTGCTGTAAATCATAGGATTATCCATTATAACATAAGTCCTTCCTTTCCAAGCATTGGCATCAAGTTTAACAACAATAAATATTAGGATTAACAACACTCATCTAGTTTTATCACTAGGTATGCCATAGTTGTTATCCACCAAATCTCCATCATAATTAGAGAACTTATCGTAAGCCATATTAGCAAACGTTTCAGTCCAAAAAGATAACTTAGTACCAATGCCATAAAAATCTCCAATCCATCCAATTCTAAGAAGCCATGTAATTAAACTAGTTAATGGTACGTACTTCTTTGGAATGGCATCGACTATTTTATTTGATTCTACATTCTTACATTTTTTTATATAAATATTTGGATGCAACATAGTTTCAAAGAAAATATGCTTAACCATAACCATGGAAGCCATAATGTCAAAACTTCCTTCATCAATGATTAAAGAACAAACTTTGTCCTTGATCAAACATTGGCTATGAAAATGTAGTTCCCCTCAAAATTTTTCTTCTCAGGCTCAGAGAATTAGAGGGCTTTGAATCCCCATGAATAAAGGTTCCTTTTGCATATAAAACACCTCTTCATAGTTATTTTCTCCTTCAATTGTTGCGGCCAAAAAATTATCTCCACTCTCAATATGATCATCTTTGGGAATTTCTTCTTACGAACAATCTTTCTCTTAGAATTTTATCGACTTTGAATCCATTATAAATAGTGGACCTTCATGTAAAAAATAATTTCTTCTTCAAAGTATTCTTCTACATTATTTTCCTTCAAGTTTTCTTCTCTGAGCACCATTACTCGCTTGTTTGGACATAGTGATGCAATATGCCCCAATCTGAGACACTTGAAGCATTTAATTTCTCTTGACCTTGGCATAGCTGATTCAATACTTGTGTTCTTCTCTTGAAGCACCATATTATCATATCCTTTCAAGGCTACACTTTTCTCCTCTTGCTTAGCTTGTGGCTTGTATGCAAGGGGATTTCGTTGAAAAGGTCAAGTGTTAAGTTGTTTACCCTTTCTTTTTCTTTGTCTTTCCACTTTCATCGCTAGTTGGATGACACTATCTAGGGTCTCATATGGTTGCAATTCCACTATATATCCGATTTCTCTGTGAAGTCCTTTGATAAACCTTGCAATGGTTTGCTCCACGGGTTCCTCTAAGGCACATATAATTTTGAGGGTTTCAAACTCGGTTAAGTACTCTTCAACCGATAGTGACCCTTGCTTGAGATTTTGAATTTGTAAGAACAACTCTTGCTTGTAATGACTTGGCATAAATCTTCTCCTCATAAGTGACTTCATCCTCCAAGTCTATATTTCATCATATCCATCACGTCTCCTTTGAATTTTCACATCTTCCCACCATAAACTAGCATAACTCGAGAGTTCAAGAGATACTAGTTGTAATGTCATCCTCTCTGAGTAATCATAACAGCTAAACATCTTATCAACCTTTTCTACCCAATCAATGAAATCGTCTCCATTACAAGAACCTTTAAAATTAGGGATGGATACCTTCATATGTCCCATTTCATCTCTTGCAATAGGTCTTCTTCTCAAAGTAATGGTTTCTTCAAAATCGGTCTCCACATTTTCATCTTTTTCACCACTTGCATCATGGCCTATTGTGTCTCTTGAAGAACTTGGCCTTCTTCTAGGCCTTGGTGCTCTAGGGGCTCACACATGTTGGTCCCTTGGTTCTTCCAACCATTGCTACAAGTTGACAATCATATTTCTAAGCTCTTCAATTTGACCTTGCATGTTAGCCTCGCGCTCCTTCAAGGGTGGCCTCTCGGTTGCTTGTATATGGGGCTGATTTGTCTCACGATTTTGGACAGCATAGCCCCACTTTTTGTCATCATAATAAAGGAAAAATAAGCAAATAACATAATAGAAAATAGGGAAAGAGGCTTTGATACCAAATGATGCACCACTAAGAGGGGAAGGATGGAAACCCCTTGAAGCAAGCGCCTATTAAGGAAAGAAAGAGACCCAAAATGGTTGAATGGTTAACTCTGTCAGTATGTGTCCAATTAATGTGAAATTTCGATCACACCTTACTCTATACATTAAAGTGAAGCCCTCTAAAAATCGTAGGGAAAATCATTTAGGAGAAGACGTTATGGTTGACTTCAATTATTTCCTTGGATGGAAACTCTCCAACTTGGTTCTTCACAAGTTTTCTACACCTTTACTGGGGATGTCTACCTCTATGGAAGGAGGTGGAGAAAGGTATAGCAATAAGAGGAATCATCTAAAACTCACAAATAGGATGAAACCAATTTTTCACACAAAACTCAATACGATAACACCACCAAATGAGAATTGGCCGAAAGGGAGGGAAACTCCACACTTCATATTCTGTTCTTTATCTAAAAATCATCCTCAGACAAGCCATAAAGAGGGCTTAAAATACCCTCTCAAAATTAGGGCAAGCTTCTTAAAGACAACTTACCCAAAATGCCCTCACAAAGACACACGCTCGCCTAGAACAAACTCTAACCTAGTGACTCAAACATTTGTCCTTAAACCAAATACAAATTATCATAATTTAATCAAAACATAAAACATAAATATTTCGTAAGCCTTGGAACTAGCAATTGAGCAAACATAATCCACTTAGAAGTCCTCTTTTCAAGTTGGTTGTCTTCAACTCTGATTGAGAGAAGTTGGGCTTCAAGGAGAAAGAGCTCTATTTTCAAGGACCATTTGACATGGTAAATGATCTTTAATGCCAACAAAACACACCATTCTAGAAATCTTGTGATGCCAGCTACATTTTCTATGAAGAGCACTTTTCAATATAAAATTGTATAGGCTACCGAATATGCCAAATACTCCCTAAGAGTTAGGTTATTGGTTGTTTTGGAATGTTTCCTATATCTCCTAAATTTGTGCTTGAACTTCCACTTATTCATCACTTCAAACAAGATCATGTGGCACATGGATGTTGGGTGGAGGGCAAGGACATTGAGAGTACATTCTTCCTCATGGAGACCTATAAAAAGAGCACTAAAATTAATGTTAGCAAACCTCCATGCTCTATATCTCAATGAAAAATTAAATATCACTTGTTTATATGACATGAATGTTCATAGATGATCAAGTTGTTTTCATTTGAGCTACAACCACATAAAATACATGAATCCCCTACCAATATTTTCTCTCATATTTCTCATTGGCCCTCCATTTGTAATTGTTTTTAAACATATAGTCTAAGCCTTGTCAGATTTAAAATTCTTCCACTACTTTTCTAAATACTACATGTGAACTAAATTCAAAACTTTTACCAACACAATTTTCTTATTCATATTAAACTCCTAACTAAGAATCACGATTGAATCTAGAGCTTCCATGGATCAGTCTTAACTCATTACTCATCACAATATAATTCATTGTCAAAAACCGTGGTTTGCAGTTGATGTTGTTTTCAAGCTAACTACTTCAAATTTGCTTCCCCACTTTTTTGAGATCTCCATTGAAAAAAAAACCACAATCACTCTTATCACTTTCAACAAAATCATTATTGGATCATCCTCACTACCATCTTTTTCTTCCATTTGTGCTTTTTGATCTTTGTAAAACCATCAAAATAAACCAAGGTCAACTAAACCTTACCAAGGAAGACCAAATTAAGTGGAGTTAAGAAAAAAGATAAGACCAGAAGAGCCTCCTACTTTTAGTAGCAGTTGTTGACTGACCAGAAGATAACTAAACGTTGACCAAAAAAACACACGAGGAAAAGCTTATAGTTAAAAAACTATTACCATTTTATTAGTCAATTGGATAGAGCAAAATGAACGACTAACCAAAGTCTTGAGAGTATGCATATTTCATGTCTAGCTATTGACTAGACTTGTAAAATCTGGAATTTTTTGCAAATAAATAAAATTTTGAGTAAAGTTTTTGCATTTATCAAAATAATTTTGTCTTGTAGATGACTCTTAATTTTTGTAAATTATGACCGTGTAAAATTGGCAAAGATTTGATCAAATGGTAAAAGTTGGTAAAAAGAAAAAAATTAGCTCGGCAACTAAATTCCAAAATAGTACTAGGCAAATAAATATTACATAGAGATAAATTTATGAATACTTGGATTTCAGACTAATGAAGATTTTAAGAATTTTGATTAATATATATTAAATATTTAATTATTATAAAAGAAATAAAAGATATTTCAAGGATAAGAGTTTGAGCTGAATCCATGTTTGTAACATTCAATTCATTGTTTACTTTCAAGGTCTTCAAGGTTATATCAAATTCTAAATTCCATTTTTGTTAGTTTTTTTTTCATGTATTTCCTTCGGATTCAATTTTGAGGATGAAAACTCAAAATCATTGGTTGTTCTTGGATTGTATTGGTTGATCTATGAGTCAAAGGGTGAATTTTTTTTGCATAATTCGCTGGCTTTATTCATCATTTCAATGCATCTTGAATTGATCGCGGGCATGCTCCAGTTGATCAAACTCGTATCAAAATGATGGCGTCCATCTTAGCTATTTCTAAGGTCGACCAACTCATTTGACTGGTTGATCACTCAAGGGTTTGATCGACCAACCTCTGTTGTAGAAAGGTCTACCGCATGCATCATCAGTTGACTGCATGCTAAAGTTAAGTTGATAGTGATCGATCATCTGGTCGATTGTGGTTGGTTGTCAAGTCGACCACTTTTAGTTTTGGTCTTGAGATCGACTGCTTCTACTTTTGGTCAACTACAATCTTATTGTCTGGTCAACCACCGTTGGTTTTGGGTCAACTATGTGTTGTTGTCTAGTCAACCATCTGTAACACCTCGAAATCCATGTTATTTTTGTTACAACTTTTTGAATTTTTTAAAAAAAACTTTGTGTAGCCGAAGATTGTTCTCTTTTAAATACCATATTAGGAGGGTGTACAACAACAACTAAATCAATCATTTAAAAATCCATTATCAGTTTTACAAAAACATTCATAACTTATTACAACATTTTTTTCTTCACATATTGTGAGCCATCTTATCAATCAAAGTTGCAGTAACAACTCCAAACGCTCCCCACAAGCCATGCACCGTCAACTGCAAGGTTCTACATTATCGGTCTCATCATCCAACTTTTCTTTACCTACAGCACAAGATTCATCTGAGTCTAATGCTCAGTAAGCAATGTATAACTTAACTCAAACTGAACATTAACATAAAATTCATGCAGCGTACAATATGAAGTTCAAAACGTGTCATTTTGCTTCTTTTCTTTTCTTCATTTTCTTTTCCTTTCAATTTAATCGTTGGGGCACACTGAAAAGGAGTAGACACCATTTGGTCTACTTTCGAGATAGCCTATTCAAATTTTGGGCCTCAAGAACCCTTTACGAGTCCAATCGTTGGGGTATAATCTAGGGAAGCATAAATACAGTCCAGTCAATCTCAACCCTCAAATGATCCCAGATTGTTGGGTTACAGTCCAGGGAAGATAAATACAGTCCAGTCAATCCCAGCCCACAAACAATCATAGTCTTTCTTTCTTTGTCAGTTTCATCTTTTCATTTTCTATTCACCATTGAGCCTCACCTATACAAGACTATTTACGTACATTTAATTCTCTCTTAATAAAACATTTGCATGTAAAACATTTTTGTTTCTTTTTGGAAAACATGCATCAAAACATATCCTCGATAACAATATTAAAACAAAGCAACATAACCTTAATAGTCACATTAACCTATCACAATAAACAGAACCTAACAATATTAAACAAAGCAACATATACTCAACAGTTAGCTCATTTATAATTATATGCTTAATAGTCCAGTGTTAGACCACAGTCATCAATATTTCATCCAATTAATCCAACAGTCCAATATCATACCACAATCGTCAATATTTCATCCAATTATTCTAACAGTCTAGTATTCTATTATCGACAAATCATCCAATTAAATCAACAGTCCAATATCATACCACAATCATCAATATTTCATCCATCAGTCCAATATTATACTATAGACAATTCATCAATTCCTCTAGAGTCATGAAATTTCTTAATAGAACCACACATCCTTAAATACCATAGGAATCAACATATACAATATACTTAACAATAGACCATAGTCACAATAGCATATCAATTCACGGTTCTACTTATTCTCCTAGCATTTTGTGTTGTAGGCTGAGAGGCCAAACACATGCAACCATTGCTTACGTCGGGATCACAGATATGAATTATTTCCTTGCATTCACAATATCTCAAAATTGTTTCTCCTGAGTTGAATCCTTCGAAGAGCACTCTCACAAACCACTAATCTGAGATCCTCAAGAAACACTCCACACAATCACATATCTGAGACTTTCAAACTAGCGGCTCCTTGTTCCCCTGTTGAAGAGTCAAACCCCTCAATTTATTGGGATTTCTAGGCGGTGAAAAAGCTCAGTGAATCATCCTTCCATTCAATCATAATCGGTCACCATATCCTATACTTAAGAACTGCCCCCTTCGACCAAATACCATTAGCCACAATCACCTACCTCAGCTAAATCCCATGAGTAATAGTTATTATCTGTAATTGGCTTAATCCCCAATTAATTGCCAAAGTAGATTCTTAATAAAGCTTCATTACCAATATTTAACCATTCGTGGATTCATAAGTGTCATCTTGCTAACATATTCACTCCTATAGAGCATCAATCCAATGAATATTGACTCCAACAGCCAGTCATTTAATGCCACGTTACTCTGCAATTACTTGCACTCCACTTTTGTATTGTTCACCATGGCGTGTTTCCATCCGAGGATGCCTATGCTCTAGCGGGTACACTGTTTAGTGTGTACCACTTATCCAAAATGGTGATGTTTCCAATTAATAAAACATTGTCACAGCCAAGTTCACTACTGAGGACCCACTATATAACCTAAAACAATGACGTTTGTCTTTAAACGCAGACTCTTTGATGCACTAGCAGAAGGGTGTAGAAAATAATCTGTAATGTGGGCGAGAATGCTAGGTGTGCCACGTGCGGATAGGAGAAAGTAGCTTGAATTATGTAGAACAACAGACATCCTTTGTAGGCGGTCGGGTGTCCTGTGTATGATTCGGTAGATGGTCATTAAGACGGAATGGAAGGAATGGACATTCCTTTATGAAAGATGCAAGCGCCCCTCGTAATGGAAGATAGAGGACATTAGTGAACTGATTTGGTGGACATCCTCTAGGGCAGAGAGGATGTCCCCTCTAACGTATGTAGCTTGAATGAAGGTAGAATTGTTAAGGATGGACGTCCTTAGGAAGGGAATGGACGTCCCTTGATGGCAAGGCTAGGAACATGCTTTGAGAGCAATCTATCTAACGGCTGAACTTCTGCTGCCGCTTCTTGAATTTCCTTAACCCGATTAAGGAAAGGTCTTCTCAGCAACGTGGAATTATTCTACCTTGAATGCAAATTGAACTTAGGAAAGTTTAGACAAGTCTTCACACTTTCCTCTTTCAACGAACACGAATGCGGACGATTAAGTTTACCTTAATTTAAAGTAACCTTAAGTTCTTCTTGTGATGTGACGCACACAAGAGGGTCTTTAGATGCAACTCACCATATGGGTTTGTGAAAAAGGAATCTCTCCAATTTCCTTGGAACGCGCTTTGAGAGCGGTCGATCTAGCGACTGAACTTCTGTTGCCGCTTCTTGAATTTCCTTAACCCGATTAAGGAAAGGTCTTCTCGGCAACATGGAATTCTTCCGCCTTGAATCTGAATTGAACTTAGGAAAGTTTAGACAAGTCTTCACACTTTCCTCTTTCAACGAACACGAATGCGGATGATTAAGATTACCTTAATTTAAAGTAACCTTAAGTTCTTCTTGTGATGCAACTGACCAAAGGGGTTTGTGAAAAAGGAATCTCTTCAATTTCAAATAAGCAAAAGCTTTTGTATTCAAACTCTCTCTATCTTAAAACATTAGTAGTAGGTGGCTTATATAGCCGATTACAAATAATAACAAAGAAAACAACAATAAAGGAAATTCTAAGTACTCGATCCTAAATGGCTGATTTAGTAAACTACAGTTTTAGTAACTTTCTAAAGCTATGATTTTAGTAACTCTGGACATGTCTCTTCAGCAGCTTCCTTTTCTCTAAGTCCGTCATTTGGAAGGTTACCAAACTCAAGCTCATCCACTCATTGTTGGCTGATTAAGGAGGGTTTCCTTATCTTTGTTTCCATTGGTCTTTCTTGCCCTTCAAACATTTCTTCTTGGGCTTCTTTCCATAGTTGCAAATGTGTGGGCTTCTCTTGATCTTCACGGGTTGGAAGCTCATCCATTTGGGCCCTTGATATTGCGCATGGATCTAGTGTTGCATCACATTTCCTCTCACAAGGAATCTTTCCCATCCGTAGAAGCATCTTTCTTCTAATTTAATGGTCCTTATTTAATCATAAAAACTTGATCTAAGGGTCCTTATTTCTTCTGCATTGCATCTTTCTCCCCCGCAAAACATGTAATACCCCAACTTTTCAAGTTGGATAATTGTCGGGATATTACATGGGACGTATACAGATCGTTAAGTCAAGTGGGTATTTATGAGAAAATATTATGGGATAAAAGTTAAGTGGGAAAAAGGTGAGGAAATGCCGTTCTGGGCTTTTTCGAATGCATACGGACGACATGTCCTCCACAAGTGCATTGCATGGCATCTCCAATGCTTGGGATGCACCAGGACGAGAATTTGTGTCCTGATGCATCTGAAAGTCGACTTTCGGATGCATGTGGATGACTTACAGACGAGACGTGTCATCCGCAAGTGCATTGGACGTCACCCTTAGCCTTGGGACGACTCAGTATGCGATTTTGCGTCCTGAGTTCCCCTGTGTCATGCAGTTGCAGACGAGTCCAGACGTATGTGGACGCAGATGGCTGTGTCCGAATTGAATCTGTCCAAATCCTGGACACATATGGACGAACGCGGACATGAGCCGCGTACGCCATATTGTGTCCGCATGGCCTGTGCAGACAACTCCAGATAGAACTAGCCTCTGTTTGCGGACTCCACTTCAACCGAATGACACATTCGGACGAATGTGGATGAAGGTGAGGATGCAGTCCTTCGTCCATACATGCTTACTTGGCAGCTAAATAGCGCATTTTTGGATGAATGCGGCGAGACCAGTGCATCCGTACTTGTTCGAAATAGCCCAGATCTGCGAAAAATTAGGGCTTAAAATATTAGAATTCGTCCCTTTCAGCCATCACTTTCCTTACTCGACTGCCGATCCGCCCCCTGGTTCCAGGGGCCAGACCATGTGGAGCCGCCCTCCCCCTACCCTGGCCACGTCCCTACCCCTCCATAGGTGTTCAGGTGGTCCCCTTAAGGTAAGCCCATCCATTTAATCCCCAACCACCCCTCCCCTATGGGTTTTTTGTTTTTCCTCTCCATTCCTTTGCATTATGTTCCCCTTTCGAATAGTGTGAGTGTGAGAAGAGTGAAGGAGTTGTTGTGAGCTTGTGAGAGTCCTCTGTGGGAGCGATTGTGGTACGTGGGTCACTGGAGGTTGGAGCTCGGGAGCTTGGAGCAGCTGGACGTGCCAACCGTGAGCTATGGAGCTTGGAGTTTGCTATCCCTGTTCATTTTCATCATAGAGGGTAAGGGAAATGGGTGTGTCTTAGCCAGTGGAGACCATACCCACAAGTAGAGTGCATGAGTGTAGATTATGTTAGCTCTATGATATTTCCTTGTTGATAGTCCGTAGATTCTTTGCTGGTTGTTGCTTTGTTATTCGCTTTGATATTTCCTCCATTGTTAGTCGTGTTAGTAATGCTTCACTTAGTCAATTAGATAGACGATTGATGAATGTTCTCTGATTAGATGAATGAGTTAAGTCTGAAAGTAATATTATGACTTGAAAAGAACGAGTTGGAAGCTCATCGAAAGTGTCCCTGTTTATTATTGTGTACTGGCTGCCTATTTTACTTGTTGTTTAGTTAAATATTTTCTGCTCCTTTTGTTTAGTCAAATATCTCTGTGACTATCGTAATATAAAATAAACTGTCAACTTCCCTCATTCACGGTGTCCACATTGTTCTGTTGTTATCATTGTTGATATCTAGATATTAACTAACCCTTAACCGAGTGGGTAGGACAATCTTGAGCATGTTTAACTTGTAATCTTTCCTTGAGTATGCTAATCAATTTAACGTAGTTTATTAACTAATTAAGCATGTGAATTAATTAGTTAATCCAAGTATGTGACCTAATTGATCGATGTGTGTTAACTAGCTAATTATGATCCCCCATGAGCATGTTAATTAATTAGATTAATCAACTAGGCAATAAAAGCGTTAGCTTAACAAATCATTTCCTTGATCACGTAAATTGACTAGGCTAATAATTGTATAAGCATGTCTAATGGTTAATCAATTAGAATCCTAATTGTGATTATTACTTGAGAATGTTAAGTAACTTAATTGCAAATTATCCTTGGAACATGTTTAATAACATGTTCATTAATCTATAACTAGGACGTTTGATTAGCAAAATCATGTTTATTAATTAGGGTAATTAATTAGACTTGAGCATGTTTAATTAACTAGTCGTTAAATAACTAGTTCGAGCATGTTTAACTAGTCGTCTAATTAATAACTAATCCTTGAGCATGTTAATTAATTAACTAGTTGAGCATGTTTAATTAACTTGATTAGTCCTTGATGCATGTCAATTAATTAGAGAAATTAACTAGCTGGAATAATTAATCAGACACGCATGTTAATTAACTAACTTAACTAGCTAAACCTGAGCATGATAAATTACTAGGATAACAAGTAATCAACTAGTTAGCATGTTTATGATATTAGCAGCATGTTAATTAACTAGGTTGTTTGATTAATCAATTAAATTATAATTCGATCTAAACATGATAACTATTAATCCCATTGTATGTTAATTAGCTATCACTTGTTTAATCTTCCAGCATGTTAATTAATTATTAATCTTCATGCATGTTAGTTAACTATTACAATTATTTGATATTAACTCCTTCGTTATTAATTCCCTGCAATGCTTTTAATTTTCTTTATTACAAATGCTTCACTTTGATAGAGGTTTTTTAGAGATCAATGTTGCGATGAATGTTTAATGGTTGAATGGAATGAACGCTTAATGCGTGAATGATGATAGCTTCCTTACTAATGGTTTTATTCTGTACTTTTATTTTCTTAAATTGTTGTAGTGGGAATTCCCTTATATATTAATAATATTATTCTGCTGTTGTTTGTGTAGAACCCTCTGTGCTATGCATGCTTAATTAATTATAATCTTTTTTGAGCATGTAAATCACCTAGTATAACTAACTAGAGTATTAACAGTAATCCCTCTTGAGCATGTAAATTATTTAGGAAAACTAACTAGAATGATAATTGTAATTCTACTTGAGCCTATTAATTAATTTGGATATCTAACTAGAATGATAAATACAGTTATTTCCGAAGCATGTAAATAATCTAGGATAACTAGCATATTACTTAATAGTATGTTCTGACTTCTGTTTCATTTATTGTTGTGATCTATATGTTCGTGCATGCCCTTATTATTACCATAGTCGTTTTGTTACGTGCTTTATTTTTAATACTTGTCATTCAATTATTGGGTGTTCAACAGTCATTATTTGCCCTTATGTGCACTATTCAATTATGGCTGTTTACATTCCATTATATGCATTATTAAATTGTTGTTTACTTTCCATTAAATGTGCTCTCAATTCCTGCTATACTTTCTTTTATATGCGCACCTCAATTACTGTTAAAGTTACGTTATACTACATCATGCATCATGCTAATTAGAGAATGTGTCATCATGCATCATGCTAATAGAAATCAAGTGGGGAGTGCTATCGGGTGGTAATCACATGTGCATTGTGTGAGGAAAAATGAAGAAAATGATGAAAAAGAAGAAAAGGGAGTTGGGGGGCGGATAGGTAGCGAGTCTAGTCTGCAACTAGCCGAAGCCCCTCCCTTGTCGAGTCCAGGAGTTCTAGTTGCAAGTAGAAGGTTAGATCCGACCGACTATTCCATCATAAAGGAAATTCTCCAATCTCCAGCTCAATGTACGAGTAAAGAACCAAAGAACCAACGACTTAATGAAAAGGATTGGTTTGGGTGGCCCCCATTCCAAAAGGACTAAAGAGAGGCATATCATATTGCATAAACCTTTTTCCTTACTAAGCCTTTGGGCTTACAATTTACTTGTGGTATTGGTGTAGGTGTACTTATACGAGGAGACGACTAATAGATCAAAAAGCAGGGATGGAGGATTTGCATGCGCAAGAGCTTGTGGTTGGCTAGGCTTAATAGAGAACAAAAGAGAAAATGTTGTAAATGAATTGTTTAGTTTTCACTTCTCAAAACGCAATATTAAATTGTTTAGTCCTTTCTTAAAAGATTTACGCTTCCTCTATGTTTTAACGAAAAAGGTTGTGACGATTCGGTTGTGCACTCTGATATTATTTTAGAAAAGTTTGAAATAAAAGTTTGAATTTTTGCGAAATTTTAAAAGGGTTATGAAAAATCAGGTCGTTACAAAGCATCTTTTCATAAAAGCATCTTCCTTCTCCGCTTTCTTAATCCAGCAGCTATGATTCTCTTCTTTATTTAATCCAACAATTTTCCTTCCCTCCGCAAAGCATCTTTCCACATGGCATCTTTTTGCATGGCACCTTCCTGATCCAACGACTCCTCTTTCATCTGCTATTTTACTCAATCGATCTACGTCGTTCATCCTAACATTTTCTTTCCTCAAATACATTTTCTATCGAAGATACTTACCCAAACAACAATGTTTACTTCACTTAATTCTCCATCTCCAGCCATTCTACTATTCATAGTAGACACTAACACTTCCACATATTGTGCACTTCAGATATTTGCCCTTGCATCCATCATACAACGACGTTATTCCCACGACCATTCTTCCTTCTCACAAAATCGTGGCAAATTATAAATTTCCTCTAATATTCCAATTTCTTTGATTTAATTATTATCAACTCTCACTTATTTTCCCTTAAATATTCCTTATTTTCTTGGGATGTTACACCATCGCAAGTTTTGGTTGACCATACCTCCTTATTCACATCGACCGTAGTCCTATTTCTGGTTGATTGCTCATCTTAAGTCAAGCACATATTTTTATGGTGGATTTTCTTCATTGCAAGGGATTTTGACGTCGATATTATTGTAAGTTCAAAAATGTTTGTAAGCATATTGTTCCTCACAACAATAAGACTCACCGCCAATGAGATAGTGGTTTCTTTTACTATATTCACACATGCATCATTGTTTTCAGAACCTTGATTTTGTGATATGTCACATTTAAAACCCCGACATGTCATGTCTCATGGCATATCATTTTTATGTATACAAACGTTGGTTTTACATGTTTACTTTCAACATACATGCTTTACTTGCTATCCTTGACGTAGTTTTCAGCTATATTGGGCTCGTGAACTAGGCCATTTGTTTGATGTGCACCTTCTATTGAGCAAGAAGGTGTTTTCACAATACACACATTATATGTATTAGAGCATATTACGATATCATGTCTCTGAGTTAAAATCTCTAAACTTGGCAAAGCTGTTTGTTAACATTACAACTGCCCTCTAGACAGTCGCTTCTCTCTTTCTTATATGCTTACACCTTCAAGTGACATTGTGTAAAGTTACATAAGTTAATGATAGAGTCCAAGACTCTTTAGTGGTCAAGAACTCCAATTGGCTAAGCTTATGAAGATCACCCAGTCTACAGATTTCAAATAAACATATCTCCTAAAGCATAAAGAATTAGAAGCTGAAATTTGCAGAGAATTACACCAACATTCCCGAGAGAAACATATCAAAAATTCAGCTACAAACTCGTTCTACACACGGAGATATACTTTGATGAAATTACCCCACGGATTAGGGTTTACGGACAGAATCTGGCGACTAAAGATTATACAGCGAGATCTCCAAGTGCATACGCTGAATGAATCCCAAATTTGGAGGGTCACCACATAACAATCTAAAGTTTATCTCTTCCATATATGAGCTTCATCCAATCAGTATAAACAGGGCAAAATGCAATCACAAAACGGAGCAGAATCTGTCCATCAAAAAAACAGATTTTCGACAAAGATTTACTTCCTTCCAAAACAAAGATTTCACAACCAAATCTCAACAAAATACCACCAAATCCAGAATAGCACAAAATACAGCTAAAGAACTCCAAGAAAATGCAAACCTTTCTCAATAGATGGAACGGGAAGGGATGACAAACCAAAGGAGTCCGCAAATCCTCCAACAAGAGAGGGGCGACTAGTTCAGCCAACACCAAGGATGACTCTCTCCAATGGGGGTTTCTAGCTCTTCTACCTCCACACCCCAAGCACCACCACACAAGGAAGAGATGCCGGAAGAAGTAGCAAGAATCGATTTGTGCAAGAACTAGTAAGAAAACACAAACCGATTTGAAGTATGGAAGATGGTCGAGAAGGGAACCCGCGGATCTCCAAGAACAAAGAAAAAGCTCTCCTTTAGGGTTTTCAAAACTATCTTTCCAGTTGCATTAGGAGGGATTAAGTACCTCCTAATGACCTTACAAGAGAAAAAGACACAAATGTCCTTGGAAATACAAAAAATGGGCATGAGGGCTCGGTTTACATGCAAACCGAGCACCTCCAAACCTTAAAGCTTAAATTAAACTAAAATTCACAAAAATAATTCCAAACCAAAATAACCAACAACAAAGATCCAAAAATGATAGACTTAACATGGAGTAACATTAAATAGCTCTCAAATAACCTTGTGAACCTCGACTTCAGAAAACTCCTCCAAGCTGGAGCAAAATGGATCTAGCTGATTAGGGTTTGCATGGCTCCACGTGAGAACATGGCGTGGAGCTTCTTGATCTTCATGTATTGGCTTCTCCATAAGGTCTAATGCTTTATTGTCCCCTGCAAAATACAAACGTGTTAGAAAAGCAATGGGCCCTTTGGCTCAGGAGTGGTTGATCGGTTCTTGGGGCACATCAGTTAACCTTACTTTCATTGGGATTGTTTTCCATGAAAAACAATGGTGACTCATGACATGACATTTGAGCCCAAAACCCTCTAACAAACCTTCGGTAAATGGTAAAACCAAAAAGGTAGGAGTTTTAATTATTGTATTTGATTTCTAGTTTTTAAAATTTTATTCTATGTATAGATAAGTAGTATGAAATGATATGCTATATTGTGACAATTTGATGTGTTTTTCTTTTCACTTGCAAGGTTGAATGAAGGGTAATTACTACAAAGAAAATTTGAACAATGGGGTCAATGACAAGCCAAATCTTAAACTATTTTTACTAACAAATTAAAGTCTGAACTATGAAAAATGAACAGGGTAAAAATTATCTTCACATTTTTCGATAAAAAATAAGTCTAGATGTCCGTCGAGGATGTGAATGGTTTCGTGGTGGATGAAAACATGTCCACATATTAATATAGTTGGTATGGAAAGTGGTTGTTTGTGGTGCACAAGGAATCCACAGACGCATTCACGAAGAAATTTTGATTATTGAAAAAATTTGAATGTTTTGATTAACTTGGAAGTTTCATAGAAATCTATTTAGATTTCATATAAACGAGCACAATGATTGAAACTCGGCAGGTTACAAGTTTGTTTCTTTAGGGAAGAGTAATAAACCTTATTAGAATGTGAAACCTTATGATGACTACTGTTATTTATGTACAATGTTTGGAATCGATATTGTGTGACTAATTGATTGATCTTTTACATATATGATATCTCTTGAAAAAGAATTATTATATAGTCTTATTTTATATACATAATGTTGGAATTTAGTGAATTATTAAAGTGAAAATCGTGTTTTTATTATGTAATGCTATAGTATGCTACAACTTTACGTTTTTCTATTTTTATTAATTTTAAGGCAAAATGTTATGTGAAATTTATTTTTAGCCAGTTTTATCTTTAATAATATATAAATGCAAAGAGTTAAAATTGACGTTGCTTAAAATCAAAATGGAAAATTTCAACATAGAAGATTTTAAGAGAGAAGAAAGAGAAAAAAATTGGAAGAATTATGAAAAAAAATCTAGGTAGCGTCAAAGTGGGAGAAGAAATAGGTATTCCTATATTCTTTTCAAAAAGAAGTTTGAAGAAAGAGAAGGTCGATAGAAGAGAGGGAAGACATTTTGATTTTTGAAAAATAAAATAAAAATGAGAGGGAAATCAATAGTAAAATACCAAAAGAAGCTGATTATAAAAAAGGAAGCTTGGGAGAGAGGAGTAGAGGACGAATGGAGAAAAAAAAAAGAAGATAAGATTAGAGAGAAAATAGGAGTCCAGCAAAAGGAGAAGAAGGATAAGGTGGCAAATGAAGAAGAAGGAGATTCATAGCTCGATTGGATAAGGTTTCATCCAGTTGTGGCAAGCAGAAGGAAGCCAACACTAGCTATGTGTCTACCTTCATTTCCAGAAGCTTAAATTAAAGCTACTTGTTGAAGCATTTTGGCGATAGTGAATGCTACAACACCGAGCAGCACAACATCGCAGAGAAGAACTTTAATATTTTTCCATTTTTGTATTATGATATATTTGACTAAAATATTTGTTATGTTATGTTGCATAAAATTGTTTGGATAATTCAATATATTTTTATTGACAAATTATTCAATGTACAATAGGCATGAATGTGAGGTTTTTATTTACTTAATGGTAAATAGAAATTAGGACTTTTATTGAATAGTGTGAATATATTAAGTTTATGTATGTTATGTTGTGATTTTAAATATTTACATATTATCTTATTTGAATCACATATCCAATTGAGAATTGTACTTAATTGAATTCTTTATGATATTTGTCAATCATAAATCTGGAGAAAATATTATAGGAATTAAGCAACCAACTCTACTGAGAATAGCATGACAATAAAGATTCTCGGTCATCCAACTAGTTTTGTCACAGTATTTCTATAGCATTTGTAGTAACATTAATATATATATTAATCGACTCAATCAATTCTAAGCCATGTTTCTCTCATCTGATCTTTCTATTTGATTCCTTTGTATTTTAATTAAATTATTTGATGATTTTGACAGATTAGTTTGCAATTTAATTTAATCTCATTTCACTTATACTAATAATTAATAAATTATCCTCGTGAGATCAATACTATCTTATCTTATATTACTTTATTTGCGACACCTGCACTCGCATAGTGTATTGTTTTTGCACAACAAGTTTTTGACACTGTTATTAGGGACAATTTTATCAATTTTTATCTTTATAAAACAGTTAAAAATAAAAAATTGAAAAAAGAGAAAATTACCAAAACAAGCACTGAACTATAAGGTCAATGACAAGTCAACCACTAAACAATTTTTGCTAACAAACAAAATACTTAATTATGGTAAATGAACGACGCAAACATTATTGTCATGTTTTCCTTTGAAAATTTCAATTTCATTCCACAATGGACAAATTTTCTTTTCGCATCACAAAGTAATTCCGAATTCGTGGAGCTCCTAGTTAGTAGTCCAGCTATGGAATGAATACGTTCACGTCGCAGAACGTAATACTTTCCTCCATGGAACATAAGTCTGAATCCATGGAGCTCCTAGTCAGTAGTTCCACTTTGAAATGACTACTTTCCAGAATAGAATGTATACTTTCCTTTGTAGAATGAATACGTTTTGCCGAGGAAAGTAATACTTTCCCTGGTGGAATGACTACTTTCTACGGCGGAAAGTATTCGTTTTGTTGAGAAAGTAAGTCTCTATCTTTCATTGCCCTAGTATATAAATTCACATTTCGCACTCTGGATAGATCACAATACTCTCAGAGCAATTTTCTCAGTGAACTCTGACCCCTAGCATGTGCATTTCCCTCACTGTCTCATCTATTCCAATGGATTCTACTAGGATGAACAAATTGACTCTCAAACGTAAAGGTGGTCCCTCTTAGTTTCAACCTCAACCTCAACCTCAATCTGAAACTGAATTGGCTTGTGACAATAGAAGAATCGTAATTGATTTCGTTCACGCTCAATTTCAACGCAATGCACAACCCAAGGTTACAACCCTATCCCTATCCTCAACTTCAACCTCAACCTCAACCTTAATGACGACTAGGATCTCAATTGGTCGGTTTCAAACCTATAACAAATAGTATCCACTCATTACTCTTCAGGACTACGGGGGCGAGTGATAGGTACAAAACTAATATTAAACAATGTTTGATTATTGTAAACAGAAGAGTAGACTTTGATTCATTGTTGAATATGGGAATTGAAGAAATGGCTGAGAGTGCTGGATTATCGAGGTTGTATAGATTGGGTGGAAGTTACTATGAACGGATTGTCAAGCTATTTTATGCCAATTTGGAGCTATCCGCCCAACCATTAGAGGTCTGGACTTACATGTTTTGATGGGAGTTGAGGTTGACTCCTAGCGATATTAACATGCTGCTTGGATGTTAGACAGAGGAACAAACTGAGGAATATTACTACGTATCTCAGGAGCCAGATCTCATCTGACAAGAAAAAGGTCTGGCAGTCCTTTGACAGTTGCATTATGATCCCAAGATTGAATGATTCAAGAAGCCAAAGCCCAATGACTTGAATGTCAAAGCCCAAGTGATCCACACCATCATGATGCACACTATTCTATCTCAAGATGGGCATTGAGACCATGTTAGCTTGATGGCTCTCTATATGCTAGAGAAGTTGTTCAACTAAAAGAGAGTGAACAACAGGTATGTGATTTTGAGTCACATGTACGATGTCCTCAACAACTCAGCCAAGAGTTAGCCATATAATTAGCTTATTCAAAGGATTATTGAGCATAATAGGGTACCAGTCTCGGATGAGGAGTTGAGAATCCAAGAGAAGCATGGAGACATCTACAATAAATTGAAAGTAGGCCGCATGGGGATGAGCAAAGTCAGAGGAGAATGGGTATGCAAGTCTCCATTCAATCCCACCTCGAAGACTTGATCAAAGGTTTCCCAGCCTCCAGCCTCCTCAGCGGGTGCCCCTTCATAAACCTTGGCAGACTGCCTCCATCATCATCTCCACAACCCATGGAGGATGATACTCAAGAACCTATGTCTCCACTCCCTCCTCAGTCATCTCACTTTACGTCGATGGCTGAGAAGATGGTGGTCAATAAGATCATCGGCTAGTTGCAAAGAATGGAGGACCAAGTGGAGGATTGTCATCAAATGGTATTGGACTGAATGCAAAGAATGGAAGACCAAGTGGAGGAGAGCCATCAAATATTGTTGGGCAGAATGCAAAGAATGGAGGACCGATTGTAAAGAATGGAAGTTCACATGCAAAGAAGGTAGGCATGAATGAAGAGGCGTGTGCATGATCGAGCATCCTCTCTAGCAGCCTCTCAAGCAACCCCTCCAGCATCCTCTCTTACAACCTCTCCAGCAATCGAACAATGCCTATAAGTTTTATAGTTTATACGCAAAGTCCAATAATTATTTTTATTTAGTTTTTTTGTATGAGATATAATAAGGTGTCTCAAATTTGTAGTGCTCTTGCCATCACACGCCAACCTTCTCCTCTTGTTATGCTTGCCAAGATTCAAATGATAGTGGATCTCATTCTTCCATCGACAAATGTGTCGAGTGGATACAGCCTCCAATTAAAACATTGTACATTATAGGTCTTCAATTTGGTTATCTACTTGTTTACAATTATTCATGCCTTGTTAATCTAACAGTTTGAAAATGTTCATTTTAGCTAAGTGACATGATGGATACTTTCGGAAGACTGGTTCATGCAAATATGAATAAAAACTTGAAGACATACGCTATTCTTGCAAGTGTTATGGTAGGTCATTTCATTTTCTGGCATTACGTATTTTGGACTATATGCTTAGGATATTTTGCGTTCTGTTTTCATTTTTAGGTAGATGATGGTTACCACATCACTACTCTCATCACCCCGAAGTAAGAATCCATAGAAAACACAGTGAGAATTACATTCTGTTAAATTAAATATTTTAGAAGATTTTATTTTAGTACTCATCTTTGTGTTCGATGTATGTAGTGTAATACATTGAATGAAGAAGAATACTTTGATGGTCTAATGGACAGATCACTTATTACGTTAGGGTGGATTTATTTTCAAGTAAGCTTCTTACTTTTTTTGTACTTCATGTTTGAACAATTCTACCTCATGGTTTACTTCATGTTGCTCATGGATGTAGACAGTGTTTTGGGCAAGGGATGGACATTTGTTTCTGATCAAAAAAAGGTATGATGCATTGCATTTCTAATGTATGTTTGTGTTATGCATTATATGGGAATGTTTGTCTTATTATGCCTAACTATTTTTGTAGGGTTTGGTGCCTACTATCAAAGAGTTTGCACCATCAGCTGACCATTACTTCTGCCTTAGACGCTAGTATGTCAACTTCAAAAAATAATTTTGAGGCAAGTTATATAAGGACGCAATGTGGAATGTATCTTTGGCCACAACATCAGTGAACTTTGAGAAAGAGATGAAGAAGCTATTTTTAGTTGACCAAATAGTACACTCATAATTGTGAAACATCAACATAAGATTTTGGTCAAAACATATTTTCAATTCCATCATAAAGTGCAACAAAAGCCTTAATAACTTGAGCAAGTCCTTCAACGCCTGCATCCTAACAACCAGGGAAAAACTGATTCTGACTATGATTAAAATGACAAGTAAGGACATCATGTGTAGGATCGTTAAAAAGCATCAAAAGATGGTTAAGATGACAAACCTATTGTGTCTACAAATTAAGAAAAGGCTTGTCAATCTATGAGATACGGTTCAAAATTGGTGTCTAACATTTGCAGGAGCTAGTTGGTTTGAGGTCAGTGACATTAACAATTAGTACATGGTCAATTTGGACAGACATGCCTATAATTGTTACAGATGGGAGTTGACTGAAATCCCATGCGTGCGTGCAATCCCGTGTATGCATTTTATGAGGAGATCAGTTGAGGATTACCTTCATGTATGCTATCATTAAAAAAGATACATGAGGATGAACTTCCACTTTGTCCAGCTAGTCAGTGGCCAACACATGTGGCCTGAAACAGACTAGGATCCAATTTTGCCACCGTCAATAAAGAGATGACTAGAGAGGCCTTGAAGATGAAGAGTGAGGGATGTTGATGTGCCCCATAGTTGAACAGTCCTGAGCAAAAGAGATGTCACAATAACATTTAGCTACTGTCGGGGTGTGGGACACAACACCCACACTTGTCAAGGTAGGGGCTCAGCCACTAGTGAGGCAAGTGGCTATGGCAGAGTCAAAGGCAAAAGTGGCAGTGGTAGAAGAAAAGCTCGCAAAACACATTTATGGGTTTTACCACTACTCTCGAGATGCAAGTGAGCACATTTTTACACTTTCAAATATTATTCTAACTATGTGCGCCTTTTATGACACAATATTTCATTTGTCACGTAGGAGTCCGCCATGTTAGGTCCACATCTTTAACTTAAGGGGGAGTTATCGGATAGTGGCTTAACACGCGAAGGCGGAACTGGGGAGGTCTAATCCTATTTAGTCACTTAATTGTACTATTTTATTTTTTACTAACTTAATTGTACTGATGTCTTACTTATTCATCATGAAGACAAACCCAAGTTGGCTAATTGATTGCATCGTGATACTAGTAACCTTATATGTTCTTCCATCTTTGCTATATGGATGTCAAAAGGTTGTACATATGGCAAACAAGCCAGAACATATGAGGTTACCAGAATCATGACACTTCCAATTAGCCAACTTGGATTTCTCTTGTTGCAAATTATTTTAATGCAAATTATTGGGCATTATATTTTAATGAAAGTATTATTCGTTAATTTGGTAAATGATTTTATCTATAATAATTAATCAAAGAACAAAGTTAGATCAATTCATTAATGGACGTCCAAGGCCAGCATCAGGCATCCAAGGCTAGCATCAGGCATCCAAGGCTAGCATCAGACATCCCTCGGCATTGGCATGTATAACCTCAGACATCCCTCGTCGTTAGAGGAGGTCCAAGGCCAGTGTTGGACGTCCCTTGGCATTGGCATGTACAGTGTCAGATGTTCCTCGGATTTTGTTGGACGTCCAAGGCAAGCATTGGACATCCCTCAGCGTTGGCATGTGCAGCCACAAATGTCCCTCATTGTTAGAGGACGTCAAATGCTAGTGTTGGACATCCCTCAACGTTGGCATGTGCAACATCGGACTTCCCTTAGTGTTTGCATGATCACCCTTGGACGTCACTCGACGTGGGCATGTGCAGCCTCATATGTCCCTCATTGTTGGAGGACGTCCAAGGCCAGCGTCAGACGTCACTTGGTGTTGGCATGTGCAGCCTCAGACGTCCCTCCTTGGCATGTGCAGCCGCAGATGTCCCTCATAGTTTGCAGACATCCAATCTGAGCATCCGACGTCCCACAACTTTTGTCGGATGTCCCTTGGCATCGGAGGATGTTCGAGGCTAATCCAAGGCTAGTGTCAAATATCCCTTGACTTTTGACAGATGTCCATGAACAGTGTCAGATGTCCCTCGACTTTTTCGGACGTTTGAGACCTCAATCCTTGGACATTCATCGTCATTAGAGGACATCCAAGGCTGATCTTTGGACGTCCATTTGCCATTTCACAACTAGAATAACCAAATTAGAACACAATAAAAAAAAATAACAATAAAAGAGACAACCAAAATAACCAATCAGAATACCAAACATACAAGGCCAGTATTAGATGTAACAATTACATTATTAAATATACAATTACAGTAATAGAAAAAAAATGTACATTAATAACAAATGAGACAATTACACTTGCTAGAGATCAATGACGTTGAGCCACAAATTGGAGCTAATATATACATGTGAGAAATGCTCGAAAAGGGACTCTAGACGCTCTTCGTGAGGGTAGAATCCACTCTCTTGACATCTGTGAATCATCAACGAACCGATAGAGTCTAAGAGCTTAAATATGCCCGTGGGCTCAAATAGAAATAGCTAAATTAGTATGGAATTCAGAAGCACAATGATTATGGCACAAAGTGTGAGAAAATATATCATTTTTTATCTGTAAGGGTCATGGCAATTGTAATTGCCTCTCGTAACATCTGCGAGTAGCCATAATAGATATGTAGGTCAAATGATGACATGAAACATGCCTACTTTGGGTGTGTCTGAAATTAAAACCATATATTATAAAAGGTTTGACTATGCAAAAAATATTGCAAGAATGATTAAAAGTGACTTACATGGATCCACCCAAGAGTCACTAGAGAGTCCCTCACTTGGACGTCAACTATCTCTTCATCATTCAACGTATCACACTCTATAAAAAGAAAGCATTCAAGAGATTTATTTAACATATATACTTTTTATACATTGATTAAACATTGATAAAAAGTTATTCTCACTAAGTCAGATGTTGACTTTTGCTTCAAAATGATGGGGGTTGTGATCTTGAAAACATTGTTTTCCTGAAAAAATACAACATGAAGCAAGATGTATAAGCTGTGTAGTAAAAAACGAGAATAACTTTAAACTGATAGCATTTCTTACCACAATGCTCGCAAGAATACCACATGTCTTCAAGTTTCTTTTGGTATTTGCACAAGACAATCTCATGAAATCCTCCATCAATGCAAAAGGTTGCAATGATCAGTTTAAACACTACCTGTCACGACCCAGAGGTGAGCCTAATACAACAGCCGAGTCAGGTGACCCATTTTTCTTCGAGAACCCGGTTACCCAGCCCAAGGCGTAAAAGAGATGGACGTCTTAACAGGAAAATGAAGCCCAAACCCACACAGAGTGATCAATTAGATACATAATAGTATAAATAAAGAAACGTACTGTGTAGGAATTGAACCAAACAACACCAAAATTACAAATTCCAAACGTACTCGATTAGAAGGGGTTGAACCGACGAACATCCACCTATCCACGGGGAGATTGAACACCTACCAGGGGACACTAGCATCGTCCCACGGCAACATGTGAAAATTCCATGCACCAAGCCTACACCCTAACTTGGAGAAAGATATAGCCAAAGGGGTGAGTGACAAACTTAGTAGGGAAGTCGATACTAAATGCAATGCATGCCAAAAACCGTTTTCCTTAACTTTTTGAAAATCATTTCATACTTCTCATTTATCGTACATGGATTTTAAATCAATTGAAAACCTCTTTATCATTTTATCAAACCGGCCCATAGCCATTGATGTGGCTACATCAAAACTCGCTGTATACATAGGCAGCTATATTGCAAAATATGCCAACATCATTTTTCACAGTAAAACATCATCAATGAAAATGGATGGTCACACAAGGACCCATCTGACACACACCACAGAAAGGTGGCCATCTGCCGGTGAGCAAGCTCTGTAATGACACAACTCTTATAATAGCCCAAATGTGCCGATGAGTCGTAGCTCAGTGCCTATACGTTCCAAAAAATTGATGGGATGGTCACCCAAGGATCCATCCGGCACATGTCATAGAAAAGGTGGCTATCCGCCAATAGCAACACCTCATGAGGCAGGAGAGAATACCAATGACGGCACCTCAAAGATCCAGCACGTCACCCAAGTTCTTGTCGAGCATGCTCCATGATGACCCAACTCGTACGATCAAATAAATGGATGAGGTTATCGGCGATGGATTGCTTCTCAACTAAAATACTTTGAGGTTCCAAGTTGACAGGGGTTGCCGACGAGCGGAGCTATGAGCCGTCACGCCAACTATCAAATGAAACAATACTACGATAAGCAAAACTCAGCGACAAACAACCTACCATCTCCGTGTGACTAATATCCTAGCTAGGTTTAGGAACTCGAAACTCAAGGAGCGCGTCATCACCGCCTTATCCATTTCCACTTTCGGGGCTTGAAACCCAAGGACATGTCACCAATGCCTTAACCCCATTTTCACTTCCGAGACTCAAAACCTGAGTACATGTCATCAATGTCCCATCACCATTTCGTACGCAAGCAACTAATCTTCTCATATCAGAAGATTGCTCAAGATAGCCTCGTGATGCTTTAGCGCTAGAATGCCTAAAGCATCAAAAGGATTCATCCTCCCAATGTACGATACAAATGACCAATTTTCTCTCAGTAGAAGATTGCACAGGATAGCCTCGTGATGCTTTACCACTTGAATGAATGCCTAAAGCATCAAGAGGATTCATCCTCCCAATGTAAGTAACAATGACTGATCTTCTCTTAGTAGAAGATTGCATAGGATAGGCTCGTGATGCTTTAGCACCAAAATGACTAAAGCATCAAGAGGATTCATCCTCCCAATGTACATAACAAATAACTAATCTTCTCACAGTAGAAGATTTCATAGGATAGCCTCATGAAGCTCTAGCACCATAATGTCTAAAGCATCAAGAGGATTCATCCTCCCAACACATATGCACAAATATCAACCCAACAATGTGTGTAGAATATCAACAGTATACCCTGTACGATAAAGTAAATGTAAGAAAACATACATATACATAAAAATGGACGTGCTGTTGAAACAGTTCCCGTCGGGTTTTTGAGTGTGGTATCCCACAAAATATCAGTTTTACAATATGATGCAATGCAGTGTAGGAAGTATAAAGATCCATACCTCGATGATGACCACGACAAGCTTACCGACAAACTAGCTCCACGCGCTTTTGTAAGCGAAAGTCGAACCACTGACATCCCCAAAACCTATGACAAAGCCGATGTTAACATCCCACAGTCACACAGGGATAACAGATAAGTCTTACATAAGACTATAATCCAAGATGGTTTCTAGAGACAAACACAAGTCCCAAACCGGAAACCAAAACTAGGAACACAATGAGGATCCTAAACCGTAAGCCAACCTCGACCGGAAGGATCAACCCAAGACTTCCCAGCTTAACCGAGGAATGACAGGTTCCCTAAATCTCGAACTGAGAATCTACACGATTCAGAAGAAGGTATGGCTAACGACGCCGAATGGAGTTCGCTAAACCCAACTCCTAGAAACAAACGGTGCGGTTGACCAAGACATAACCGTGGTTAACTTATCACCTTAACAGAGCAGTCAAAAGTCTAATCGGTTGACAGGACAGGGTGACAGAAGACGAGAAACAATACACTCGACCTGATCCACTCAACCATCGAGAAGACTTAAGCGAAGCCATTCGAGCCCTCCATGGTTGACACAACATCACAGGGGTCAATCGAGACCACTCAATAGTCGTAGAAGTAAAGCAACAGTCAATCGGAACCTCGCAACCTCAACTAGAATAAAAAATAGTCAACGAAGACCATTTAGTGTCAATGAGACACGTCGATAGTCAACCGAGATTTCACAGTGATCGATACGACAATCTCGCAACCACCTAAGACTCAACAGTCGCAGAGACTCATCTAAAGTCAATCGAGTATGACTTTAGTGAAAAGTTGGCTTGAAGACTATAACCCAAACCTAGCCTAAAACCTTGTCAACGAACAAGAATTTCCCAAAAATGCGTAACAAATAAGTGGGAGGGCCCTACGACAAGTCTAAGGACCCAACTGAGGTGTAAATGACCCAAAATCACGCGTATCAAAAGAGCAAGGGTCGAATTAGGACAGATTACAGGGGAATATACCCATTTTTGCACATTTGCGGTCGATCCACTGACTTTCGATCGATCGACCATTAACCGGTCGATCGACCGCAAATCCTTGGTCGATCGGCCACTGCTTGGTCGATCGATTTGTGGTCGATAGGCCACCAGCCCCTAGCCGATCTTCGAAGCAATTTTTCTGTCGGAGATGCACCATTCTTGTAACGACCCGGTTTTATTTCCACTTTGAAAATCGTGTAAATTTAAAACTTTTCTTTTTATAAAAACGTTAGAGTATTTTCCTTTTATAAAACCCGATCATTAAAACTTTTTACTTCAAACATTTATCAATTTCAACGGAAGTAATAAAATTATTTTATGAAAATGCAGCGGAATTAAAATAAAACATTAAAGAATATTAAATAATTTACAAACCCTTTTACAAATAAATTCCTTTTAATTCTTTAGTCCAACCAACCACAAGTTCTACCCGTGCAAATTCTTCATCAACTATCTTTGACCTGTTCTCTTGTTTCTCGTTCATACCTATATCACAAGGCTTAATCTAATGAGCCTAAGGCTCAGTAAGTGATATAAAAAAAAAGTATGATGCACATGTCATGCAACGTTTAAATCTCTTTTCATTTTCTATTTCTGTTTCTTTTCTTTTTTTTTTTTTTACCGTTTTCTTGATCTTAACTTTGCTTTATCTTGACTTTACTTTACTGCTCATTTCTTTACTTGATTGTTACTTTACTTTATCTTGAAAGGCATTGGAGATGTCTAAACTTGACAAGGAGAACCTCACATCCTCATATGACCCCGTTTATCTTTATCTTTACTTTATCTTGAAAGACGTTGGAAATGTCTAAACTTGACGAGGAGGAGCAGCCAACTCAACCCACATCCCCAAACGACCCCGTTTATGTTTATTGTTGTCTTAATCTTGAAAGGCATTAGAGATGTCTAAACTTGACGAGGAGAACCTCACATCCCCAGACGACCCCGTTTATATTTATCTTTATCTTGAAAGTGTTAGAGATGTCTAAACTTGACGAGGAGGGGCGGCTAACCCAACCTCACATCTCATCACACCCATTTACGTTCATTTCTTTACGTTTCATATCGTCTCGTTTCTTCTTTGTTTCCTTTTTAACATTTTGTAAGCGTTTCATTTTTTCTTTGTTTCCTTTTCAAAAGTATGCATGGAAACCATTTTCGTATCTTTTGAAAACTATGATGCATGATGCTCATGAATGCATACATTCTCTATTAGAGGAATTTAACAGCGCAACTAACATACAATTCGTAGATCATGCTTATAAATTGTAGACATGCTTATAAAAACAGTAAACAACGAAACATGCTATTTAAAACTGTAAACACCGACACATGTTATTTAAAACTGTAAACACCGAAACATGCATCTTCTATTCTTGCGATGTAGGGCCCTAAGGACCAAAGCACATGCATATCACTTACCTGCAGTCTGTGGAGCATTTAGCACTCTATTTCTTTCCCGTTAATACCTTCAAAATAATTAATATTTATTTATTAATATATTTACCCATTATAAACCTTAACTTTTATATCATTATTCTGTTAATTCATTTCACATTTTTCGTCAAATTATTTTCATCGACTAATTAACCAATAATTATTGACCACTGAATTTTCATAAACCTTAACGCTTAACAATTTCCATTAGTCAACTTAATTACTTAGCAACCACGCAATAACAATTCTAATATCTTAACGTGTGCAACGGGATAACGATAGCCAACAATAGTTGTTCATTCCATTAATGTGACAGGAAAACAGAGAGAATTTACTTTACAAAACCGAATAGTATGTTATCACGAAATCATATTTTCCACAGTAGAGTAGAGAACCATTTAATTCATTTTATTCAAACGATAACCAACATAGCACATTTATTTATCCTTTTTATCTGATTAGAAAGGTTGTAGATAATTCATCCAAATGTACATAGCATGTGTTAAGGT
>CM039476.1:10532838-10560738 GCA_022433065.1 Begonia loranthoides | reverse complement strand
TTCAAGAAACTCATGATCTCAAGGTATTAAAAATGGAGGAACTCATCGGATCTCTAATGACTCATGAGATCACCATAAAAGCTAATAAGAAGGAAAGGCAAAAAGAGAAAGAAGTCTCTAAGAAGAAGGATATTGCTCTTAAAGCTTTATCAAGTCAACACGTTCAATCCGACAAAGGAGATGATGATGAGAAGATAGCCCTCATGACTCAAAAGTTTGAACAAGTTCCTCTGACAAAGAAAGTGGCAAGGAAAAATGATCACTAAAGGAGATAGACATCTAAAAGAAAAGGAAGCCACTTGTTTTGAATGTGGAAAGTTAGGTCACTTCAAAGCCGATTGCCCACAAGTAAAGAAGACATCAAAAGCCTTCAAGAAGAAAGTAATGAAGACCACATATGATGATAGGGAAGAAGATTCATCCTCCAAGGGTGAAGATGTTGCAAATATGTGCTTTCTAGCTAAAAAGAATGAGATACATGACTTCTTTAGTGATTTAGATAATAATCTTGATGATATGGATATGATAGATGTCTTTGATGAACTACTTAAACAATTTAGTTGTAATACCTGAAATTTTCACAAATAGTTTAATTAAGTAATATAAAATTTTAGAATTTAATAGATTAATTATTGTTAACTGGAGAATTTTAATGAATGAATTAAAATAGTAGAATTATTAGAATTATTGGAATTAGGAAAGTTAAAGTAAAAAATTTTATTTTATAGGTAATAAAATAAAATAAGGAATTAGAAAAGATAAAGTAAATAATTTTCTTTTATAGGTAATAAAATAAAATAAGAATTATTGAGTAATTAGGAAAACCAAATATAGTAGAATTGGTAAAGAAATAACTTGAGAATAATACATGTTAAGGAAAAGATTTAATTGATAGTTTAATAATTTAATTCTAGAATTTTGGACATATTGTGTAGGAATACCAAATGCATTGAGAGCCATTGGATAAGATTTAGGAACGGTTGGGGTCGTTTAGGATGGAGAAAGATGTTCTGCGGAAGTGTTTGATGTAGGAAGACGTTGGACAGTTGGATCTGTTTAGTAGAAGGAATATGGATTGTTGGATTTAAGAAAAAGATTTTTTCATGGGACCATGATACCGTTTAGGTGTGGCATAGTTCTATAGCGTAAGATGAGATTAACAAAAGAAGGGTGAACCGTTAGATTTAGGAAAGATTCTTCTGCGGGAGCATAGGATGCTGCTCGAGTGCAGAAGAATGTTGGGCAATTAGATCTGGTTTAGCGAACGAAGTGAGTCGTTGGATTAGGAAAAGATTCTTTCACAGAAGAGAAAGATGTCGTTTGGGAGAGTTAAATAAGTTAGAAGCATCGTCGTTTTGGGTTATAGTGTTTTTTTGCGGCTACATTCATGTCTGCATTAGTGTTTCATGTGTTAGAAACACGTAGTTAGATTTAATGAGCTTGCAGTTTGTGAGAGCATTAGCGTCCATGGATATGTTTTAGCAATAGATTAGTACATGTGACTGACGGTAAGTCTGCGGATTGGAGTTTTCGTAGGAGCGTTGGCTTTCGTAGAAGGGTAGGCGTTTGTGGTTATTGTTGCGACCGCGAATGTGAGTTTTAAGGCTGAAGTGGCTGTTGGTCATTGGTTGAGTGGGTTGTTGCACACATCCACTATAGCTCAATTAGGTTTAAGTTAACGTAGGTTTCTAGATTTCTTGCGAGCTATGTTTTAATCCTTAGGTAGCTTAGGAAATGATAGAACTGAGATGCGATTTCGTGAAATTTTACCTCACAAAGTTCTCTGGTTAGTGTTTTATAAATTTAAGGGTTTCGGTTAAACCCTAATCACTCGAGAACCTCTATGGATGAGAGAGCTCTCTCTCAAGCTCTCAGGTGAAGTTGTCCCTCAAGTTTCTCAAGGTAGGTTCTACTATTTAGTTCCCGAAGTAGTTTGACAGTATGTGATGTAGGGATTATTCTTTTAATAACTTATTATTTGTTTACATAGAAGAAAGGTCAACGAAGGGATTAGAACAATCAGATGTGCATTAAGATATCCAGATAAGAGATATTTGTATGTATTTGGCCTTTGGCTACATCACAAAGTGCTAGGATAAGGTAGGGTTTAGTATTTTTCTGTGATGCCTATGAGCTATTGTTCGAGGATATGATGATTGTTTATGTAAAACCCGTGAATTTTATAATAATAAATTCTACGTGTTACTTTCTCGCGTAATAATCAGTTAAGGTGTTTAAAAGTTGACTCGATTTGTTGCATAGCGACCACATGTGAATTTTCGGTCAAATGGTCAAAATCAATGGAATTGGGTATTACCGAGCTGTAAATAAATTGAGAGAATAAAGTTTGATAAATTATTTGGTTAGAGAATCGATGTCGGCTAGCGTTTGGAATTAATCGAAATCCGAATCGGAGTTAAATTGGAGTTATTTGATTAATAAAATATATTCAATATATATTTTATTATTAAATAAATTAAATAAAAAAAGCGATAAAACAGATAAGAGAAAACTCTTCTATGTTATTACACACCGACGTCGACAGAGAGAGGAGATGCAGAAGAATGGGGAGGGATAGAATTGAACGTCTGGTGAATTCAAGGAGGGAGAAACTTTCGTAATGTCAAGGTGAACGACTTTTGTGAGGACGATTAACGAATATGTAAGATTTTCCCTTCAATTTTAGGCTTTGAAATTGGGAAATATATCGGCCTCAAATTCAAGCTTGAAAACTGTAATATTCTGATTTTCCATAATGAAAATTAAATAATGAAAAGCAAAATTAATCGGAAGAAAATCTGGATATTAGTCTATTCGGATAATTTAGATTATTGGGATATTATTTATAACAAATATTCAGATAATTGATGGAAGAGAATTATTAGAATTAATTAAGTGGAATATTTGGTAAATAGTTTATTAAGGGTTTATTTAATAGAGAATTAAATTGAAAATAGAATCGAATAAATTAAATTAGACTAGTAATTATTATCAAGAAATATTCGGAATAAACTGAGAGTAGAAATTAAGTTGATTAATTTACTATACATATATAAATATATAAATAAAATGTAATAAAAGTAAATTGAATGAAATAATTAATAAAATACTATTGCGCCTAACTAGAGGTATGTGGCAACATCTAGGAGAGTGAAGCGACTAACTAGGGGTATGTGGCAAAATCTAAGGGAGTGAAAATACTATTATGCTTAACTATGGGGTATGTGGTAACATCTAATGGTGTGAGAAAACTCTATAAATAGGCCTTAGATGTTGTAGGAAAATCATAAGTGAAGAGAGGAGAGGAAGAGAGGAGAGAAAAGAGGGGGAAATTGTGAGAATTTTGAGCTATATAGTTCGGGGGTGAATTGGTTACTTTGGTCATTAGTGGGATTTTCGACAGGAAGGAAATTACGCGGTCACCCTAGAAATTTTGGTAACGATTTCCGACTCTCCTAAATTTAGTTAATAATTAATTATTATCGTCAAATTATTTTAAAAAATATTAATTTGAAATATATTATCGTTATTATTGCGAGATTATTTTAGAAATATTAATTAGTAATATATTATCGTTATTATCGTAAAATTATTTTAGAAATGTTAATTAGAAATATATTATTGTTGTTGTCGCAAAAATTTTATGTAATATTAGTGGTGTAATCGTACTGTGCAAATAAGTTATGTCTAAGGAAACTAGTATTTAAGTGGACCGTTGTGACCCACCAGCCTTTCCTGGGAACTTATTTGAAAAGGATATTTTGTCTAAAGAGACTAGTATTTAAGTGATCTGTTGAAACCTACCAGCCTTTCCTGAGAATATTCTTGATCGATACTTTCCACGATTAAAGAAAAAACTAAAAGAATAAATAATGGAATTTAATTAGTGGAAATTATTGTGAAGGTATTGACGATAACAAGGGAAAAGATAAAACGCTAAGGAACAAAGGAACACTTTACAAGGTAAAAAATAGGATGTAGTGGACAGTGAAGGCCCTGCATCACGGGACTAATTTTATTGTATTGCGTTGGATAGTTTAAGGTTTATTATGAAATAGTTGTTTTGGCCTGTATGCTTCAAGAACTGTTATATATGAACTGGCATTTATGTATCATGATAAGACTTATGAAAAATGTGACATGCATTGCAAAGAAATTGATAAAGAAAATGTGAAAGAAAACGAATAAATTGAGACCAAATGAATAAAGAAGTTGAGGCCCAAAAGCCTTAGGGCAGAGCCAATCTTTGGGCTATGACCCAAAAGCCTTAAGGTGAGGATTGAGCTTTGGGCCAAAGCAAAGCAAAAAATATACAGGGGCCAATCCTTGGGCTACGGCCTAAAAGCCTTTAGGTGAGAATTTAGCTCCGAGTTAAAAACGGACAAAATGACTACGTAAGCAATACCTAAGCATAAGCATAAGCCTTACATACGCATTTTATTCTATTTCTTGATGAGCATTAGGCTCACGATATTGCATGTGATGCAGATGATTCTCATTTGGAGGAGGAAGCATTACCAGAGGAGGCTTTAAGTTATCAACTAGATTCAACCTGAAGGGTTATGGCTCAAGGAAAATAAATAAATGATGGTTTTCTATAATTTGTAAAACAATGCATGGTTGGATTTTATTTAAATACTTTGAACTCTTTTATATGTTTTATTCCGCTAAAATACTCTGATATGTTTTAAAAAGAAAATGAAAAATTTTATGACTAAGGATTTAAAAAGGAATTTTAAAATTTGGGGCATTACAAAAACTAAAATCTGAGGGACATTGCTGAATTATATTGGTCTATTTATAGTTTATGTAAGAGTATTCGTCATTTGGAGGCAAAACAGAAGGAAAACGGCGTGTTTCCGACGAGGAAACCGCCCTAAAAACTGGTTCTGGTCGATCGCTGTGCAAGGGGCAGTCGACTAGTGGGGACCTAGCTCGTACAGAGCACATGCTGGTAGACCAGAAGTGGGCAATTGACTTCCCATATGGGCGTGGTCAACCGCCACTGTCATGTTGACCGCGATAGTTTTGGTCGACTGGATTTTCACTTCTAGTCAATCGAAAAATGGTCAAATTGTACCCAATTGGTCCCTCGTCCACCAAAACACTATTCATGCTCAACCACACAGTGCAGATTCACGTATATTTGAATCGTTTACATGTCGGTAGGGTTCCTAGTCCCGACCCTTCCACCTATCCCTCGAGAATCATTGATGAAAATTCTTGCATTTTGACGTGCTTTTAGGCTTCGATGACTTTGGGGACTATCAGACTCTTCCCGAGAAGACCGCTGCCCCGGTGAATGAAAAGAAATGCCGAAGAGGTAGGGATTTTATACCTTATTGCTTTGCATCTGCATATATGATTTCATAAAATGATATTTTGTGGGTTAGCACGTATGCAAAACCGACAGGGACTATTCAAATGCATGTCAGATTTTTATAATACGTATGTACGAGAGTTTTACACGTTTACTTTCTTGCATAATGTTTTCATGGTATGATGTGATATCTGATTTGGGGGCGATGAATCCTTTTCATACTTTGGATGGTCTCGGTGCCAAAGTATCACGAGACTATCCCAGGGTACATCTTCTGTTGTTTTAGATGGTTGTTTACACACTCGTCCCTTGGGTTTTGACTCCCTAAACCTAATCAGGTTGTTCTATTTTACGAGTTTGTCGGCGCAGAGCTTAGCTTGTTGCCAAACTCAAGAAAAATGATTCGGGTTGTGTCGGCGTTGAGCTAGCTTGTCAGCAAAACTCGAGGTGATGAGTCAAGTTTACAACCTGCCGTTGCTTTCTTTCTTTCAGAATCATGAGGTATTGCGCAGAAATGGTGGTTGTCTTTCTATATGATTGATCAGAGGAGTCCTTGAGTTATCCTCCATTTTCACTGATAATGGTTTCCAATATAAAACACGACTAGAGTATTTTGAGGATAGTTGTCTATGTATACAACCATGTTTTCATCGATATCTAGTCAGGGCCCTTCAAGGCCGGTTTTCCTTAATGGATGAAAATGCTTTGAAATGTTTTTTAAAAACATGCACAACTCTCTAATTCATGATTTTTGATAAAAAGAGGTAAAACAAGTTTTAGTTGCAATTAGTATAAGTTTTCTACTGAGTTAGTCACTCACCCCAACGAGCCCTCCCCTCCAGGTAAAGACATGAGCACTTAGGCTCGTGGTGTTCGAGTGTTGGGTCGTTGCTGACTTGTTTACTCTTTCTTTCCATTTAGTTGTAATTTTCTTTGGTAAGAATATCTAGTCAAACTAATGTAATATACTTTGGATTGGTTACTGGATAATTAGATTGTATGCACAATTTGGATTTACTTATTATTACTTCAATATTATCTCTTATGATCACTATGAGAACCGTGGCCCATCTCGTGTGAGTTATGATGGAGGATCTTATTCAAGTTTTCTGCAACTACAATTTAGCCTTGAGTAGGGTGGTTGGGTCCTCTCCGAGGATTGGGTCGTTTGACCTGGCATTTCTATTAGGTCTGCCTCCTGGTCGTGACAAATTGCTTACTTTTTATTTAGATGTTAATTGAGGATATGATGATTGTTTGTTTGTAGTTTATATTTAGATGTTGATCAAGGATATGATTATTGCTTGTTTACTGTTCATATTAAGACGTTGATCGAGGATATGTTTATTGTTATGCTCATACATGTCAGATTGTTATCATGTATCATGTATGTTCTATGCATAATGTTTTTCAAGAAAAGAACGAAAACAGTTTTCATGCATATGTTTTCATGTAAGAAAGACAGAAATAGAATTTTAGATACATAAGAAAAAATACGAAAGGTTGAGAAAAAGTTGTCCCAAAGATTGGTCCCATGGAGATCAGCCCGTTAGCTCGGTTATGTTGGGGCTTGGCCGAAGTTCACCAAGTGGTTGTGCATTGAGTGCACAACACTAACAGGGGTTCCAGTAAGGGGGACTGTCTCGTCAAAGTTCACTAGACTCAGTTGTAACGCCCCGAAGCGTTAAAACTCTTTTTCTTGCTTCTTTTTATTTAAAAAAAAATACATCATACATAAAATCGCACCTTTAAAATCATACACATCGAAAGTCTTTAAAACAAATCATTTTTTAAATTCAACGTAGTAAAATATTTATTTCTAAACTCCAACTAATAAAAAAACATAATTAATTATAAAGTCTTTTTTTCTTCTGTCTTCTTTAAATCCTCACTTAAGAGTCAACTTCGCTTTAACAACGTTTTGACTTCACCCATGAGAATTCCACTTCAACTGCGCTATCTATTAATTCTATCATCAACATATTCCTTAGTGAATTCATCAATATATGCATCACAAAGTTCAAACTATAAGTCTAACACTCAGTAAAAGATGTATAACATAAAACATGACTATGCAATGCAATTTCATAAAAAAACATGTCTCTTTGTTCTTTCTTTTTTTCTTTTAACTATCTCGCAACCTTTGTCAAAATTCTTAAGGGAAGAGTAGGCACGACTCTAGGAAACACACCACTGAGTCTCGTGAACTTCGGCGAGACAGTCCCCCTTACTGAGACCTCAATTAGTGTTGTGTTATGCACAACCACTTGGTGAACTTCGACCAAACCTTGTTCTAAACGAGCTAATAGGCTTATCCCCCATAGGACTAACCTTTGGGATAGCCTTTCCTCAATCGTTTATGTCTTAAATTATGTTTCTGTCTTTCTTACGTGGAAAACTTATGTACGAAAAGCATGATGCATGCAACGTACATGACATATAAACTACCCATGCATGAACATAAAAATAACATATTCTCAATAGTACCATCTTGCATAGAAACAACCAAATTATCATCGTATATTTCAAACAAAGAATCATATTAGCAAGTCATTATCATATATCTCAAACAAATAAACATCTTATCATGGAAACAGTAAGTCATCGTCACACATCTGACACAAGGAGTCATAATAACAGTCAATGAAAACACACCTTAGCTTCTTTGTCATGCAGGCCAAAGGCCAAACACATGCAACATCACTTACTTGGAAATCTTAATGGATGTGTGACTATCTTCAACACACAAGTTTCCTTCAAACAAATAAGAGCAGATTAACCAAAAGAATAACTTGAACACTATGCAACTTAAGAAACAATATCAAACCTCATAGTGGCAACCTACTTTCAAAAACTAGGAGAAGACAAATCACCCAAGAGCTAAAGAGAGAACTCCTACGCCTTAGGGTTCTAGAGTGATAAAGGTATCGACCCGAACACCAATATTTATAGTGTTAAAACTAGAAAGTTTTGTGAGATAAAATCCCACAAAATTGCGTTTAAACATTATCATTTCCTAAACAGTATAAGGGTTGAATTGTGACTCGCAAGTTTCTAGAAAACTACCTTAATTTAAAGCTACTTAGTTACAATGGATGCACAAATAGCAGCAACAAATGCCCGCAATGACCCACTCGACCAATGGACAATAGACACGTCAGCCATAAAACTCATATTCATGATCGCCAAAGCAACAACGGACGTGAACACTTCCGCAAAAACCAACGTTTCCGCAAGAACCCCAATTCGAAGGCTCACAATCTGCCATGTGTATTAATCTATCGCTAAAACCCATCCACGGACGGTAAGGCTCCTGCAGACCGCAAACTTAATTAGTCTAATGAGGACGTTTCTAACTTATAAAACGCTACCACTGACACAATGCAGCAGCAAAAACAGGCTATACATTAAAATGAGGACGTTTCAAACTTACTTAACGCTCTCGAATGGCATCTTCCTTTCTGTAGAAGAATCTTTTCATAATCTAACGGATCACATTTCTTCCGCTAAACCTGATCTAATGGCCTAATATCCTTCCACGCCTGAGCGACATCTAACACTATCAGGGAAGTATCTTTCCGAAATCTAACGGTCTGTTCTTTCCGCTAATCTAATCCTACAGTTTAGAACTCTCCTGTACTCAAACACATCATTCTCCCACGGAAGAATCTTTTTCTTAAATCTAATGACTCATGTTCCTTCCATTAAACCAATCCAATGGTCCCACGTCCTCCTGCATCAAACACTTTCGCGGAGCATTTTCTCTATCCTGAATGATCTCAGCCGTCCCTAATCCTCATCAAACAGGTCCTAAAGCATTCGATCCTTTCTACACTATATTTCCTTAAATTCTAGAATTTAACAATGATTTAAACTTTCTTTAATTCTAAAGTATAAATTATTAAATTAAACCCACACTTTAAACTCACCATAACTTTGGATATTACACAATATTCTTAACTAACTTTACTATTCTTTACTAATTATACTTTTTTTTTTTACCAAATTCCTTAATATTTCTTATTTTATTTTATACCTATAAAATAAAATTCTTTCTTTAATCTTTCCTAATTCCAATAATTCTAATAATTCTACTATTTCAATTCCTTCATAAAAATTCTCCAATTAACAATAATTAATCTATTAAATTCTAAATTATCACATTACTTAATTAAACTATTTGTGAAAATTTTGGGTATTATATCAGTGGTGTGTTTCCCATAGTCGTGTCTACTCTTCCAGTAAGAATCTCGACAAAGGTTGAGAGGACATTAAAAGAAAGCAAAGAAAAGAAAGAAGAAAGAACAAAAAGACATGTTTTTATGAAAAGTGCATTGCATATTTATATTATGTTGTGCATCTCGTACTGAGCGTTAGACTCATAGTTTGAACTTTGTGATGTAGGTGATAATGAACTTACTAAGGAATAGGATGATAGAAACTAGGGGTGTGCAAAACTGAACCGGAACCAAAGAACTGAATCGGAACCGACCAATTTGGTTCAGCTCGGATCAATTTTGTACATCATAAAATCGATTGTTGGTTCAATTTGTTAAGAACCAGAAACTTTGGTTCAGTTTTCGGTTTGTCTTTCTTAAAATCAACAAAACTAAACTGAATCGAATTCTTAGAGCTTGTTTTTTCTTCTGCGCTGCGCTTTTGCCGGAATGCGCTTCGTAAAGTCCACTAGACTCATAAATTGATTTGCAATTTTGTAGTGCAAACTCTTGTAAAACTTCAACTCGCAAGCTTAGGCTGTCTGCTTCAGTTTCTCCCGCGACCCCCTCGAAAACTCACATCGCTGTGTCGGTGCTCAATGAGAAAGACTCACGTCGCTAGTTGCCTCTCGGTCGTGATTGCCTCTTGCATTGCTCATGGTTGCGATCTCCTCTCTGTCTTGACCTTGCTCTTTGGTGCTCACTGCTCTGGTGCTCACTGCTTGGTGCTCAATGCTCCGGTGCTCATTGCTTGGTGTTAGTGCTCACTACTTAGAAAGTCGCGCTCCCTCGTGGCCTCACCTCTAAATCTCTACTCTCGTAGCCTTAATCTCAAACTCAGTCACGATCTTGGCTGTAGCCTCTCCACCATACGGCAGTCGGCAGTCTCGGTCAGTCTCTTCTCTTAGTCTTGAATTGAATGAATTCAATTTTCATGATGACTACTGATTATGATTATGTTTATTGCTTTAGTTTCAACCCCTATTGTGTTACATTTGAATAAATTTGATTATGTTTAGTTAAATAAAATTGAGTTAATGATTTGAATTTCATTGTTTTTAAATCTTTTGATGGATGTTTCTGTTTATTTCTGTCAATTTCATTGTTTTGAATGTTTTTATGGATCTTTTAATTGTTGTCATTGATTCTATATTTGGTTTAATTATTGATTCCGCATTTGAAATTGTTGATTCTGCATTTGGGTTAATTTTGGATTTTGCATTTGCTCTAATTGTTGATTGTACATTTGATTTAATGATTCTGAATTGTTGATTCTTCATTTTGGCTTAAATTGATTTTGAAATAGTTGAAATTGCCTTTGAAGTTTGTTGAATGAGAGGGTTTTAGAGCATATTCCCAATATGTGCAACCGAAATTTGTTGTACCTTCTACATTTACTATTGTACAAGATATTGTTAGTATTTATGAGAAAGAAAAAATGAAGTTGAAAGAATATTTTTGAAAAACATCTTAACGAGTGTGCTTGACTACCGATACATGGACTTCCATTCAAAATTTGAATTACATGGTATTAACTGCTCATTATATTAATATTGATTGGACCATGCATAAGAAGATTATTAATTTTTGTTTGATTTCGAATCATAAAGGTGAAACAATTGGCAGAGAAGTGGAAATAAGCTTATTCAACTGAGGAATTGAAAATGCTTTGACTATTACAGTTGATAACACTTCTTCGAATGATGTTGCAATTTCATATTTGATCAAAAGTGTTCAAAATTGGAATGAATTAGTTTTGAATGGGTAACACATGCATATGCGATGTTTTGCACATATTTTGAATTTGATTGTATGTGATGGTTTAAAAGATTATCAAAATCTATCACAAGAGTACGTAGAGCTATGAAGTACGTTCAATCTTCACTTGAAAGACTGCAAAATTTTAAGAATTATGTTGAAAATGTTAAGATCACGTGCAAAAATAGTGTTTCTCTTGATATGCCTACTAGATGGAATTCTACATATTTGATGTTAGAAAGCACTGAAAATTTTGAAAAAACTTTTGAGAATTTAAAAGAAACTGATAGTCATTATCTTGTTGATTTTGGTGGAGAAAGACCTCCCATGACAGAAGATTGAGCTAATATTAGGGAACTTATCAAGTTTTTGAAGATTTTTTATGATACAACTATAATTGTTTCAGCCTCCTTGCATGTTACTTCGAATATTTATTTTAGTGAAGTATGTAATTTAAAAATGGTTATCCAAGAGTACGTTGAGTGTGATAATGCATTATTGAGGAAAATAGCTATTGGAATGCAAGAAAAGTTTGACAAATATTGAGGAAGTTGTGATAAAATTAATTTCTTGATGTATGTGGCAGTTGTATTACATCCCAGATGTAAAACAAAGTTTTTGAAACATTGTCTTACCATGTTAGTTGATAATGATAAGGCAAATGATTTGGTCAACCAAGTAGAAATTATGGTTAAAAAATTATATCTCTAGTATAAAGGTGATTTGAGTTTTGAAAATTCAGAAGATAATTGTAGTACAAGTGTTGCAACAACAGTCTACAGTGCTGAGACAAAGTAGTAGTTTGGCTCACAATAAGATATGTGAGATGTTTTGTAGTCATCATGATGAGCAAGATGTTTCAAATACGCGGACAAAAGTTTATCAATATTTATATGAAGGGTTGGAAAAATTTTCAAACAAGCAAAACATTCTAACATGGTGGAAATTAGATTCATTGAAATTTTCAAATTTAAGCAAATTGGCAAGAGATGTACTGGTTATTCCTATTTCAATTGTTGCTTCGAAATCAGCTTTTAGTAGTAGAGGACGGATACTTGATTCATTTCGCAGTTCTTTCTCCCCAAAGACTGTCGAGGCGCTTATTTGCACTCAAAACTGGATTCGATTATCAAAACATCAATCTGTCAACTTTAATGATGTAGTGGATGATATTGACAAATTTGAATAAGTTATGTTTTATATTTTCTTTTTCTATTCCTTTATAAATTTCTTTTATTAATTACTATATTTTATATATTTGTTTTGAATTTATATTTGGCAGAGCTTATATCAATTAATGGAGATGATGAAGTGAACTACTTAACAGTGATGACTAAGAACTTGTATGTTTCTATTTTATTTTTCATTAATTATTTTTTTTGTTAATTATTTTCTTTCAAATAATGTATTCAAAATTGTATCTATTCTTTTGCAGTTTATATCAATTGAAGACACTGGATATTATGAAATTTGATGACAACTTAGAAGTTAGAACTGACGATACAACTACTATTTTAGTATTTAGTTATATTTTCATTTTATAACTTTTTCTCATTTTATAATATAATTTTTTTTTTGTTTTCAGATAACTCTTTCTCATTTTACATTTAGTGTTCGGGTTTTATATATGATATTTTAATGCATATATTTTAATGCATACTACAAATTGTAGCCTACAATATTCACAATTTTGAATATCACAATTTTGCTTATATCTGAATTCTTGAAAATTCATTGTAGCAAAAAATGTCAGTTGTATACTTGCAGGAAATTTTAGCAGAAAATCTTAGTTGTATACTTGCATTATATGCTTTCTTCATGAGTAATAATTTGGATGATTTTGAGATTTGAAAAACAAAAGTAGGCAAAATCAAAATCGAAACCGAAGTTTCTGTTCGGTTTGGTTCCATTTTGATTTCGGAACATGAATACTCGATTTCAGTTTGGCGATAGCCAAACCAAACAGAACAGCATGTTGCACACCCCTAATAGAAACAATTGATAGCACAGTTGAAGAGAAATTCTCATGGGTAAAGCAAGAGCGTTGTTGAAGCAAAGTTAACCCTTGGGTGAAGATTAAAGGAAAGATGAATTTTAATAATGAGTTATAAAGCTTTTCATTTAAAATTATGTTTATTGCTGGAGAAACATCATTATAAATGCTTTTGTTCAATTAAATGATGTATTTTACTACATTTGAGTTAAATGAGTTTTGTTGAGACTTCCTGTGCATTGGTTTTAAAAGGGTATTTAATAAATGTTGAGTTTTACTAAGCTTTATTTTCAAAGGAGAATTATTAAGACTTCTGTTATGTATGGTTTTAAAGACACGATTTTTATGCATGCTGTATTTAAAAAAAAAAACAAGAAAAGAGTTTTAACACTTCGGGGCGTTACATTAACATGCTTAAATCTAAGTACAAATTGTTAAAGAAGGAAAACAAAAATCCAATGTAAAAACATGTTAGTATTGTTCAATCATTTGATAAAGAAATTAGCAATTTGAAAGTTAAAAATGATGACTTGAATACTATTATTCTTAAGTTTACTGATAGAAGTAAAAACTAGAAATCCAACGAGATATTATCCAAACAGATAGTTTCTAAACATATATTATCAAACAATAAACATAAACATATATTATCCAAGTCAAAACAATTAACTACACAAAGAGAAAATGAATAAATATTCAGTACAAGAAAATCAATATCTCAATCTGTATCCCTACACGTCAAGTAAACTAAGTCGATGTCGCCTTCTTGTGAGATTTCTTCCACAAATCCGTGATTGCAAATGACAATTGTAGGTCTAGGTATACGTTGGACCCTTTGGTGTACTAGGGACTCTTATTAGGTAGCTCTTCGTGAGGGTGGAAGCCGATCTTCTTGCAATTTTGGAGCAGCCCTAATGTAACAACCCGGCTATTTATTACCTTTAAAAATACATGACATTTAAAAATTTTCTTTTCTTTTATAAAACGGCGGAAAACCTCTATTAAAACCTTTTTATTTAAAATCTGAGTACGTTTCTTATAACCGGACCGTTACTACTCTATCATTAGACTCGTTTGAAAATCGCTATAAGTGGGAGAAAACTATAGTTATAAAAATTGTTTGTTAAAACATAGCGGAAGCGTAAGAAATTCATATAAGGAATTCAAACATAGCGGAAGCGTAAATTACTTTTCCTTTAAAGACACTTAATTAAAATGTTACTATAAAGACAATTTACAAACTCGTTATTCTTTTTACCTTCATTAGCCTAACCAACCTCAAGTCTTGTCCGTGCAAATCCTTCATCAGCTGCTCCCTAATCTGTTTGTCGTTTCCTCTCGTACTTGTACCTACATTGCAAGACCTAAACTAATGAGCCTAAGACTCAGTAAGTGATAATTCCTATCATACCATATGCTCATGTTGTGCTCTTTTGAAAACATTAGGCATTTTAAGTTCTCGTCTTTTTCTTCTTATCTTTTGTCTTTTACGTCTTTATTTATTATTTTTCTGTTTTTGTTATGACCTCTGGTATAGCAGCAATGGCATAATTCGAAATCCTGCTACCCATTTGCTGTTCTGTTCATCGTTTGCCTCCGATATAGCAGTAATGACATAATCTGAAAGACTGCTAATCATTGGCCGTACTATCCTGGCATAATCCAGGGACTGTCCCGGCATAATCCAGGGACATTGCAACAGATACGAGCAGCAATGGCATAATTCAAAAGCTTCCTAGCAATGATGGTATAATCCGAAAGCTCACTAGTGACCGTGTTCAAGAAGGACTTAAACTATAACGACCCAGTTTTCAGTAAATCCTTGAAAATTCGAGAAATTTAAAATTTTCAAAAGACTCCTTTATACAATTAAATTAGAGTGTGACGCTAAACCGGACATCTACTAACCTTTCGTCAAACTTGTATTGAAACCCAATTAATGAAAATGTGGAAGCGTTATAAAACCATTTATGTAAAACATAGTGGTTTATCAAAACTTTGCAGAAGCGTGAATAAGTTAATGAAAGGACTTAATGAAAAATACAATTTAAATACAACCATGCTTTCGTTTACTCTCTTTATGCCTGGTCAGCCACAAGCTCCCTCGAGCGTGCAAAGCCTTCATCCCTGCCTTATTATATGATCTTCATTTTTGCATTGACTCCTAATTTTGTGCATTCTTTTTCGCATACACGTACTTACACCTACACCACAAGTAACTGCCCAAAGGCTTAGTAAGGAAAATGGTTTAATGCAATTATGAAATGCCTATCTTTAGTCAATTTTGGAATGGGGGCCACCCAAACCAATCTTTTCATTACGTCATTCGTTTGTTCTTTACTTTACTTTCGTTCATTCGTTCATTTGGACTGGTGTAGTGATCGAACCTAGCCTTTTACTTACAACTAGAACTCTCGTACCCTACAAGGGAGGGGCTTCGGCTAGTTGCAGACTAGACCCGCTACCCATCCGCCCTCCAACTCCCCATTTCCTTCATTTTCTTAACATTTTATCTCACCTAATGCATGCTTGAGTACCACCACCAAGATGACACTCCATATTAATTTTTCTATTAACATGATGCATGGTCATACATTCTTATCCTAACATAATGCATGATGCATTAACGTATATTAACAGGAATTGTAGTGCGCATATAAAGTAATTGAAAGCAACTGTAATTGAAATTGCGCATGTAAGGAATAACAGTAATTGAAAGCGCACACAAGAGAGCAATTGAAATATGGAATTGTAAGCAACGAAGCACATAGGGGAATCAAACAACGAATGCACTCAATTAAGACATTGCAGAAATTAAACACCCATATTAGGACAATATACAATGAATTGAAACCAGGAAAACATGCTTGAATTAATAGAGCACAATAATATTAATAAATATGCTAATTACCCTAGTTAATTTCCTAGTCCATTCACATGCTTCCTACAGTTATTATTCTAAGTGATTACTCTGATTAGTTATCCTAGGTGAATTATATGCTCGAGATTGATAGTTACTTAACATGCTTGTGTCTAGTTAATTGTTGGTTGATTGTTCTAATTAACTTATAGGCTCAAGTCTAGTTAGTAACTTAAATTAATTAACATATTCTACGAAATATGCTTAAGTGAAGTTAATTAACATGCTATTTTAGTAAGTTAAATTAAACGTGCAAGTTAAGCACGGCAAATGAACATGCTAATTATTATTCTAACTACTTATCCTAGTTAATCAACATGCTCACTAGATGATTAAATACTCAAGAAAGAATTACAATTATTAACCTAGATTATTTAAACATACTTTTATTATAACTCATTAAATGTGCTTCTAATAGTTAATGGGTTAAACATGCATAACTAATTAATTAAACATGCTTAAGAGTTACGTGCTTTTACCCTAGTTACTTAACGTGCTCGAGAATTAGTCATTAATTACAACTAATTAATTATCATACTCAATTAATTAATTCACATGCTAAGCTAATTAGTTATTACAACTAGTTAATTGTTTAACATGCTCAACTAGTTAGTTATTTAATATGCTCAACTAGTTGGTTATTTATTAAACAATTAGTTAAACATACTCGGATTAGTTATTTAACGACTTAATTAACTAGTTGCTTATGCATGCTCAGGTTTAGTTATTAATTAAACAACTAGTCAATTAACATGCTTCAGTTACTTAACATATTAATATTAGCCTAATTAATTAATTAACATGGTTAACTAGTAAGTCAATTTAATATTAGCCTCGTTAGTTAATTAAACATACTAAACTAATTAGTTAATTGGTAGTCTTTCGTGCTAATTTCTAGTTAAGTTAATTACGCTAGTAATTAGCATGATCAAGGTTATAGCTAGTTGTTTGATTTACATGCTCAAGACTATAATAAATGGTTATCCTAGTCAATTTATATGCTCGAGGGTTGATTACATGCTTTTATTGTAATTAATTATTCTAGTTACTTAGCATGCTTCAAGGAAGATCACCATTGTTATTCTAGTGAGATCCTAGGTAAGGTTATATGATCAAGATTGATTACATGCTCATAGGTGTTCCAATTAATCTACATGTTCAAGAAGGATTAAAGATTTACATGCCTACTATCCTATGCTGAATTATTAGTCAAGTTGCTCGAACATAACAGCTGTGATTTGTGCGAAGAGATTTAACCAAATAACAAGAAACAGAACCAATGATAGAGCAACGTACGTATCATGACAAGAAATATAGCATAAGTAAATAACAACATACTTAAATAGCTAGCTAACATGCTCGATTCAGTTATTTAAAGACTAGTTACTTAATTAGTTAATTAAACTTGTTTAGGTCTACTTAGTTAACTAAACATGCATGTAGTTAATAATTAATCAACAAGTAAACAATAATGAAATTATGCCAGCTTGTGATTAACAACTAAACAGCAAGTAAATATTTAAACACAACACAGGACTCTTAGTTCATTTTCCAGACTTCACGAACCCATTTACCGTTTACGCATTCCACATTCATCACCATCATCACTAGCAATTACGGAACTCATATGCAGTCAAGGAATCATTTACAGAAAATTATAGCAGCATATATAAAATGACAGGAACTATCACACAAAGGAAAGCAACACAAGTAAGGGAACAACCAAAAATCAATAAGGAAATAACATAGGACTATCAATATATTACGGAGTGTTAATAAATCTATACTATAATGAAGGAAGCATTTAGTCATAGTGCTAACAACAAGGGAATTATAGAGCACTCTAAAATTCTACAAAGCATGATAAAGCATTTAAATCACAAAACTATCAAGGAATATCACAGAACTACAATAAGCTACATAACACTAACGTAAACTCACGTACTCTACTTGTAGTGCAGGACCTCCAAATGGCCAAGACAGCCCTAATTCCTTACCTAATTCGATGAATTATACCATAGGGACGACATTCAACAACTCCAACAAGGACAACAACTTCACAAGCACCAGCAGCCCCAAGCTTTACTCATAACCTATCTTACTCCACTCATGTGTCACTTAGCTCACAGTTTCTCCCACTCAAAAACTCACTCTCGGACCCTCACTCTCTCGTATGTCTCTCTCTTGCTCTCTGGGACTTCTCACGCAGGAAAGGAAATGGACTGAAAAGAGGAAGAGAGAGTGGCTTGCATACCTAAAGGAGTAGACAAAACGTACCTAAGAGGCAGAGAGGAATGATGAGTAGCGTGGGAGGCATCCAGCAGGGGAGGTTGGCGCCCTACGGGTCGAGGGTGGGGGAGAGTCGATTCTGTCTCCCATTTATGGACTACATGATAATTTTCCCGATTTTAAATCCCTAAATTTTTGCTAGTCTGGGCTATTTTGGACGAGTGCAGGCGCATAGGTCTTGTCCACAAGGGCAAAATCCTGAAGGCTAAAACGTGGCTTCGGACGAGAACTGGCGTCCACATCCTGGTCCGTATCGTCCACAAACAATGTTTGGACGCAATATGGTGCCCGCATGTAGCGTTTGCATGCGTCGAAAGTGTCCCAAAATCGGACAGAAGCAAATCGGATGAGGCTACTCCATGTCCGCAGTCATCCGAAACTGTCCAGGATTTGGACAGATTCAAATTGGACGTGGCTAGTCCACGTCCACACTCGTCCAGACTCGTACGAAAGTCCACGACACAGTCCAGTCAGGACGCAGAATCACGTCCTGAGTCATCCCAACCCATTCTTCGTGTGTGCAATGCAAATTGCGGACGATACAACTCATCCGTAGTGTCGTCCGCAGGCGTCCGAAAATGCCCTAGACAGCTATTCCTCACATTTTTCTCACTTCACCCCTGCCCCAAAACATTTTCTCCATAACTACACGTCATAAAATGACACGTATACATATGCAACATAATGTCCCAATTACCCCCATCCTTTAATCACATTGCGTATACGGGAAAAATGTAACGGAAATACCTCTAGACTTAACGCGCAGAATACGTCATTGGTAATACCCCAATAACTATCCACGAAGAAATCGAGGTGTTACATAAACAGCCTCGCATCATATCGTTGTCTTTTTCTTTCTCTCTTTTATTTTGTTTTTTCTTTATTTATTAATTCTTTTCTTTACCTTTTATTGTTCATTAATCGCTCATTATCCGTTTCTAAAATCGTGATGCGTGGTACTCGTGAATGCATACAACAGTTCATATGAAAGCGTAAATAAACAGTTAACGTGCTATTCACATAACATGCTATAAAACTGTAAACATGCTTAGAAAGCTATAAGCAACGAAATGTGCAATTAAAGCGGTAATGATGAAACGTACTATAAAGCAGTAAACAACGAAACATGTGATTAATAACTGTAGGCATGCTTTAAAAGCAGTAAACAACAAAACGTGTGATTAATAACTGTAAACATGTTAGGAAAGCAATAAGCAACGAAACATACATCTCCTTATCTTGCGATGCAGGGCCCAAAGGACCAAAATACATGCAATCACTTACCTCTACTGCTTAGGGCATTCACACTTAATGATATCTTTCTTCTTTTTGTACCTTCACAGTTAGAAACATCTAAGCATTAATAAAATCATTTAATCTACTTATAAAATCTTAACGTTTTTTCTATTCTAATTCCTCGTTACTTACTACATCTCCTTATTAGAATCGTTTTCTATATTACTACTTAGCCTACTAATCCTCACATTCATTCCCGATTATGTCTTCGTCCAATTAATGACTACATTCTAAATCAATCGAGTATATAAGTAAAGCTGCCACATAACAGATTTATATCCAAACAATTAACACTTCTAACATCTTATTTCCAACAACATAACACTCTTACCCCTAATGACGTCCAACAACAGATTAACAATTCCAACTTTATTCCCAGTAGAGCCATTTATAAACCAAGCAGGGAAACATCATCCAATAATAGATTAAACATCCAACAATAGGTTAATACATTCTCTTTTAGTATTTCTGGTAACTATAACAGTGGATAATTCCAACTTAACATACACTTCTAGTTAACAGGTTAGCTCATCCAATAAATTCGTGCTTCGTAGAATACTAAGGCAGTAGCTAAACAAATGATCAATGGCATCCATCACAGAGAGTTCATAGGACATCAGTTCAAACAACATAGCAATTTATAAAATTGGTCATCCAACAAGTTGATCCAGAACATCAGTTTAACAATTCCTTTTCATCTAAAAATCTTCCTCTAACCAATTACTTTTCATAGACAGAACATAAACATCCAACTAAACTCACGGCCAGTAGCTCACTCATCAAACAGAGTGTACAAATCCATATATTTATTAAAGGCAGCAACCAATAGAGTATTAGCTTATCATTCACACAACAGGGTTAAGTCCATTATATCCACGCTTCACTAAACAGCAAAGGCAGTAGCTAAAATAGATTTGTTGGTGTCCAACACAGGGAGTTCATCACAGAGAGTTCTAACCAAATCCACAGAGCAGTTCATACAACAATTAACCAAACAACAAGGCAGTTCATACGAAAAAATTAGTCATCCAACAATTGATCCAATAGATTGATTCAGAAATAGCTCACAAATTCCTACGTCCAACAATCCATAAATACATCTCCTTAATATGCTTCAACTAATCATTAACAGAAAGGAAATCGAGATAGTTACCAAGAGGAGCTCAGAAGCTCATGCTAAACTGAGAGGAACTGAAGGCAGGGAGCTCACGTAGAGCACTTCACGAAATCCACAATCACACCCTACATTTCACTTTAAGCAGTCACACCTCTCACAATTTCGAACTCACAGAAGACTCACCATTTTCAGAAAACACACACACACAATCACCAGAACACTCACGCAGAAGGAAATGGCGAGGAAGACGATTAAGAAGAGAAGTCTCGCCTGGAGGAGGAGACAAATTCATACACCTAGGGGGTAGGAGGCAGCTCGCATGGTCTGGACGTGGAGGGCGGGGGGACCGTTCTGTGACGGGGGGTTGTGTTCTAATTGGCTACGGGTCCATTTTTCTCTGATTTTAAATCCTGATTTGTCGCAGATCTGAGATCTTTCGACCGAATGCGGACGAGACTCTCACTTGCTAAAGGCTATTTTTCGCCAGGGACGTCTATCCTTTATAAATCCAGCGTCAATTTCAGTTAAGGGACGTCCGTTCCTGCCAAGGGACGTCCGTCCATCACCGCTCCGTCAGTCTCCGCCTTAGCTCCGTCAAAGATTTCACCTTCAGGGACATCTGTTGAGAGTCTAGCCCTGTCGAGTAAGGGACGTCCATTCATCACAAAGGATGTCCGTCCACCCCCCTTTCCGCGCCATTCTTCTTCTTTCATCCAAAACGACGCCGCTCCATTTATAAGGGACGTCTGTCTTCCATGTTGGACGTCCGTAGCCTATTTTGAACGTCCACCCTTTCCTGAGGACGTCCAGCCATCTTCCAAAATTTTCTTTAACCTAATAATTAATTTAATCCCCTAACAATTAAATCTCAATTAATCAAATTTATTTAATCCCTCAATAAATCTTCACTTGATCTACTATTATATTTAAATTCTAATTTAATCTTTCACTAATTCTTCCCTTATGTAAAATAAATCTAATTAATCCCAAATATTATCTTTTAATTCATGAAATTAATATTTATTTTAATTACATTAATTTCCATAAATTATAATATAACGAATACGTCCTCGGTAATATCTTGATAATTATCCAATTAATCCAATATCCCCAATTACTTTCCAATTATCCTTGTTAAATTTCGATATAAAAAGTCGAGGTATTACACCTAATCCACCACTGGTACATCGAAAGATGTCATGTGGGCTGAAACGCAAAGGGAAAAATCAGCATATAAGCGGAAAGCAATTTAAATCTACACAAGAGAAAAGATGTACCTCTCTTTATCTGTCGGCACTATGACGATTGCAATTGCTTTGGGCAACAACACCTGGTAAGGGTAGTGAGTGTGCAAGTTAACGGACAACAAAAAACACAGTTGCTTTAGGTGTGATTGAAATGTAAACCATGCATTAAAACTATTCAAACATGAAAGACAAACTTGAAAAGCGAGAAGTTTACTTACGTTAATCCACCTTATTGTCATTAGTGATTTTTCATATTAAAAGTTGAAGTATTCTTCTTCGTTCAGTGCATAGCACTGCATACAAAGAACGCAATGCAAGGATGAGTATTAAAATAAAATATACTCAACTACTTATTGTAACATAACGTAATTCTCACTATATCTGACGCCGCTTCTTGCTTCAGGAAGATGAGCTGAGTGATGTGGTACTCATCCTATGTCTGAAAATGAAAATAGCAGGCAAAATATCCTAAGTATGCAGTCCAAAACACTTAATGCCAAAAAATGAAACATCCTACTATAATTCTTGCAAGAATAACGTCTCTAAGTTTTTCCTAGTATTTGCACGAACAAACTTTGCAAAAATATCCACAAGTTCAACTGGCTCAAAATATACATTGACAAGTTACTGCCAGACTAATAAGGCATGAATAAGTGCAGAAACGTAGATAACCAAATCAAAGACGTACCACGCGCACAGTTTTAAGTGGTGGAGGCTGTATTCCACCCGACGTGTCTGTCGATGGAGGAATGTGAGCAACTATCTGCTGCACCTTGGCAAGTACAACAGGAGGAGAAGGTTGCCATTGGAGGGCAATAGTGCTACAAATTTGAGACACGTTATTACGTCGCATGCAAATAAAGTAAATAATGAACTTTACACATAAACTAAAAAACTTACAAGCATTTTGTGCATTCAGATATTGAACAGGTTGTTGGAGAAGATGCTGGAGGGGCTACTCGAGAGGCTGCTGGAGAGGATACTGGAGGGGCTGCTCACTGCCCCATTCTTTGCAATTCGGCCAACAATTAGTGATGGCGCTCCTCTGCTCGGTCCTCCATTATTTGCATGTTGTGCAACCCCATTTCAACTCGATTCTCCATCCTTTGAACTCGATCCAAAACCATTTGATGCTGCTCCTCTACTTGTTTCTCCATTCTTTGCATCCAAGCAACAATCTCCTCAAACATCGACGTAAAGGGAAATGAGTGAGGAGTGGGTGGAGTCATCGGTTGTAGAGTATCATCCTCCATGTGCTACAAAGGTGAAGATGGAGATTGTTCTTGCAAGGGGGTTAAAGGTTGTACAAATGAGGGGGGAGGTGTAACATCTCGTTTTCCAATTTAACTTTCCTTTAGCCGTATAAAAATTTTGCTTTTAAAAACATGTGGAGGGAAACTAAGAGTTTAATAGAGCGAAAGTTATTTATAATAAAACACTACAAATCACCAGTTTAAAAGCTATTTAAAGTAAACGACAATAATTGTTTAAAATGTTCATCACAACTAAAACTATTTAAAGACTTTGAAGTACTTAGCACATTTAAAAACCATTCCCTAAGCCTTAACCCACCAAGGTCATTCGACCAACCGAACAAAAGGCCCAACACTGCAACACTCCATCAGCTGAGTCCTCTAAAAGCTTCTATCCAATCATAGGCTCCTTACCTACATCACAAGACTTAAACTATGAGCCTAAAGCTCAGTAAGCGATATAAATAATAAAATGTTAATGTTATGCTCTTTGTAAAACACATGCAATTTTCATGCTCATTTTCCATTACCCTTACCTTTACCGATGTTGGAGATGTCAACTTGACAAGGTAGAACCCACACCTCACAACATCATTTACATTTATTCACGTGTAATCCATTTTCATTTAGTTCTAATTAGCCATACAAGTGTTAGAGATGTCAACTACACAAGGTAGAGCAGCACCTAATGTCCTATGCGGGTAGCTAACTCAAGAACCCACATCTCTTTACATCTATTTATGTTTATTCAATTTATTATGTACTACTTTTTCAAAATAATGCCTAAAAACCATTTTCGAACAATTTATAAATTTAATGATGCATGAACTTATATAAACACATACAAGTCTATCTAGCATATCCTCAAAACACGATCAATACTTAATCTAAAGAAACTTAACTTAATTCTAATAAATGCAACATTAACATCAAGCAATCAACAATATATCCTCGAATATAGCATCATCAACAACCCATACATCTAGTAAATGCAATCACCAAACAAACCATAATTTCTTGTGATGTAGCCCCGAAGGGAAAACTCATGCAATATCACTTACTTGGAGTCCTTAGAGAGTTAACACTTAAATTGTCCTTTTCAATACCTATTCACCAATAATATGAAGTCATCAATAGTAATTCTCCAATAACCATTCATAGAGTTTCATAAACCCTAACACTTAACAGTTTCCAAAAAACTTGATAAACATTAATTGAGTTCATCAACTAGTGGACATTAAATCCTTCTACACCTAAACAATATGCTGCCATTAACCATTCTAATTGTTTATCAAAACAGATCTTCCAACAAATAGAACTTCCAACAATGTAAATTTCCTTCAACAATAGAACCAGAGACTAAATCCAATTCAACCAAGCACAAATTCCCAATTCAACAGAATAAAACTTCAACCATAAACCAACTTTCCAGAACAATAATCGGCTTCTCAGCAGAAACTTACAGTGGCTTTATCATTGATTTCTAACAATTCAACTTAACAATTTATTCCATTTGAAAATAATAAAATCTATGAAACCGTAGAAGCAGTAACCAACAGACAAAACAATAACCAGAATTATCAATCCAACATATTCTCACAAATCTCGACAGTAAACTTAAACTAATAAAGCATTCTAGCAGCATGTTTTCATCAAGGCAATTTCTATAAAACATGGCAAAAGGATTGTTACCTAAAGAACTCGAGAGAGAAAAGTGGAGTTCTGAACTATTCTTCCCTTTTCCAGAAGTCTTCCTTCACATTTTCAACCTCACGATTCTCACTTACACACTTTGAAACTTTCCTTCTATCTCACAGATTCTCTCAAATTCTCAACACTTCCCATCTTCTCCTTGCGCTACTCTTTCGTTTCTCTCTAAAATCCCAGCCACTTTCTCTAATTTTTCTTCACGGTTACCCTTCACTAGAATTCCTCTTGGCTCCCTTTCTGTAAAACCATACAAAACTCCCTCAGCCACATATTTATAGACTACGAATTGCACCCCTTCAATGTCCTTCTAAAGGTGAAAGGATCATAGGAGGGATGCTTGAGCAATCTACGAAGCGCCAATAGTCAATCCCTTAACTTTCCAGGCGACGGTTTATCATTTTTTGGTGACTTTTCAGTTTGCTAGTCAATCACCTTCTTCACACAATCGACCAGAAATTCTTGTAGTCACAACCACAATAGACCACCGTTCACTTATGATCAGCCGCTATTTCGTCTTCTCCAAATTACTAATCAATCATCACCTTAGAAGACGATCGACCACAAATCAATATTTTCAATTCTACTTTGAACCAGTCGATCAACCCCCTTCAGGTGATTAACCGCCCCAAAAATCACTGCTCTCTAGAATATTTTCTCTTTGGAACCGGTCGATCAAACCCCTTCAGGTGATCGACCGCTTCTAAATTCCTTCGCCACTGTAATAATTTGTACTGCATGTGATCAACCGCCTCCCTTTAATGATGATTGACCACATTGCTACTTCTTCTCCAAATCTATATATATCCTTAACAAAACATCAACTACTATTCCAAATCATCCAAACCAATCCCTAACTACTTCAAATGTCATTCCTTTTAACTTTAATTATCATCAAATAAATCTCCAATCAACTGCAATAATCTTAATATTTCTCCTAAGCTTAATATGAACATAATCTGGGGTATCATAATTCACTATATCCAATTACATTTCCTTTGACCAACACCCTAAACGTCTAAGTCAATTCCTAATATCCCAAAAATCATCACTTAAGCCTTATGCTTAGATTTACAAAAATCTGGGATATTATAGGTGGAGATCGTACGACTGAAGGGGCTGGAGGCTGGAAAACTTTTGCTCAAGTGTTCAGGGTGAGCTTGGATGGAGTCTTGCATACCCATTCCCCTTTGACTTTGGAGATTCCCATGCAGTCCACTTTTAATTTATTATACACGTCAGAGGCCTTCTCTTTAATTCTTGACTCCTCATTCGAGACTATAACGACCCATATTTAGTTCATTTCAAAACATTACTCTTTCTTTTTTGAAATGCGTAGTGGAACACTTTTCGTACTAAAAACATTTGAGAATAAATGACTTGAACACCATAAATAAAATTCTTTCTTTAAAACATTTACAACTTACAAAACATTTCTTAACTTAAACAAATTACATTTTCCTTTTTCTCTTTAGCCCGACCAAGACAATATCTCATCGTGTAAATCCTCCATCAACTGCTCCTTTCTTTCTTTATCTTCGTGCTTACCTACATCACAAAACTTAAACTATGAGTCTAAGACTCAATAAGAGATATAAATATGTTATGCTCATGCTATGCACTTTATAAAACATATGCAGTTTTCGTTTCATTTTTCATTTACCTTTACCTTTCCCATTACATTAAACATTAACTTTAGTTCCACTTACCCATCCAGGCATTGGAGATATCACCGTATAAGGGAGAGTGACACCTATTACCCACATAGGGCAGCCGTCTCAAGAACTCATACGTCACAATGTCTATTTACCTTTATTTCTATTTTTCTTTAGTTCCATTTACCCATACAGGCGCTAGAGGTATCACATATCCCATCGCGTCTATTTATGTTTATTTCCATTTATTTCCATTTTTCTTTAGTTTCACTTACCCTTACAAGTACTAGAGATATCACCGTACAAAGTAGAATGACATATATTGACCCACACAGGGCAACCATCTCAAAAACCCATACCCCGTCGCGTCTATTTAAGTTTATTTCCATAGTATATCAGTTTCATTTTCAAAACGTATGCATAAAATATTTATGTACATTTTCATTAAAACCTTGATGCATGAATAAGAAATGAATGCATACAATTCTATCATCCTATCACATAATAACAATACAATACTTTTCATTTCTTCTTCTTCTTTCTTATCAATCATCAAACAATCAACGTTTTAATCTTTCCACATAATCAATACTATTCTTATGTAACTCATAACATAGCAATAATCACGTGAAAAGCATACAAGCAAATCAAGTCATCTCATAATACTAACCTTATATGCATAACAAATCAAACAATTTCCTAAATTCTTTTGAAATAGGCCAAAAGGCCAAGAACACACATATCTCTTACCTGAAGTCGTTGCTATAGTTCCAATCACTTAGAAATATCTTCAAAACCAAAACACAATGAAACTTTTATCAATAGCTACTTAATTACATAATACTCCAAGTATGCACACAACTAGGGTTTCTTCCAAATTCTTACTCTCCGTTAACTATCCATAACTCTCTCTATGATTAACCAAACTCATCAATTCTAAAACCTATTTCTTCTTTAAGTTGTGTTAGTTAACATATCTATTCAGCTTTACCCAAAGATGCCAATAAGATAGACAACATGCTTCAATCATCTTAACTACTCGATTACACTATTTCCTTCATCTTTTATTTCTTCCTCCAACACAACTATCACAACTTCACATAGAATTTCTAAGAAAATCATAAAAGG
>CM039476.1:10502916-10532829 GCA_022433065.1 Begonia loranthoides | reverse complement strand
ATATTAACGTGCAGCAGAGTCATATAAGCATGAGGAAATAAAAGCATGAGGAATAATAATAGAGATATTTAACTAAGCACGTAAATAGACAATAAGCATTCCTCATTTCACGCGTTAACCATTTATCACCCTTTAGCATCCAACACTCTACACTCTTTACGTTCGAACATTAAACCATCACAGCAGTCAAGTAAAACATTTGCAGTAAGGGAAATAAACTAACAATCAAGGAAAGCTACACTATCATCAAAGAAAACCAACACCAGTTAAGGGAAACAACTAACAATAAAGGAATCTACACAGAGCATTAGGGGTGTACAAAACCGAATTGGTACCAAAGAACTGGACCAGAATCGGCGGTTTTGGTGCCGGTTCGGTGTGGGTTTAGTTGGTACTGGACCAAAATTTGTTCTGTTTGAGCAGAACCGATTTGCACAGTCTGGTTCTCAGTTCTCGGTACCGCAGCCAGTACCGAGCGTAGAACCGAGAAATTTAAAAATTAGGGCACTCTCCTCACTGGCTCACTTCACAGTTCACTCGACAGTCAGTGCTCTACCAGAATCCCGACGGCTGACACCGATATCTCGGACTCTCCCTTCCTGAATCGGCGACTCCCGAGCCTCCGTCTCTCGATCCCCAACCCAAACGAGTTCGACGACCGAACGGCAAACGGCGTTCTTCTTCCAATCCAGGAGTGCTTCTCGGTTCGTATTTTCATTCCGGCTCTTAGTCTTGACGTCTTCCGTCTTCGAGGCATCATTAGTAATCACAGTTCACAGAGTGACAGAGCTTGATACGGTATTTCTGTTTGTCTTCCGTCTAATTGTCTATTTCCGTTCCTCTTGTATGTAGTCATTTAATTTTTTTTGATGGTATGGATTTGTTAGTAGTACTCTGTCGATTTTTCTAGTTCTGTGATGATAGTCATTGCGGGTTGGTTTGGTTCTGCGATCAATCAATGCTTTAACTATTGTCTGTTGTCGTTTCCTGGCTGTGATAGACTGATAGTTTCCTGTGATAGTTCCCTGTACTTTGTCGATTTTTCCTTGTCATTTCCTTGTTATTTTCTTTGTTCCTTGTGGCTTGTTAGTTGTTATTAGTATTGTTATAGATGACTAGACAATTGGTGAAGGAGAAATGGTTACGAAAAAGGGTTAAGTCTGAAAAATGATTGTTGGATGCTGTTCAATTGTTGTTTTAGAATCTGAATTTCAGATTTTGGATTGCCTGCCCTGTTGTGGTTTGTTGATTCTGTTTGATTGTTGTTTGGTAATCTGATATTATGTTGTGGATTTCTTTGGGAAGTGCAATGCGGACCCCACATACTGGAACAGTATTTCCTTGGCAGGGTTGGAAAGAATCAATTAATGGTAATCTCTGGCTTACGCAATGAATTTCGCACAATATATTGATCAATTTTAGGATTCAAATGGCTCACTAATAACTTCTTCTATAGAATTAAAATGATGGTTTTGGTTTGTTTTGTTTCGTAGCTACACATGGAAGATATATGCAAACAAGGTGTTAAACATGGGTTGCGTTTATAGTTTCTAGAGGCAACTAAACAAGGAGCAGAAACTGGCAAAGCAAAGATACATTCAAATGCTATACAATCTTCAATTCGAGAACTTGGTACTTTATTGTTAAAGAAATCGATTCAAATTATAATTTTTGTTTCGTTATACAACTTTTAGATTTAGGGTACGAGAATTATAATCTGAGATTACGAATTGCACTTCCCAAAGATTACCACATAGAATTTTTTTTTTTTTGCATTTTTTTTTTTATAAAATTTTTTAAAAAAATGAAATTTGGTACCGAACCGGAACCGGTACTGAATTTTTGGTTCAGTACTGGTTTGGTACCGAACTCCCATGGGACCTGTTCGGTGCAGTTCCACTTTGGAACCGGATCGAACCAGACCGTGAACACCCCTACAGAGCATCAACAAGACTATCAACAACAAGGAAATAACTCGCTGTAACTCATTCAAGGAATTATCACTTAACAACCATAATCAACAACTAACAGTGGCATTTCAAGGACACTAACACAAAACTCACGCACACCCACTTGTGGTGTAGGGCCTCCAATGGCCAAGACACACTCAAGTTTCCTTACCACTATCGATGACACAACAGGGACAACACACTCCTAGCTCTCCACTCAGCTTACGGTTCCAGCTCCAACTCCAAGCAGCTCCCTGCTTCAGCTCACAACTCCAATTCACAATGGCTCACAACACACTCACTCACACTCGTAGAAGCTTCTCACGCAAAAAGAAGACCTTCACACAAAAAGAGGAAGCTGAAATGTAAAAATGGAGAATGAAGGGAAGAGAAAGAGGATATTACCTAGAGAGGAGGAGGCAAAATCATGGCTGGAAGGCAGGGAGGAGGCCAGCTATGTCATAGGGAGGGCGATTTTCGTCGCCCAAGGTGGGTAAGGGTCATTCCCTATCGGGAAATTGGGCTACTCTATCAATTTTCATCATTTTATCTCTATTTTAATCGTAGGACTGGGCTATTTCGGACGAGTGCGGATGCATAGGTCTCATCCGCAAGGCTAAAATCTCACAGGCTAAATGGTGACTTCGCAATGGGAAAGGCGTCCCCATCCTGTCCGTTCCGTTCGTAGACGACATTTGGACGCGAAGTGGCTTCCGCACTTGGCGTCCGCAGGCGTCCGAAGGTGTCCCAAAATCGGACAGAGGCAAATCGGACGAGGTCTCCCTTCATCCGTATTCATCCGCATAGCGTTGAAAAGTGCCCAGGATTTGGACAGAGGTAAATCGGATGCGGCTACTCCACGTCCACACTCGTCCGGACTCGTCCGAAAGTCCAAGACACAGTGCAGTCAGGATGCAAAATCACGTCCTGAGTTGTCCCAACCCATTGTGTGTGTATGCAATGCATTTGCAGACGATACAACTCACCCGCAGTGTCGTCCGCAGGCATCTGAAAACACCCTGGACAGCTATTCCTCACGTTTTCTCACTTAACCCCTATCCCATAATACTTTCCCCATAATTATACGTCATAAAATGACACCTAAGGATACGCAATGTAATATCCCAACATCCTCAACACTTGATTACATCACGTATACGAGGCAAACATAACGGAAATACCCCTAGACTTAACACTTTAGAATGTCCTTGGTAATACCTCAATAATTGTCCAACTAAAAAAACCGGGGTGTTACACAAAAGGGGCTCAACACCAAGATACTCCATCAACTACATCTTCTATAAGTTTTATCCAATCATAGGCTCCTTACCTACATTACAAGACTTAAACTATGAGCCTAAAGTTCAATAAGCGATATAAATAATAATATGTTCATGATATGCTCTTTATAAAAAACATATGCAGTTTTCATATTCATTTTTCATTACCTTTACCTTTACCGACGTTGGAGATGTCAACTTGACAAGGTAGAGTAACACCTAATGATCCATACGAGCAGCTAACTCAAGAACCCACACCTCACAACATCATTTACATTTATTCACATGTATTCCATTTTCATTTAGTTTTAGTTACCTCAGACAAGTGTTAAAGATGTCAACTTGACAAAGTAGAGTAGCACCTAATGACTCATGTGGGTAGCTAACTCAAGAACTCACATCTCTTTACACCTATTTACGTCTATTTAATTTATTCTGTTTACGTTTTCAAAACAATGCATAAAAACCATTTTCATGTAGTTTATCAAAACAATGATGCATGAACGTATATGAACTCATGCAACTCTTCCATACAAATCTATCTAGCATATCCTCAAAGCATGATCAATCATTAACCTAAATAACTAAATTTAAATCTAATAAACACAATATTAACATCAAGCAATCAACAATACATCCACAAATATAGCATTATTGACAACCTATTCATCTAATAAATGCAATCATCAAACAAACCCTATGTAACGCCCCGTTAATTGGAAACCATTTTTCTAGTTTTCAAAATACGTCATATAAAATTTTTTGCTTAATTTGTTTGAAATTCATTTATAGAAATGCAGAATAGATAATAAGTTTCAAAACGTAGTTTCAGCAACTTAACAAAAGTTCCAACAACTTAACAAAAGTTCCAAAGTTAGCAAAATCCCCAAAGTCCCTCATACAAATGTTTATAATATTCAAAATACTAATAAAAGTGTATTACTAAAATACCCCTCTCTCAAAATACTACATAGTCCTAAATCACATGAGCCACACCCAACAAGTCAATTCGTGTTATCTCCTGGAACGTCTCCTCCTCCACTGGTATGTCATCTTCATTATAATAATCACCTACACTACGGGGAAAATAATGAGTCTAACGCCCAGCAAGAATCAGAATTAAAATGCAAATGCATATGATGCATGATAACTCGATGCATTACAGAGGAAATCCGTATCTCATCTGTTAGTCGGGTGATGGGTAAGTCAATTGATCTCGTGGCTTAACCGTATTTCTGACGAGGAAACACAACAATAGGGGTGTCACCACGAGTCATACCCATACACTTTTGTTGAAGGCATTGGGGATTTCAGAACAAGAAAATTGAGAATCTTACGATTCATGTGGCTTAACCGTACCTTACCGCCCCCTAATTGGGAGTAGGCACTCCAATAGGGGTGTCACCACGAGAACCATTCTCAATCCTCCCGAACCCCCACATGACTATTTACATATATTTTAGGATGACATACAACATGTAAACAGTTTCATAAGTCCTAGGGTGATGCACGAATGCCACAAAGTAAATCACGGAAACAACACATAATAGAAACACAACCAATTCAATTACGTTCACAAATGGAATTTAAATTAAGGACACTGCATTAACTTATTGTAATAACAAGATTTAAGATAAGAATTTAAAATAAGGCGACACAAGTTTCGAGTCCTTCATTAATCGATACGAGCAAGGGAAAACATATTCAAATCCAATTCAAGAATAGAATTCAACTCCAATAAACTTCACTATCCTAAGCATGATTATAATTTAAATCACCAATACAAACAGCAGGATGGTTCTTATTTCTCGTATTCCAACCTATCATAGTTCACTACAATCACATTTGACAACAGCCAATTCATGTTCCACACGAATCCTAACTACAGATATTTATACTTTCAATGTTGGGTTTATCCTTTGTCATGTGATAGCAACTATGATAACACTTAATCACACCAAACGATTTCATATATCAAGGAAAACCACCCAAGCCAGAATTTTCATGCTTCACAAACTTAGTTTATCCTTACAAACCATACAACAGCACTTTTAGCATTCTAACCATTCCTTTCAGCAACTAATATAATATCACATTTAACATCTATCAAAAGCAAACAATCAAACCCGTAATGTAGGGCCTCCTTTGGCCAAATACAATTCCAATTCTTATCTTGGTTCTCCAACAGCTTAACCCAGCTAAACAGCAGCTCAATGTGTGTCCACAATTCCCCAAAACTTTCGATAGTCCCTTGTCTCAGTTCATGGGTATACAACAGAGTACTCTTCACACACTGCACCTTCCTTAATCCACAATGCACTTCACACTCACAACACAATATCACACTTCATTCACTCTTGAATTATCATCCACCAACGTTCTCACAGCAGAGTAACTCTTTCAATACACTTTAGAATTGCCCGAGTAGAGGGCTTACAACCTTACCTCTTATAGACGGAAGAGAGAGAGACTGACAGCTGCAGGGATAAGCCTAAAGAGCAGACTGACCACAGCTCAATCCAATGAAGAGAGGTTCAATGAGGAGAAGCCAGGTAGAAAGCTTCCACACCTCCAAGATAGACTGGACGTCGCAGCAGGGGGTTCTGGAGAGAGAATTTGCTGTGTGGAATAAGAAATCGGAAGAGAGAGAAGGTAACTTAAATGGGTTTCTCGAATATTTTTAACTTTTCGGACAAGATCATTCATCCGCAATAGATTTCGGACGAGATGGACACGTCCAAAAACTCACAAAATTTGGTACAGATTCATTTCAATAACGCCCGTACAGTCCGAGCCTTCGTCGGAAAATGCATCAAAATTGTACAGATTTGTTTCTTCTTCATCTGCGTCGTCCGTGCCCGATTTCAGACGAGATAGAGGCGTCCGAAAACTCACTGTACACACTCTTCTTAAATTTCATACTTAGATTACTTTCTAATATTAACCTTATACTTTCTAAACATAATTTACGCATCCCATTACGCAACATGATATAATATTCATACATTCAAATTTCTTTAGTTTTAATACATCAACAAAAAGGGGAAAACATCCGGGGTATTACACCGTAATTTCTTGTGATATAGCCTCGAAGGAAAAACACATGCGATATCACTTACCTAGACTCCTTAGAGAGTTAGCACTTAAATTGTCCTTCTCAATACCTTCAAAATCAGATAAATATTTACTTGCCAATAACAATTCTCCAACCAACAATTATAATCTCTAACCAATATGAAAAACCTTATTCCTTAAATCATCTCCAAAACTGTCCAAGTGTGAATACTTCACAACATCCAGACAATAAACAACAGTGACTACTCCCAATTCAATATCTTAGTATAACATGAAAGCATATTGAAGAACCTTATTTTCCAATAATCTCTATTATCATGATGACAAACCGAAACAAAACAATCAACAAGGGTAGTAATTCCAACATATTATCTAGAGTCATTTCTAATACTTGCTATAACAGTGATCAACACATTCATCGTCATCCTCAATAGTTTCACATGTCAACAAATAGAAATTATCTATTATCAGCATCAATATAACAACAAAGACTAATTCCATAACAGAGCATCCTTTCCAATAGCAGTAAACCTAGCACACTTAACTCATTTTTGTGCTTTCTTCTCAGTATTTCATCAAGACAATACTAAACCAACATAGTTTATCCAAGTATTAAAAGAATTGCATGAAAGAGCACTACTTAATTTCTTAAAACAATATCAGTAATAGGTTCTCAATCAAAGCAGTCATTAACAACAACACACGCAAATCTATTACCTCACTTTGCTAACTCCTTCTCTATCAAAATCTTCTCCTTGTAAAACCGCACAACATAGCAGCAACCTTCCATAATACAGAAGTGCAGAAATCACCTTTCTTTCTTTCAGACCTTCTTTCTAAACTTTCTCTTTGGACTGTTTCTTCCAGAATTCATCTGGGCTCTCTTACTATCTAAACAATACAACAACTCCCACTCATCTTCTATTTATAGACCATGATTTGCACCTCTTCAGTGTCCTACTGAAGGTGAAAGGCCATAGGAGGGACGCTTGAGCATCCATGAAGCGCCAATCGTCAATTAACAATCATCCCTTCATTTTTTAGGTGACAGTTTACCATTTTTCTGGTGACTTTTCAGTTTGTCGGTCGATCATCCTCTTCACACGATCGACCAAAAATTCCTATAGTCACAGCCACAATCTACCGTCGTTCACTTATGATCAGCTGCTATTTTGTCTTCTCCAAATTATCGGTCAATCATTACCTTAGTGGATGATCGACCGCAAATCAATATTTTCGTCTGCTTTGGACAGTCGATCAACCGCCTTCAGGTAATCAACCGCCCCAAAAATTCCTGCTCTTTGGATAATTTTCTCTTTGGAGTCTGTCGATCAACCTCCTATGGATGATTGACCAGTTCCATTTTAGAAATATTTTGTAAAGACCAGTTCCATCTCTGTTTCATTATGTGTTTCTCATCTACTTCATATCCGTCTACTTTCTGTACATCGTTGTACCTACACCACAAGTAAGGAGATGAGGGAAAACAATTTATACATTTCTCTCTTTAGTTCTTCTTGGAATGGGGCCACCCAAACCAAATTCTTTCATTACAATCGTTTTCTTTGTTCGTTCTTTAAACTCATACATCAAGCTGGAGATTGAGAGTTTTCCTTTGAGATGACATAGCTGTACGGATTCTAACCTCCTGTGTGCATACTAGTCCCTTTCTCGACTTGGTAAGGGTGTATCCTAGCAGCTAGGTTAGATTTGGACTACCATCTACCTTAACTCCCTATTTCTGGCATATACCCGCCTTTAGGGTTCTTTCTTTTTCCGGCATATACCCGCCTTTATGGTTCTTTCTTTCTTTTCCAGCACATACCCGCCTTTAGGGTTCTTTCTTTCTTTTTCGGCATATACCCACCTTTAGGGTTCTTTCTTTTTCCTCACTCATGCATGTGGGTACCACCCCAAAGGTTACCCCCTACTTGGTTTCTATTATCATGAACTCAATCTAACTTCTTCCTGATAAACAAAGCACATATGAGAAATAATATACTTTAACATAAACTGAAATGCATATTGAATTGAACATACTATACTCGACTTCACGTATATAAAGAATCACAATAGTTGATATAGATACAAGAAACAATTATGCTATCGAAATGTAATAGCGAGCGAATACAATAAGGTAATAAAATCTATTTACCGTTCTATTGAATTCAATAACGAACATGCTGAATAAATCTATAAAACTACGAACCAAGAAATAACATTTACGAGTCAAGTTTGTTATTCATCAAATAGTTCACAACTCACATTTAAAGAAAACAATGGAATCCGAAACGAATTACAACATTCATGCATCTTAACTCCTTAAACCCTTTTTATTCGTTTGTTTAGTTAACTAAACATTTTTCCTTCGTTTGTTTAGTTAACTAAACATTTTTCCTTCGTTTGTTCTGCTAACCATTCATCTCATTGTAGTTCACATCTCATTCATGCTCATCACACATTCTTGCTTTTAGATCATCATTCTCTACCTTTCCATGACTACGTCAAGACTCATTCGTCAACTAATAGCATCTACGTGACTATGCAACAGTATTTTCATTCAACTAACTCATATTCTAAATTAATCTTGATAACAGGAAACTTACATACAACAATCATGCTAACATACTCTTTTGATGGACAACATACAGCAAGTGAACTAGATTCAGGAAGATTACCATTTATTAGGCTAATAAATTATTAACCGATTTCATGCTTAGCCCATTAGCGTACTTAGTCGGTTTACATGCTCAAGTGTTGATATTGTTAATTTGATAGTCATACATGCTTAAGTAATGGGACATGTTAATTGATTTATTACATGCATAAGGAATTCCAACTATAGCTACCTAGCAAGTAAATCAATAACTCTTCTAACTCACTTTCATACATTCGTTCACTTAGGCATTTTCATCACATAATGTAACTCTTTCTGTAACACCCCGATATTTTTAATTATCGGGATATTACAGAACGTATTAGGAGCGTTAGGCCTATAGGTATTTTAGTGATAAAATTAGATTTAATTTGCTAAATTAAATCAATTGACGGGTATTTTAATAAGTGATAAATTAGAACTTTAAATTAGATTGAGAATAATTTAATTAAATGAATTATTTAATTAAATTATTTAAGAGAAATTTAATGGAGTAATTAAAAGGTAATGGGGATTAATTGGATGATTGAGTTTTGTTTTAGTTACAGAAGAAATGAAATAAAATAAAAACAAAAATAAAATAAACAACAAAATGGCCAAAAGGCCATTCTTAGTTTTTGTCCTTGCTGGAACGAATGAGAGAGACCTAGAGGGAGCAGGGAGAGAGTTCGCGAGAGAAGGGAGAGATTCGGCGAGGGCGCGACGATGGCTTGGGTTCCGGCACGGCGACGTGAGCGAGCGAGCAGCGGCGACGGGTTCGGCGTGCGTCCAGGCGAGGTGGAGTGGTGCGACACGGTGGTTTCGGCTAGAGTTCGCGAAATGGGGCTCTGGATCGGAACTCCATTTCGGCCGGCGATGGTTTCCGACTTCGGGGCTTCCGTGGGCAATCTCTTCCGTCGACATTTGTGGTATGTTGGTCTATCTCTTCCTCCTCTTCTGTTTTCTGTTGATCGAACTTTGTCTGGGAGTGTTCGGTGCTGGATTGACGGGATGCAGCGGAGCGATCTGCGTTGGGCCTACGGTTTGGGCTTCGATTCGCAATGGTCTGCTTCAATGGTCCAGGTTGCTCGCAGTTTGGCCCATTGTTTTGTCTGTTGAAGGATGACAGAGTGATCCAGCTGGAAGGATTTGAACGTTTGATCTGATCTGAAAAATCAGGATCTATGGCTGATTTCGTGGGATTAATTGGGTAAGTGGTTAATGCATTTTCAATTTCCTTCTGTGTATAAAATGAGAGATGGTGTGTGTGTCAACGAGCGTTTCCTTGTGAACCGAGTGTGGACAACTGGTGTTGGGCAACTGAAGGTGGTTAGTGTGCTCTGATGGTCGATTCCCTCATTGTTAATTCAGACCAAGATCCGAAGTTTCTGCTTCTGTTGCTGCTGTGTGATGGAACTTGTTGTCCCTGTTATGGCTTGCTTCAAATGGTAAGGAAAGGGTAGAGTCTGGCCGTTTAAGCCCTACCCACGAGTATGTGTGCGTACGTTGTGTATAATTTGATGAATTCTATCGATAGCGTCTCTGTTGGTGATCTTTCTGTTGGATAATTGTGTGTAGATTCTCTAAATTGTATGGATTTTACTCTCTGGATTAGGATCTACATGTTCAATTGTCGAATGTTCTGTATAAGATTTCCTGTATGTTCTGTGCATAGCTATTCTCATGTCCTTGCTGCTGTTAGATACTAATTGACATTTTGTATTGATATTATAGACTTGTGAATGCCATATTAATTTGGGTGTTATTATATTGTTTGCTTCTTGTTATTCATTTGTCAATAATCGATAATTCTTGGAAATAATCACTGTTTTCGTCAATAGGGTAGGATGTTATAGTTTATATTGCTTTGTGATATTCCATCAGTTAATGCCTCAGATGCTCCTCATTGTATTGTCTGTATGTTTTTGCACTTGGATGATTTGTGTTATTTCTTTAAAATCTTTCTTGGTTGTATTTGTTAGAGTACAATTTCTTGTAGGCTTACATGTATTCCTCCTAGTGTTGTGTGTTTAATGCTTGCAGGAAATTCCATGTTAAATAAATTGTTGATTAAGTAATTTTAATTAGAAATGGTTAACTAACCTTTGAGCATGTTATCTAAAATGTGTAACTATAACTAGTATAATTAGTTAGTATAATAAGAATGTTAATTAAGTTATTAACTTGTGCATAATGTTATTCTAATCAATTTAGTTAATCTAAACGAGTTAGTTATTAAAAGCATGTTTAAACCATCTAGATTAATAATTGTAATTAAATTCTATTCTTGATTGTTAACCATTTTCTTAATAAGTCTTTTTAGGCTTACAGTTTACTCGTGGTGTAGGTATCTGTAGAAGAAGATATTGTTGGACTCGAAGCAGTTGGTGAGGGATTTACACGTGCGAGCATCGTTGGTTCGGCTTTGAGAAGTAACTTAAATAAATGTTTCTTTTCTTAAATTGTAATTTAAATGTTTAATGTATTTTTGTTAAGTGTAGTTAAAGTGTATTTAATTGTATTTCAATTTCTTAGTTCTTTCTCAAACGATTTAATTAACGCTTTCGCCAATGTATTTAAATTCTGAAATGTTTTAAGTGTTTCTAACGGCCCAGATTGCACTCTGATACGTTTTTTCAAAATTTTTACGCATTTTTAAATGTAAGAAAATCCGGGTCGTTACACTTTCAGCTACTTTCATACTTTACATAATAACTTATCATTTGTTCGTTCCACTTTCGTACCATCATTACTTCGTTTACTTAGGCATTTTCATCACATAATGTAACATTTGTTAGGCATTTTCATCACGTAATGTAACATAAAACAAAGCTGAGCATAAAAAAAAAAGATATCACAGATTCACAACAATTTCTACAGAACATCAAACAACTATCAACATCCATTTTAAGAACACTAACTCTAACTCACACACACTTTACTTGGGTGGAGGGCCTCCTCTGGCTAAGATAACCTAAATCCTTACCTCGAGCTTTAATGCGCAATAACACTTATTCGTTGTTCTTCTTCTTCTCTTCAACACCTTCACAAATTACCTTCACACATTAACACGTTATCATGGATAACTCATCAAAATCTATACTTTAACACTCAAGAAATGCCAATATTCACAACTTAGAACTAAACCCAACAAAATATTTCATCTAATAAACTCACATCAACAGAGGATGTTTTCCAATAAACTCCAATTACCACATCCAGCACCCACAGAATCCACAAATAACTGAGTTAAATCCAACTACAGAGAGTGCCTAGGCCATACAGAACATAATTTCCAACATATTCGTCTAACAGAACAGTTCAACAACCCAATACATATACATTTCTACATTAATATGCTTTGCTTTAACTAATTTACAAAGACGTAAGCTCACCCAAAGGAAGAAGCTCCAACTGGACCAAGACTTCACGCAGGCAGGGAGCTCACTCCTCAGCTCTAGGACCACTGAACTGTAGGCTTCTCTCGGCCAACAGCTCCTGAACAGGAAATTCAGGAGCAATCCAGCTCCAACCTGCCTCCTCAGCTCACCCGAGAACTTCACTCGGCAACCAGAAGAGCAGTCTCCTGCAAAGAACTCCTCTGCCGATTTATCCTTTACTCATGCCCGATAGCCTCTTCAATTCGTCAACAACCCCAACCACTGCGTTAATTCACTCCTGCTCAACTCAATAATCTCACCCGACAGCATCTCCCCAAATCCCTCTTTTCTTCCCTTTTTCAGAAGCTGTCGTGTTGTTTTTCTCCCCTCACTTTTGGCCGAGTGCAAATTCCAGCTGGAAGGAGTCCAACGCGGAAAATTCACTCAAGCCAGCAAATGGTTCAACCCGAGCTGCCAAACCGGGTTCCAGACGGAACCGGATCGGAGCATCCAATTCGCGGTCACCGGCAGCAACCCGACCGATGCCGGAAACCAGTCAATATACGATCACCAAAAACGAAAGGGAAGGAAGGAATCGACTAGCTTACCTTAAACCAACGCCGAAATCGTTGTCGGACTCGTCGCCGGAATCTCCTCACTTCCGCAGGAGCCCCAAATCCGAGCCCTAGCTCCGCGCAAACGACGCCAACCACCGCGTCGCACACTCGAGCCCTCTCGCCGTTGCCGTCCGCCGTTCGTCATTCATCGTTCGTTGTTCGTTGTCGTGAGCTCCTATCGCTCATCGCCTCTCTCCCTTTCCTGTTCTCTCTCCTCGATTCTTCTTTCAGCCAACACCAAATTTTTTTTTTGTTTTTATTTTTATTTTGTTTGATTTTCTTTCTAATTCTTAATTTAATTAATTCTTTATTTAATTAACTATGTTATTTAAATAGTCTACTCTTTAATTTAATGAATAGACCCAATTTCCAATTATCCATTTATTCCCAATATTTCTTGATTATTGATCCAATTTAATCAATTAGTTAACAATACCCAATTAATTTCCAATTATCTTTACTTAATTCCGTAGTGAAAAATTTGGGGTATTACATATTTTGCACAAATCATAGTTGCCACTAGAATATTTTGCACAAATCATGATCGACCATTCCTTCCTTAATGATCGACTGCCATCCTCCATTCCTTTAGAAAATTGTCAACTTCTCTAACTTATTTTTCTATTACTTACACTTAAAACCAATACCAAATCCAATATACCCTTAATCATCAACGACTCCTCAATAATTCGATTATTACTATTCACTATATCCAAATACATTTCTCTTGCCCAAGACCTAAATCATCAAATTCAGCTCCTAATACCCCCAAAATCATCACTTAGGTCTATACTTAGCACTATGAAAATCTGGGATATTACATGAACGATGTTTATCATTGGCTTCATACCAATCATTCGCTACGACAATCTAGAAGAGTAGGGAGTGGAACCTGTCTGTAACAGGTTGAAAATGGACCAATTGAGATGTTGGTCGTTGTTGAGGCTGAGGTTGAGGTTGAGGTTGAGATTGAGATTGTACTTCAACCGTTGCTTATGCTTCAACTTCAACTGCGGCGGGTGCTTCACCTTCAACTACGCTGGTACATTGCGTTGAAACTGAGCACGCATGAAATCAGTTGCAAGCCATCTGCGTTCACGGCCTGAGTCCGTTTCTACCTGAGGTTGAGGCTAAAACTGCGACGGAGCAGCCTTACGCTTGAGAGTCAATTTTGTTGTCCTATAATCCATTAGAATAGATGAAACAGTGAGGAAATCACTCTGATAGTACAAAGGTTTCAGGGTTTGCTGAGGAAATCGCTGAGCTCACCGGAGCGCAGAATATCAATTACATATACTAGAGCAACGAAAGACAGAACGATGCATGATGTTTCGCAGCAGAAAGTTGTCATTTTGTAGTGGAAAGTAAAACGTTGCGCGTAGGGGATGATAGTCAATGACAAATTTTAATTAGTACTGAGGTTCCACTGAGGAATGTATGATGTGTCGCAGACGAACAACAAACAAGCAGCTTCATATTTAGCATTGACGTTCGCGTTCCTCCGCGAAATGAAATTTAAATGTTTAACGGTAAACGTGACAGCGATGCTTTCGACATCTATTTTTCATAGTTCAATGGTTAAGTTGTTAGCGAAAATACGTTAGTGATTGACTTGTCATTGATTACAAAATTTCCCATTACGTTGCAACCCTTCTCAATAAATAATATATATAATTCTAGCTATAAATTTCTCTAGATGATCCCTAGAAGGGCTAAATGAGCCAATGACCAATTATGGCCAGTTCGCAATAAGGGTGGAAATCAGTTCGGTTCGAATTAGGTAACCGAACGGAATAATTTTACTCGGTTCGGTTCAGTTTAAAAAGGGGAAAAAAACCGAATTTGAAACTGAACTGAATATAATCGAAATCTTTGGTTCGGTTCTCAGTTTTAATAAAGAAAAACCGAGTAAAACTGAACCTAACCGAAATAAACTTAAACCAATACATTTAACCTAATTCTAAAAATTAAATATTTACTACTACACTTTACACTTTTTTTTTACAAAATTTTCATAAATAATAAAATTATAATGTAATTATTTATATGATTGAATTTATTGTGATAAAATATAAATATTTAAAATAACAAATTATATGAATTAACAAATCAATGATACATAAACGTCATATCAAATATTTTTTACACTATTTGAAAACCGAAAAGTTAAGAAAATCCTAATCTTTTAGTTTTTTCAAAAACCGAACAGAGAAAAAACGAAAACCGAGATTTGATTTTTTATCGGTTTTCCAATAAATTTGGTTCGATTTCAATTTTTTATTTTCAAAATCGAACCAAATCAGTTTGGTTTCAATTCACCATAAAATCGATTTGAACTGAATCGATTTCACCCCTAATTCTAAGGTAAAAACCTTGAGGAGGGAGCTCATCCATCCAAAATTGGGGGAAGAAATTCCTGTACCTACGACTTTCAAATTTCGAGAGAGAGAGAGAGAGAGAGAGAGAGAGAGAGAGAGAGAGAGAGAGAGAGAGAGAGAGGATGATGGGTAGTTTAAAATTATCAAAAATGGAGGTTTGGTCACAGAACCGCGGGCAGATAGAATGAAACAAGTGTCGGCGGATTGAAAATGACAAAAGTAGACGTGGGCATCAATGGCGATTGGGAGGAAATACAAAGGTTTTCGCTTGCCATGGCTGCGCGTCCCACTGGTTGATGGTGGTCCCACAAACAACTGCAGCTTCAGATGGAACAAGATCAAATCATTGGACCCATCACCTTTCAACTAATCACCTTGATCCACAACAATGGCCTCCTTAATTGGGTTCGCTAATCACTTTTTATCTTCCAGTTTTTGGTCCTGCGAAAGGGAGGATTTTGTTATGGGTACGACGGTGTTCGTGGGGGAGAAGTGGCGCCACGCTCTGGAGAATGAGAGTCTGCGATTAGCCTGAAGGAACTTTTCCGACCAATTTTGTTACTCACCTTAACTGTGCTCGACGATACCCACCATCTTTTCCGGCGCATTGGTTCTGTGTGTATTTACCCCGTCTTTGGTGATTTCGTTAAAGGGTTAGACCAACGCGCCGCCGCCTGTACTCTGCTGCGTCGCCATCGAAGCCGCAGAAACTACACTCGATATGGGCAACTGTGGTACTAGGGAAGAATCAGCTGTCGTCTCCAATGCTCAAGGTTTTGCATTCTCAAATTTCTTCTTCTTTTCAAGTCTCAGATCTAGGGCATTGGCCTTTCACAAATATACAGTTTACATATTTTCTTCTGCGCTGATTATAAAAATATTCTTCTTTTTCTCGGTCAATTCTCGCTTAATTTTCTTTTCTGGTTTGGTAGTTCATGTTGATGATGATTTTCTCTTAGATTATGAAAAATTGCAGTAAAAACTTCAAATTTTTGTTGAATTCTGAACTGATATTTTTGGACAGTTCAACGACTGCAAACATTATCATCGTCCTGGGCAATTAAAAACACGAGCTCCAACTCCTCTGATAAAAAGCAGAATCATAATCGATCGGTATCAGATCTGAGCGACCCCTCAACCCCATACAATTTTGAAGATTTTGGGAAGAATTCTATGCTCTATACCCATATTATCGCCTTTACGTTGTATGAGCTCGAGACTATCACAAAAAGCTTCCGCTCCGATTACATTCTCGGCGAGGGCGGATTTGGAACTGTTTACAAAGGTTACATCGATGAGAATGTTCGAGTTGGCCTTAAATCTCTCCCTGTTGCCGTCAAAGTTCTCAACAAGGAGGGTCTTCAGGGCCACAGAGAATGGCTTGTACAGTTTCTCCCTCTCTCTCTATCTTGGTCTTTTTGTTTGTGTATTCAGCTATATTCAAAATTACTCAGCCATTTGCACACTTTTGGTGAATCAATCTTTCGTGTTGTTATTTTCCAGACGGAGGTCAACTTTCTTGGGCAGCTAAGGCATCCGAATTTGGTCAAACTGATTGGCTACTGTTGCGAGGATGATCATAGGTTGCTCGTCTATGAATTCATGTTCAGAGGAAGTCTTGAAAACCACCTCTTTCGAAGTATGCATTTTGCCTTTCTATTTGTCTACTTTACCTTGCTAATCGCTACATATGGTCGTGTTTTTATTTAGAAAACAACAACATTATTCGTGACTGACCCCCTATAAGGAGTAACTACGAATAAGAACTCCTTCCCATTCAAGGGACAAATTCAAAAATATCACTATTTCAACATTGTGAAACAAATCTGGCTCTAAATGGTGGAATAATTTTCCTTAACTACACGAGCATTCAATTCGTAGGCTGCTCGATAACACTTTGTTTTGATGCATTCTCCCCAATCCTCATGATTTCTTGTTTTGGTCATGCAATAGCATGATGTTTTGATTACTTTTTTCGTTTAAAGTTTAGATATTCGCATCCCTTTTTTGTTTTTTACACACATTTGTTGTGACAAAATGTTTTGTTTTGGGTGAAATGCATATTAGATTTTAAACTTAAGGGTGAAGAGCATGTAGGTGTTTGAATATTTTTTAGACAAATAATAATCTCTTGAATTTAAAAGCATGAGCAATTAAGTCTTTGTCGTTAAAGAAGTAAAAAAAAAATCACATTTTTGTTAAGTGATCTTCTCTGTTGGGTGATTTTCAAAGAGACACAACTTTCGTTAAAATGACTTTGGCGATTCTAGCTTTGAGTTTTCTAACTTGTTTGTTTTTGGAAATTGACAAAATTACAAAAATTGTTCTAACAGAAGTTATTTCTTTCAAAAAATCTCCCCACAGAGAATATCACATGACAAAAATGTGATTTTTTTACGATTTACCTAACGGCGGGGACTTAATTGCTATAGTTGAGACGGTTATTTGCCTAAACAAAGGTTCAAGGACTTGCTTGTTATTCACCCTTAAGTCTGAGAGTTAATATGCATTTTATTTTTTTTGGTCATCTATTATGTGTTTTGGAGTTGGTCAAAATCTATCATGCACGAGGAATTATCATTACCTGCATTGTACATTATATTTCTAACTATGTAAATTGACATCCCTTGGAACAAAAATCCATTTTTAATTAATCTGCATTACTATTTCTTTTATGGAAGTTGATATCTCCTTTCATGTGCATTTTTAGAGGCAACTGTACCACTGCTGTGGGCAACAAGAATGATGATTGCTTTTGGAGCAGCCAAAGGACTTGCTTTTCTTCACAATGCTGAAAGGCCGGTTATCTATCGGGATTTCAAAACCTCTAATATATTACTCGACTCTGTACGTCATATTTTTTCCGACCTCAACCAAAAAGACAATGGATTGGCACAAAATTTATTTATTTATTTATATCTTGTCTTTTACAAGCGATTTGCAGGACTATGTAGCCAAGCTTTCTGATTTTGGCCTTGCAAAAGCCGGACCGCAAGGTGACGAGACTCACGTGTCAACTCGAGTAATGGGTACCTACGGTTATGCTGCTCCTGAATATGTCATGACTGGTATGGCCTCTTTATTTATGAAAGAATAGAATGTATGATTCTGAAATTATATGGCTTTTAAGTAACATTACTTGAAATCCTCATATGTGACATACAAACTGCTTTTCTACTTGCTTTTTATTTCTTGAACTTAGCTATTCTGCACTCACAAGGTTTGTTTGCATCGATGCTCGGCCAAATTGAATATAACTTTATCATATATCTTTCATAGAGGTTGCTTTGTTGTTGGAATTGTTTCTTACTGTTTCAACTGGAGGTTATTTGCCAGAAATGGTTGTGGTTGGTGTGAATCAAGACAAGCAAATTCTCGCTGTTGTTGGCTATTGCATCATTATTTTCTGCTAACTAGCTGTAGTAGATTTGTAATCCTATTATTCGTTTTGCTCAATATCCTCCTTGAAGTAATTCTACGAGTCATTCTTTGCCGGAGATTTTCTAATCTGAATGTTTGGCTTGTGCAGGTCACCTTACTGCCAAAAGTGACGTGTATAGCTTTGGAGTCGTTCTTCTCGAACTTCTGACAGGCAGAAGGTCAGTCGATAAGACTAAACCGAGCAAGGAGCAGAACTTGGTCGAATGGGCACGACCAAAACTAAACGACAAGAGAAAATTTCTCCAAATAATTGATCCGAGATTAGAGAATCAATACTCGGCGAGGGCAGCCCAAAAGGCCTGCAGCCTCGCATATTATTGCCTAAACCAGAACCCGAAAGCGAGGCCCTTGATGAGCGATGTGGTGGAAACTTTGGAACCTCTGCAAAGTCGAAGCGAAGGCTTAAATGAAGCCGGTGGGCCCTTTGCCATGGCCTTCAGTGGAATCTCCGATCAAAGGAGGCATCAAAGGTTTGCCAACAATGTGAGTCCGGCAACTAATTGTCGGTCTCCAAACCCGAGCTGTTCCCCAGGCAGCCTTCCAGCGTGCAGGGTTAGATGAGGAAGAACATATCGATGCCTATTGCCTAGAGATGAAGCCTTTTTATGAAATGCAAAAATGGTTGTTTTGTTTAAGTTGACAACGTTTGTCCTGCGGAGTTAAATACAAGGTATCGTGCTCCTCAAATGCCTAGGATGATCCGGTCGTGGTGGTTTAATATTTCGGTTGTGATTGTGTTGCCCTTGTTGTGGGAATCAATCGATGTGTAAAAAAATGTAATCAAACATTGTAAGGCGAAAGGATTTCGTATTTCGTTGTTGTGCCCAACTCCTGTCATCGTTGCATCATTCATAGCGAATAGCCGTGAGACATGTCAGGAGTGGAAGGAACCAATAACAACATTGATGGCATTTTGAATTTATCGAAAATGTTGTTATTTGAATATATTTATCTTCCATAAGTAGAGCTTAATTAAGGGTTATAATTCTTCAAAACATTACTTATTTTCTCTTTAAAAAATGGAGTGACAATTAGAAGAGATTCACACAAAAGCCTAAATACCCTCGATCACAAAAAAACAAATTGAGTAGTTATTAATATTAATTTTAAAGTACGATGATCTTTTTAACTGATACTTTAAATTTTTATTTTTGTTATTTAACATCTCAAATTTTGAAACGTTAGTAACATATACCCTCACTGTTAGGAGATCCATTAAATGATGGATACACCAGCACTTCTGCGTCCAAGTGTTCTCATGAAATTAAATATTCGTACACAAGCACCCATCTGCGAACACTAACACTTCCACTACTTAAATATCTGCTTTTGCTGTGGAAGTGTGCACTTTTGGTATAGAAGAATATGTTGTATTTATGGATATCTGCCCCACTCATGTTGTTTGTCAATTACCATATGTCATGTTCACATCTCTTCTATGCACACACAACCCTTCTACAGACACTAACACTTCTGCAGCCCGTGTCATTTTAAATATCCTCACTTAGACGATGAAGCAGTGCCCTAAACTGTTCTACAAAATCGACAGCTGTGAGGAAGAGGAGTTCCACAACTACTAGGAAATTCATTGGCAGTTTAAGGCGAGGAAGAGGCGAGGAAGAGGAGTTCCACGACTGCTAGGGAATTCATTGGCAGTTTAAGGAGTCTGCTGACAAGGGAAGAGATAGTATTGTCAAACTAACCAAACGAACATGTATTCTCAAATTAATAGAAGAACAATATATTGTCAAATTAACCAAAAGAAAACATTTGATTAAATTAACCACATGAAAATGTATTATCAAATTAAATTAACGAAAAAATTTCATCAACTATGATAATTTATATTAGATATCTGTTTTGGATTAGAGAAGTTTGGTATATCTATGGAAGTGTTGGTGACCTCGTAAGTGTGGAAGTTTGCGGATACTTAGTTTCTTAAGGATGAGTGATTGCACATGAGGTTTATCTGCAGAAGTGTTGATGACCGCAAAAATGTTGGTGTCCAAAGATGTGAGGTGGAATCAGTGGAATGATGTGTGTCCGCATAACGATATGTAAACGTGGCAAATAGTGATTGACGAATAATTTGAGTAGGGCAGACATCTGCAGAGAAGTGCATGCGTCCACAATGAAAGTGTATGTGCCCGCTTCTGAGAAGGACTTAAACTCGAGACATCTACACATTTGCTTACAGAAACCTAAGCAATTAGGAGGATTTTGGCCTAAGTGTCATTAGGCTCATGTGTATTGATGATGAATGTAGTATGTGTAATTATAAGTTGTTTATAGTTTATTATGTTTAATGTTTTTATCTTTATATTTATAATTGATTTTAATTGGAAATACCCTATATATGGGTATTAATGTGTTCTAACTTGGTATCTAAGTCCATGTAGTTTATATCTTGATCATTGTGACTTAGAAGAATGAAAAATGGCAAAACATGGAGAAAAGGTCGACAAAAGCACTTTGGTGGTCAACCAAATCTGTGAAGAACTGAAGAAACGGTCAACCAAATGGAAAGTGGTCGACCGATATTAAAAGGTAGAAGGCTCAATAGTTTACCAGTCGAGGAATCTGTTGAGTACTGAAGAAATGGTCGACCGCAAAACAAGACAAATTTGAGCCAATTTCTGCAGTATGAGGAAGTGATTGATTGATAAGAAAGTGGTTGACTAGTTTGACGACCTAAAGCAAAAAATGGAAGACCAAAAGCATAACAGTAATATTCCAAAGGTCGGAGGCGGTCGACCAAAAAGAAAATGATCGACTGCTTAAGCTGGGTCTATATATAGAAGTCACTCCAAAGCTCAAGAAAATAAGTGAGAATCCTACCAAAACGCTACTGAATTTAATACTCGTATCCTCACCAATTAAATGAGTGCACAAGTTTAACTCTCTCAATCATCAACTTGAGATTTTACATTGTAGAGTTAAGTTCTAAAGTTGAAGAGAGATGTATTATTTGCAAGAAAGCTAAGAGTAGACTTTTACCTCAAGGACTCTATCTTCCTTTGTTAGTTCAATCACATCCATGGGATAAGGTTAGTATGGATTTCATATTGGGATTACCTCACACCTTAAGATCAAAAGATTCCATTATGGTAGTTGTTGATACAGTCTCTAAAATGGCTCATTTTATTGCTTGTTCTTAGTCGGATGATGCTATTCATGTGGCCGACTTGTTTTTCAAAGAAGTGGTGTGGTTGCATGGGATTCCTTATTCTATTGTTTCCGATCATGACACTAAATTGCTTAGCATTTTTTGGAAAATTCTTTGGAAGAGATCGGGGACCAAACTATTATTTAGTATATCATTCCATCTCCAAACCGATGGGCAAATCGAGGTAGTCAACTCGACGTTGGGCACACTTTTGAGAAGCATGTTGAACAGAAAGTTGACAGATTTGGATTTGCATCTACCTTACATCGAGTTTGCATATAATAGAAGCATGCACCAAAGTACTCAACAAACTCCTTTTGAGGTAGTATATGGATTCAACCTGCAAACTCCAATGGATCTTGTGGCCTTACCAAACAAAGAGCTCAAAAATTCCGATAGGGCAAAGAAAGCCGAGTTGATGAAGACAATTCATGAAAATATTAGAAAAACTACAGAGAAAAAGATTGAAGTTTATACAAGGGCGGCTAACCAAGGAAGGAAGGAACTTATATTCAAGGAAGGCGACTTAGTGTGGCTACATTTGCGCAAAGAAAGATTCCCTCAACAAAGAAAGTCCAAGCTCATACCTAGAGTCAATGGTCCCTTTAAGGTATTGGAAAGAATCAACAACAATGCATACAAATTAGAGCTTCTAGAAGAATATGGAGTGTCATCCACTTTTAATATACAAGATTTACCTCCTTACATTGATGATGAAGAAGTTGTTATAGAGCTGAAGCTTGAAGAAGATTTGAAGTCAAATCCTCAAAAACCCAGAGAGGATGATGGACTACAAGGTCTTATCACAAAAGCAAGAGTCCAAAGACTCCTCAACACATATCTTTCTGATCATTTCGACGGTAACTCATTAATTAGCCAAATGGAGGAGCCACCAACTCATGAAGACCAGGGGAGACCTACGCACATGCTATTATGGAAAGGAGCCCAAGAAGGCAAGCTTGAAGAGCAAGAAAGATAAAGAGAATAGGAGTTATGGAAACCTTTCCAATCGACCAAACAAGAAGACCAAAGGAAGGCCGATTATCGCATAGATAAGAAAACCCTCTAAGTGGTCAAAAATTGAAGAGAAAGAATTTGTCAAAAGACATCAAAACTTGGAGGAAAAGAAATAGAGAATTGTTTAAATAATTACTTTAGTAAGTTGCTTAAAACTAGTTTAGTAATTGGCAAGTGTATAGTCAAATATTAGCTTATTTCCTTTCTAGTTATTTCCTATTCTATGGTTTGTAATTGGTTATATAAAGCCACCTAGTATGTGTGTTTTGGATAGTAGAATTTGAATATTGAAAGCTTTTGCTTCTCTCTTGAAATTGGAGTGATTCCTTTTTCTCCTTTAGTGAGTTCTATCCAAAGTCTTTGTGATGCGATATCATAAATTGAAATTACTTTGTGAGTTGAGTAGTATCTCTTATTGGCATTTGTGTTCTTATTCCTTGGACGAAGAACGTGTGAAGAGGTGTTCAACTTTCAAGAGGAGTTACATTGGTGGAGTCATCCATACAAGGGTTCAAGTTGACTTCTTAAATTTTCGGTCAATCTACTTCTTTCATGCATATTTCCAAATTCGTAGCGATTCTTATCCTTATTTTTGGAAAGTTATTCTTTACTCATCAATGTGGTTGCTATCCAAATTTCATAAAGAAAGCTTCTATATTGAGAAAGATATTGATTTCCAAAGTTTGAGTTTCTAAAAGTGGTTTTTGAGGCAAAGTATAGAAAGTCTGCCTACTGGTCAATCTCCGCCCTTCAGCTATTCGACCTCTCTTCACCTCCAGTTTAGCAAACGATTGAATATGTCTTCATTGTGGTCATTCTCTGAAGTTGCTGATCGACTACCCTGTTCTTCTTTTGCAACCTCCAGGCATTCAAACTCCTTCAAGTGATCAACCACACAGGTTAAGTCCCTTACCCCTTCTGTGGTGCATCAGGCTGGGTCGCAGCTAAGACCTAAGTCAACACTCGAACCTTGTTTTGGACCCAATTTGGACAGTAAAGCCAAATATTTTTTTCATCATTTCAAAGCCCAATTTGGAATTGTTTTGTGACTTAGACTCAATCGTTCTTAAGTCATTCTCTTTAATGTAAAGTTGGGAACTTAAGGTGAGATTTTTGGTACTTATTATGCAGTAACATTATGGCTAGGTATCGAGAGTTAGATGTGGACTTGACATATTTTTAGACTTCCTCGTTTTGGATTAGGCTTGATTGTTGGTAGGCCTACCTACTGTAAGTGTTTATTTTTACATTCAGCATCTCATTGTTTTTATAAAATCTTATTTTAAGACATGTTCCCATATAAAATAAAATGTCTATTTTATAGTCATTGATTTTTGGTACTATTATATATTTTTCACTAGACATGCTTTGTTTGAGTATGCATATTATTTAATTGATCATCTTGGTTAAGTGAACCAAGTTTAGTGACCTGTAAAGAGATCTTGTTTTCTATACATACATTTGGCCATTGAAGGATGTGTTTGTTTGTATTAACTAAAGTAATGAGACGATTGACTATGTTGTGTCTCTAGGCGTAAAACCTTAAACAGGATCAAGATCTTATTTTTGTGGCTTTAACAATTGTTGAATTTCACCATTGTTATATATGCTTATGACAATATGTGCCCAGAGTTCGTGTATGGCTCTATTTTCACTAGGTTTTTCATATCATACAGCAGGATCTATTTTTTGTACGTACCACACTATAGTGGAAGTTTGTTCTAATGTTTATTCTATTGTTTGTTTTATAACAATTTTTTACACTAATGTTTTAATATATGACATGCTTCTTATTTTTCTCATGATTCTAAATGTTGAATGTAAAACTCTACCCTCATTGAGTTTTGTCGACTCACCCCAAATGACTTCCACCTTTCAAGCTTTAGTTCAAAGGATTCTCATTTGTCGATGTAGGAGTGAGACTTCTATTTATTTCAGTATTTCCTTTTAAGAGTTTCTTATAAGGTTGGACCTTGTATTCACACAATTATTTTGGGTATTAATTTTTCTTCCATTAGACTTATGGACGTACGATTTAGCCCAGTTGTTTTGGCCCACAACAATGTTTTTATTAAAGTCTTCCATTTCTACATTGGACATTTAAAGTTATGAGTAGGCAGTTCGTTTTGTTCTCAGGCTGGGTTGCTCCCCATTCAATCTCAGGTCTCATTTGTGATTCGAAATTTTCCCATATAATTGTATAGTAACTTGATATTGATCTTTTGCCCATGTGAGATCCTGCGTAATGAGCAGTTGTGTATATCTCAATCATTATATTGTCTCACTTTTTAAAGAATAATCATTTTCAAAGAGTATTTTTAAGATATTTAAGAATTTTGAAAACTGCATTCTCACACTTCTGCTTAAGTGATTGCATTCTCCTTAGGTGATTAATTGTAAAAGCAATGTCTATGATATAAGTAGAGTAACTTAGCAACAATCTTTAAGATCTAATGGAGGAATTAGTGTTCGTGGTGAGGAAGATAGACACATGGATGGCGCACATTAATTAAAGAAGAGGCTGATATTCATGAATAATTAAGTGAATATTTGCATAGACAAAATTACACGTTAATAACTCAAGTGACGGTTATTCCACAAGGAATTCTGCAACTTGATTTGTACGAACATTTCATTCTGTCTTGAATGCAAAAAGCCACAATGGACAAAGATCACGATACCTCTATTTGATAGATAATTTTGATGATAATGAAAGTTGATGGAAATGGTGTTTTATAGGACTCAAGTCGATCTGAAAGGTGTCTAGTTTCACCTTCCAACTCCAAGGTTGTCTTCTATAAAGGAGCACTCCATCTAACTTGATAGATCGTAAGTTTTTGTAGCATTGCAGAAGAGTTCACTCCAAAGAATTGAAGTGAAAATACCACAATAAAAGAAGACTTGCTCAACTCTCACAAAGAACAAGAAATCTAAGACACTCGTGATCGGAATAAAAACACTTCGATTGGAAACAGATTTTGCACAAGGCAGGAAAGCTATTGCTTTATCAATTTCATGAATCTTCAAAAGTTCCTAAAAATGACTCTAAGTGATGTATAGATACTACCACCAATTAGGGTGAAGTTAATTACTAAATGCAAAAATGTCCTTAAAATTAATATTACTTTTTTTGGCAAGAACAAGCTCTAGCTGAGGTACTCTCACACTTGATATTAATAAAAATGAATAAAAATTAAATTAAAACAATTAAATAAGTTTATAAAATGAATAAAAATGACCATACTCTTCCACTTGGTTAACTTAAAAAATGAGTACTAAGATTTTGTATGAGAATGTTATTGTTTGGTTGTGAATTGAGGGAATCTGTGACATATCAATACAATACACTGGGCATCCACCTCAAACTCCAGAAGTTTGATCCCGAGAGTTCTTTCCCTCTATTTTCACTTTTTGGGTGTTTGCATCGAACTCCGGTAGCCAAGTCCCAAGACATTTTCTTCCTTGTTTATGTTTCTGGACATTCTGCCTCACAAATAGGGCCTCCGCTCCTGTACTCTTTTTCCATTTTCCCCACAATTTGACATAATTTTTATTCCGAAATCTATTTATGATTATAATAATGCCTTAAATCATCAAAATAGTAATTTTCTCAATATCTTAACCAAAATCAAGCCATTGCATGTAATTAATGTTTTCCCAATCATACAATATATGAATGCATGTCTTAAACTTATCTATATCAAATCAACATGTTTAATCCATGCTTTCATTCAAGCACTTCACCAAACTTCAACCCACAACAATCAATATCCATTATTTTAAATCCAATTCAACTAACATCATCAAATCCATATCATATATCTCAATAATACAACCTCTTCCACCTAAACTATGCAATATTCAATGTAGTTTATAGAAACGCTTAGTGTTAGAATTCTTACCTTATTGATCTCTTTATTTCTTCACTTTCACTCTTTAATTCTTGGCTCGAAAGAATCATGTTGAAGAGAGGGACAATGACACGAGACGACCTAGAAAAGGAAGCATGTGTTAGAAACCCACGATGAATGACAGGGGAGGAGATGTAGACCCTTGATCGGATCCGGGAACTATCTAACGTGAGGTTCACGGATTCTAGATTTTCGAAGAAAATCTACCAATCGTAGGCAATGGTTTGGTTTTCCCTCGCTCAAACTCCCAATGGAAGTTTGAAAAGGGAAAACTTACGAGTTAGCTCAAGCACCACGAGCTTGCTAACAAGGAAGTCCTCTACTTCGTCTCGGATTTGAAAATCCGGGGCTGACTCACGACAGGGTCAGGATTCTCTCACAGAGGAGGAAACTACTAATATATTAATCTGATCAAAAGTTTTTCAATGCATCTAATCCATGGATATTTATAAGCCTAGGTGATGATAAGTAGGGGATGATGGACGGCCGAGATGAGGCAGGTGGGTGGCAATATGCATGACGTGCACGTGGCAGCTCCTGGATGTTTTCTTTGGGTGGCAACATGCAGGCCCTTGGATGAATGTGGAATGAATGGCCGAGATTAAAGCTGGTGGGAGATAACATGCATGGCGTACACGTGGCAGCTCCTTGATGTTTTCTTTGGGCTTACTCTTTCCTTGGGCTTGAAATGGATTGGACTTGGCCCATCAATCCATAACTGAATCATCACCATCTAACCTAACCAACAATCTAAATGCATGAATGAGTAAAACTTATAACCATGCCTTACCCTCACAAAATAGGCTCAATGTTTGCCATGAAAATAAAATAAGAAATGAAAAAAAATGCAGAATTGAAAGGTTACACGTTTGGGATGCCGGGAAGACAAATTCCCGTCTGATGAAGCTCACAACACTCACATGTGTCCCAAGTCAAGACATGCACGGGCTGCTCCCTATCCGTTGGGACAACATCCCAAATGGAACCATCCTCGAAGTTAATACCTACAAAAGAAACAAGATCATCAGTAATTTGGCTAAGTAAAAGTAAGGACCTTATTTGCGATCGTGTAATAGGCCTCGGCCCCCGAGGCATGTCAAACAACTTCTCTTGAAGACTTGAAGGTCAATTCCAACTTCTTCTCCTTCAATTTCTCTTTTCTCTTTTCTCTTCTCTTCTCTCTATTTCTCTTTTTTTCTCTCTTCTTTATTCAAGGAGTGCGAAAATGGTTGTTAACTCAACATTATTTCTTATTTCTAGAAGGCTCTTAGGGTAGAATTACCATTTTATCCATTTCGTCTTCTAAAAACTACCATTTTAATCTTAAATCCATATATATTCACAAAAATACCATAATTGTTATCTCTTAATTATACTTAGCTTTAAATTAATTATTTTAGATTAGACTTAAGCTAATCATCAAGATTAACATAATTAGTCATGATTAATTAACCTTAATCATATTCTAATTACACATTAATAACACAATTAGTCACTAATCCTTAAGTGACACGTGATACTATTCCACCGGTTACTCAGTTTTATTACATGGCCATATACTACATGTTAAGAATTTTTCCTTTTATAAGTTTCTCCAAATTCAAATTTTAAAGTTCAATTTAGAGTCAATTATTAAAACAATGCAATTTTAAGTGAAATTTCACTCAGCTCATTTCAAACATGCATAATTTTTATTGCATACATTCAAATCATTTCAATCTAAAATCATTTTCTTTATTTACATGTCTACTTTATCTAGTAAAATTTCAAAGTAACTCAATCACCACAACAATTGTTAGTAATGTTATACTAACACGTGTTCCAGTGCAACAATTTTCATTTTACATGTTAAGTCTTTCATATTTTTTCTAATAACATTTTATCATTATAAATTTGATTATTATAGTTAACTTAATCTAGGTCATCACAATAGCAAGACTATGGTACCACTTATTGGAAAAAATAATGGCAATGTAAAAGGCGATAGCAGATATAAACTAAAAATTATCAAGATTAGTTTCTCACATTGTTAAAATATAACAAACAAAATAAAAGAAATAATAAAAAAAAAATTAAACGTCAAAATTTATACGTAAAAAACCCAAATCGAGAAAACCCAATGACGAGCAAGTTCAAATAAATATCAGTATGAAAAGATAGGATTATAATATTTTTTTAGATAATATTCATAGCAAGATAAATCATTACTCTTCGAACTCACTTGACATACAATGTACTTTATATATATTTTTTCTTACACTTTTTCTTTTCGTCTCACACTATTACGTTTCTTCCCTCTTTTCCTTTTGTGCTTGAGCAAAAACTGTTTTATGAAACTCTCAATTTATAGAATGATATGAATATAAGAAGATAAAAATGGAAGGTCGGCATGAAAGACAACCACCCAAAATTATGCAAAAAACACATAATGAGTTTGTCTATTTTCTTTAACTCATTCAATGTGATGATGGAGGGACCCTAAAGATTCACAATGTAATCATCAAACTTCCATGTTTAAGTAGTTTGTTAAAACTCAACACACTGAGCTTTGCATATTACTTTGTGAAATTGTTGCTTCCAAACTATGTGGCTCTAGAAGTATATAAGCATGATTATGAGGGTGATTTCTTTGTTTATTTTTATATAGAATAATATTTTCTCTTATTTCATTTCTTTTCATCTATTTTCAAATGAAAACACTAGTACCTTAAAAACCCACGTCAAAACAATGACAGTTTCGAGCGCAGTAAAGACGGAAATGGAGGAAACCCATAATGGGAACTGGGAAGAGAGTGTGTTATGTAAGCATATCCATTCAATCATTATACTTTAATTCTTTGATTTACTTTGAATGCTTTCAATACTTTTATTCTCATAAACAAAATGATTTAACCATTCATATATTAAACGAAAATACTAACTTTGGTCCATGATACAAAATGCTTTTGATGACAATGTTGAGTTCCGTTTATCAGCCTTAAGACCTTTCTTTAATTCGTCTCTTCGATGATCCGGAAACGAAGTGTAAAATCCTTGATTTTGTTGAGAGAATTTTCGGTGGAGA
>CM039476.1:10426131-10497973 GCA_022433065.1 Begonia loranthoides | reverse complement strand
ATGTATTTAATGCTTAACAACCATCACATTAAGCTCTTTAATATTAAGTCAATATGACATTAATTAACATGGACCACATTTACATAGATTATAATTAAATAATCTAACATGTTACACCAAAAAGATGGGTTTCAAGAAACCCATGGTCATTATGAGTTTGCTAAGAGAAGAAAATGGTCAAGAAGAATAAGAAAATACAAGAGAGATAGATGACTGGTCATTACGTATGTGCAGCTGAGTGCGTAGAGAAAGTTGATTCTCCCTCAGCTTTCTCTCAAATCATGGAAAATGATTCCTTGCCATTTTCATCCTTCTCAAGATGGTGAAGAATTCCTGCACCTCCTCCTTTGTCAGCACTCTTTCTTCTTCTACTTCTTCCCATCGCTCTACCTTCGTCGGTTCGTTTTCCACTTGGATTTTCCTTGAAAATCGTATTCTTTTCATAATCTTCCAAAAAGATTTTGAAATTCCCTAGATTGCTGTTTGCCTCTGCTACTTATGATCCCCATGACCTTTGTCATTGTAACGTGTTGTTTGGTTACTGCTTTAAGTTGAGGATTGGATGTTAGTATCTGTTCATTTCTCACTGTTATTGAGCAACTGCTACCAATTTAAGGATTGGTATTATGTTGGCTGGTATTCTATTTTGTTCACTGTTACGGTGAGATTGAGTTTGATTTTATAGTCTTCTGTTTATGGTGGAAAATGAATTCAAGGACCTGTTATTGCTGTTCGTGTAGATATTCTACACTGTTCTGACAATCAAATGATAAGGATAGAATTTTCTACACTGCTCTGACAATCAAATGATAAGGATAGAATTTTGGTTATGCTACTGAAGATCCGTATCTACACTATGGATGTCCTCTTTAAGTTATTAAGTGATAAACTTAGGAGATTCAGTTGTAGTTCTAGATGAGATCCAGTTAAGTTGAGGAATGTTCTTAAGGACTTGTGTTGCATAAGATAGACGTTAAAGTTAGTCTTGGTGTAGAGTTCTTCCAATTATTCCATGAGAATCATTTATGAGAATCCTCATGTTTAACATGTTGTAAGCTTGAATGAATTTGTGGAATTCGAGCCAATACCCGAGGTTGTTGCTTCTTCGGATATGAGGAGAGACCGTCATTGAGGTAGGGATTTTATACCTATTTGCTCTGCATTCGCATACCATAGTTTTTTAAACTAGTGTTTTGTGGATTACCACATATGCAAAAACCGACGGAGACTGTTTGACAACACGTTTGATTTTATTTACTTATGTACGCGAGTTTTACACGTTTAAATTCCGTGCATATTGTTTTCATGCTATGTGATATCTGTTTTGGGGGCGATGAATCCTCTTTATACTCTAGACAGTCTCGGTACCAGAGTATCATGAGGCTATTCCTGGTATGTCTCTTGCTGCGTGGAGATGGATGTATAAGCACGAAAAATGGGATTAGGAAGGTGATGACGCTCCTTTGAGTTTTGAATCCTTAAACCTGATCAGGTTGTACTTTGATATGAATTTGTTGGCATTGAGCTTTGGCTCATCAGCAAACTCAGGGTGTAATTTGATACAAGTTTGTTGGCGTTGAGCTTTGGCTTGTTAACAAACTCCAGAGGTGATTTGTGTCGACGCTAAGCTTTGGCTCATCAGCAGAACTCAGGTGTACTTTGATACGATTTTGTCAGCGCTCAGCTTTGGGTCGTCGGCAAACTCGGGATGTGATTGGAGTTATGTTGGTGTTGAGCTTTGGGTCGTCGGCAAACTCAGGGTGACTAGTTGGGTTTACGGACCACCGTTGCTTTATTTCGTATGTATAGGTGTTGCCTGCAATAGTGGCCACCATTTTGTGTGATTAACTAGAAGAGTCTATGTAAAACCCGTGAAATTTTAAATAAGAAATTCCACGTGTAAATTTTTCACATTAAAATTGGTCATAACGTTGAAAAAGTTGACTGAATTATCACATAGCGGCCATGTACACAAACTTGGTAAATTGATCAAAGTCGGTGTAATTAGAATTTTCCAAACTAAAAATTCAATTAAGAAACGAAATTAGACAGCTAAATTAGAGCTATAACAGCTAAATTAGGTGATGTTAAGACTGAGTTGAAAATTTTAGCAGACTATACAATATATAATGTATATAATTGGAGTATATACATTTATACAAGATGGGAAAGGAATTAAGGAATTTATTTGGATAAACGAAATGAATAAGTGGAAATTAAAAGAAATAAAAGAAAGTTTATGCATTCGCCAATGACATTGGAGTTAGAAAGTTCAGGGTTTGAATTGAAAACAAAAGAGAGGAGAAATCGGGAGAAGAGGAATAGGCTCCCTCTTCCCCAATTTCTCCATTCAGCAGAGAGAAGGAGAGGATTCACGAGAGAGGGAGTCTCGCGGCTGCGAAACCGGAGGAAGAAGAGGGAGACCGGCAACGAAGGACGGCGACCGACGAGTTCGTCTGGGGGCTTCTCGACAGCAGGTGTTGACCGAGAGCAAAAAACACGACATTCTGAGTGGACGACTGTCGGCTTCGGGAGTTCGAGTAGCGACGACCAACGACCCTGCACTCCGAGCTAGGACTTCAGTTTGGTTCGAACCCTGACCTCCGGCGACGACAGGACAGCTCCGAACGGGGAAGCTTCCTTCTGCCAGCTTCCGTTTCCAGTGGGCAAAAACAGGACTCTCTGTTCTGTAGGTGAGAAACCTTCAGCTGGATGCTTTCTATTTCGATTTTCAGTCTCTGAAATCGTTTATGGTTTGTGTGATTTGAATCTATCTCCGTAACATCTTGGAAATCTGTTGTTGTTAACTGAAAATTTGTTCTTTGTTTGAGTCCTGCCGTAAGCCATTGTGAAGAGCTGAAAATAATTTTGTTCTCTGGTTGGGATTATGCTTGAGTCTTATAATGTCATTGTTGGATGTGAAGATGCAAAGGATTATGCCTGGTTGTCATGGTTCTTTTTCAGAATAAAAGTTGGATTGGTGTTGAAAATCATGAGAACGTATAAATTTGTTAAACGTGCACTCTGTTGGGTTCTGTTGTGATTTTGTTGGCTGTTCGGTTTTGCTTGTGAGAGATTTATTGGGGTTGTTTGATATAGATTTTAGGTTCAGTTGAAAGGTTCTGATTCGATTGATAAATTCTAAATATTGCTGCAATGTGATGACTGTGATTTCAATTCATGGATAGTTGTAATGTAGACTCAATTTCGTTATTGGATATTGATGGGAAAAATCATGGGAAGTTCTGACGATTTTGTTTGCATTTCTCTGCCCGGCTAATTTTGTATTGTTGGTTATTGAGGTGGATTCTGATTTGTTAAATTTCAAGCACTAGGATTTACTGTGTTCTGCATTTGAGTTCTGTTTTATAGTTGGAAGGAAATGGTAATAATGTCTTGGAATTTGTTGCTCTGTTAGTAGAGTTTAAGACATGCATGGTTATAAATATGAATTCTGTTGATAAATATGAATTCTGTTGATAGCCGTAATGATGACGTATGTTCTGACAATGAGACTCTGGATTTTAGAAACTGTTTAGGTGTCTAAACTTTGATTTTGGGTTAAGGAATGTTGTTAGATGAAGTTTGAAAAATTTTATTGGAATTCTTAAATGGGTCACTCACACGTTGGTGGGGTTCCTATTCCCAGTATAGGACCCTCCGCTCATTTTCTAGAATTATTTACGAATTCCCACATTTATACTATTGTCAAGCTTGGACGATTTCGGTGAGTGTGACACAATTCTCGAGGAGATAGTTGCTCCGCTTAACAAGAAAGAACGCTGAAAAGGTAGAGATTTCTATACCTCTTGCATTGCATTGCAGTGCATCGAAATCTCGTTTTAAAAAAAAAATTTATTTTGTGGAATACCCCACTTAAAAAATGACAGGGACTATTCGACAGCACGTCAGTTTTTATTAGTAGTATGTTTTCTCATGTTTAATTTCGTACATGGTTTGAAATTATTGTGCATATACTGAGGGATGAATCCTCTTGATGCCTTGCACTTGAGGGCTAAAGCATCACAAGACTGTCCTCTTGAAACCTTCTGCTACATGAAGGTTGATTGTTTGACGTGCGAAAATATTGGTGGGGCATTGGTGACCTGTCCTCAGGTTGAAACTCCTGAAAGTCGTAAATTCATATGAGAGGGTGATGACGTCTCCTTGGGTTGCAAGCCCCTAAACCTAACCAGGGTTTGTCCCACGGATCAAACGGTTGTCAGTTGCTGAAACTCGTTTAACTTAAGTACTGTTTCATTTGACGAGTGGCGTGACAGTCAAGTTTTATCGTAGGCAACCCTTGTCTATTTGAAGTTTCTAGGTATCTTAGTTGTTAAACAAGTCCATATATATATAGCCAGCAACCATATCCGTTTTATTTGATTATACGATTATACAAGTTGTGTCGTGCAACCTGGTGCGCCGGCAACTCAGGTGATTGTGGAATCTATGGATCACCGTCATTATTCCTGCCTCATAAGGTGTTGTCATCGACGGGTGACCACCTCTTCTTTGTTGAGTGGCGCATGAGTCCATGAGTGACCATCCTTTTTCACTGATGATGTTTTCGTACGGAAAACGATGTTGGTATATTTTTACGATATAGTTGTCTATGTATACAGTGATATTTTAATGCAGTCACATATGGGCCCATGGACCGATTTGATAAAATGATAAAGAGTTTTGAAGTGATTTAGAAATTCATGTACGGATAAAAAGAGAAACATAACAATGTTTTCGAAAATAAAGAAAAACCAGTTTTGCATGAGGTGTATCTAGTATAGACATACTTTATTGAGTTAGTCACTCGTCTCAAACGACTCCTCTCCCAAAACTTCAGGTAAAGGCAAGAGTAGCTAAGGATCATGAGCTGAGGTGTTATGTTATTTTGATATGAGTGATTTATCGTTACTTGGTGAGGATACTTACATTTGGTCTGTAAACTTTAAACATTGTTGGTTTGGATTTGTTGCACAGTACTTGGATTTCATTTTAAATTATGCACCGTTATTTTCTTGTGATCTCTACTCGGAGCTAGGCCCATATCTCTTGGGTCGAACTAAATATTATAAGTCGTCTGCTAAAACTCACGCCTTGTGCTGGGTGATCGGGTTCTCTACGATGATCGGGTCACCTAACCTGGCAGTTCTGTCCGACCTGTCTTCGGGTCTTGACAGTCCATCAGTGACCTTTGTTCACTAGTGATGATTTTCAGTGTAAAATCAACGATAGTATTTTTTAGTATAACTGTCTATGTAAACAACAATGTTTTCTGCAATATCTCATCGGGATTCTTCAAGGTCGATTTTTCCTTAAAGAGGATGTAAACAATTTCTAAAATGTTTGATGAAAATGTATAACCCCATAAATCACGGTTTTTGATAAAAAGAGATAAAACAAGTTTTTCACTCGCTTAACGGTGTGTATAAGTTTCTTATTGAGCTACTCACCCTAGCGACCTCTTCCCTTTAGGTAGAGACAGGAGTACCTAGGACACTTAGACTTATGGAGTTCGAGCTTTGAGCCATATCTAATTTATTTTATTTCTTTTCGTTTAGTTATATTTTCTACTAGTAAAAACTATTGCCTTCTGTAATATTCTACGTTTAAAATTTTGGATGTATGGAAAAAGATGCATAGTTTAATTTGGATTAAATTTATATTTTTGTAATTTAACACTTGTAATCACTACATAGACCATGACTCATCACAAGTGGGTTACGAGTGGAAAATTTTGCATTAGTCTTCTGCTAATTTTAATAAGCTTTGAGCTAGGCAATCATGTCCTCTCCAAGGATCAGGTCTTTTGGCCCAGTGTTTCTATTTGGCTCATCTCTGAATTGTGACAATTGTTCCAAATTATTTTCTTGTATATTCATTCCAGTCTAAGCCCTACAGATCAAACCTCAATCTGAGCACCACGCAGTAGTTGCCATTTGTAAGAGGCCAATTATTGTAACTTGTATATTATGTAGCTGAGGTGGTAAAGTGACAGAAGTCACCAACTTGAAGGATTTCCGTTGAAGCCGATCGAAGTCATCAATGTAGCCTTTGTCGCCTATGTTAGGTCGAAGAATAGTAGAAAGTGGTTAAGAAACCCTAAACCACGATCAAGTTTAGTCACACACGTATGCCTCGCATGCCTCTTCTGAAGTTCTTTTTGACGTGAGCGTCATATTCACTTGCATAGGAAGCCATTCAAATTAGTTTTGGGTACTATTGACCAAGTTTAGGATACATTTTGAACTTTACTCTACATTAGATATTAGAACCAATAGAGTTGAGCAAAATAATGATTGTGGTTTGATTCAATTTGGTTTTGATACATTTATGGTCGGTTCTGAATTTTGGGTGAGAAGAAACCAATGACCAAGATTCAAGTTTTGGTTTTTGAAAGCCACTAATGGATCGTTTATCAAAATTCTATATCAAATGTAGTCAAAACTCATTTTAAATATGAATTTAATTTGTGATTTGACTCAAAATTTGATTTCTTTCCAACTAAGCTGAATTTAACTAAATTTCACAATTCAGTATCAAATTTCGTTTTGTGAAATCGAGATGAGCAAATTTAGTTTGATTTGAGTCTAAAACCAAATCAAACCAAACTGCTCCCGGCCCTATAAACTACCCAAAAACTTGAATGATTCTAAAGTGTTTTTTTGGTAGGGTTTTAATTGGGTCTGTCTGGTTGAAATTTTTGATCTGGTCTTTTTGTTTTCTAAATCAATGGGCGAGACCAAAGACCATGTTGGGCCTAATTTTACAAGTCGCAGGTATAGAAAAACAACTGAATGATTTCTACGACTATGTGGATGTCGACGATGGAGTGAAAACTTTTGAGATTCATAAGCCAGTTTTTGTGATTTTGGACATTGTTCTCTACTTCACAAGTCAGAGAAGCTAAGCAGATAAGTTGAATTTGAGAGGAAGATGAGCAAGAGACCCCCGCCGGACCCGGTAGCGGTGCTGAGGGGTCATCGTGCTTCTGTCATGGATGTTTCTTTTCACCCATCTAAGCCTATTCTCTTTTCTGGGTATTGCTTCAATTATTTTTGTTCTATCCTTAATTTTTTATTCTTTGTTTTAATTTTTAACTTTCAATTTGACAAAAATGACCGATTTTAGGTCTTCCGACGGCGAGATGCGGATTTGGGATACTTCTCAGAATAGAACGATATCATCAGCATGGTATTTGCTTTTGACTTAACTTCTTTTTGTTCATATTTTGTTTATTGTTTATAGTATTACGATAAAGTACATTTTATCTCATGAGCTTTAGTGAATACGACCCTGGGTCATTAAAATTTCCAAGTGTTAAAGTTAATTCTTGAGCTATCTTTTCAAGCTGTAGTTTAAACTCATTCCGAATAACCACATTCGTCAAAAAAATAAAAATCATGTCTTGTTCTACGTGATTTCAAAAAAAAGCCAAAACAATGAAGAAATTATGATAATGGATCTCGACCATATTAGACGTTTAAATGAAAATTTTGAATTAGAAGTTATATTTCAAGGAAAACAACAAGGGTAATATTGTCTCTGTGGGATTACGTTCTCATAGTTTATTTTTTGATTTTTATCATAAAGGGCAGGGCAATGTACTAACTAGAATTTAAATTCTCATTTTTGGATCACTTTTTAGCTTTTCAATAATTTCTTGGTCATGTGGCTCAAGTGATTCATGACTGTCACATTCACTCTCTCATTTTTGAGCTTGACATCTTTGTTAACCACATTTCTAATTGGGTCTTGAGCTCTAATTTCATTTATAATGAATTTATCTTCACTATATACCATAATATTTTTGCTTTGGGTTTAAATCTTCATGGTTTTGTTTTTGAACTTTTATTCCAAAAGACTTTGTAATAGTTAATGCTTAGAGATGATGCTCTTACTTATAAAACAACACTTTCCACTTTTACCAGTCAATGCGAAATTGCACAGCTTACCTTTTTCTTCGCCTCGTGCCTCTTGGATTCATGACTGTCGCATTACATTGAAAAATCTCATAAACGAATTTCTATTTTGAATCCATCTCAATACATTGTAAAAATGTCTGTGAGGAAAAAGAAAAATATTAAAATTTAACTTTTGAAGGCCATTTTTGTAGTGAACCTAAAAAATATACTCGTGCCATAGCTCTTAGCTAGGAGGATGGAGTTTGTTTCGCATGAAAAAGATGAAATCATTTCCAAATGCTAGTTGGCTCCATCAAATGATTGTTTCAGTTAGTAAATACCTTGTGATGATAGTATAAATGTTTTACTTCAATTTTTGCTACACAAACATGACCGTGTTGTCATACTCAATGTTCAAAGGGGTAAAGTGTATTATACCATAGTTTTTAGTATGATATGTGGACCTGTTGATATGATTACTAATGTCATCATAATTTTAGGGTGCATAGTGCAGCACATGGAATTATAGGTGTGGCATGCGGGTCTTTTATGGGAACCAACAAAGTTATCAGGTGCCTTTATTATTTGTTATTTTTAGAATTATTTTTTAATCGAGCTAAATAAATGTAGTTGTTTTGTGAGATTTCTCTTGCTTTTATCTAAGCAGCCAGGGTAAAGATGGCACTTTAAAATGTTGGGACATTGAGGATGGGGATATTTCCAGGTGCCATATATTGTTTGAGCTTCTTCTTTTACACTGATTATTTTATTTACTCTGTGATGTCACATGCGCCTTTTTGATAGGCTAAAAAAAGGAAACATGAAGTGAGTTATTTGAATTTAAAAGTTCTTATATATTATATTTTGTTTGCATTTTACTTTTATAATTTAAATAGTAGTCTTGACGAGTGCAAATTCATTGTTTGTGTTGGTTGATTGGTTGATTTTTTTGCTAATATGTTGTGTTTGTTTCATTTATCTTAAGATATTTAAATATATGGTTTTTATTTCTAATAGAGCTCCCTCTACCACAATTAAGACAAATTCTTACCACTTCTGCAAACTCTCGTTATTGAGACTACCTTCAGTTAGCTCAAGGAAATTTGACGAGCCTGAGCCTTTGAATCACCATCAAAAGGAGGTGAGAAAAATTGTCGAAGAAGATCAGGATGATAGCTCAGAAAATGCTCAAGAAAAAAGTTCGGCTAATTGCTTCAATAATAAAGGTTTGTTCTTGCTATTAGGTGATGATATGCCAATGACCCAAGCTTTCAACCCAAATCAGTTCACATTTTATTTCTTTGCTTTTCAATTTATGTTAGTAAACTTGGTTATGTCTATGTTGTTTTTATTTCGTAATTTAAAAAATGTTTCACGTGGTTTGATTCTTGTTTTAGTTATGTGTTGTTTATTTTAAGAAAAATGATATTTTTGGGTTTTTGTTTTAAGTCTAGTTAGCTCTAGTTGTAGACTATTTAAGCTCTTTTAGATCTATTTTGAAGATATTTAAACTTGAATATTGAAGAATAGAAGAATAGAGTTTTATCTATTGGACTCTTGAAGTTAACTTCTTGAGGTTTTTGTTTTTATTATCAATCGAGTTGGTAAGGTCATTTGTGGAGGCTTCGTCTATGCTCTTCGAGTAGAATCAATAGTAAGTCTCCATTTCACCTTTTAATTGAAAGAAAATCGGCTCTTGAATTTGTTGTTCGTATTTTCTTTCAAGATTCTATCATTTCTATGATGTTTCTTCAATGTTCTACGATTCATTCATCATTTCATTGTATTTTTGTTGTTGGTTTCATGTTTGGCAGCTTGAATCTTGATTCATGTTGCATCCTTTCAACTTCTGGTCGTCCTCTGTTTATTTGCGGTCATTTGAACGGGTCACTTGCTGGCTCTTAGAGGTCATTCGCTCCAGTACATTTTTTCGAACTAAAGTCCCTTTGGGACGTTCGTCCTCAATTCCAGACACCCAAACCCGAGAACTTTTCGCTACCTACCTATTGTCCCCTATTTCTTTGCGGTCATCTGCATAGGTCACCTGCTCGCTCCTAGAGGTCATCCGCTCCAGTACATTTTTTCGAACATTCGCCCTCTATCCCGAACACCCAAACCCGAGAGCTTTTTGCAACCCGGCTCTCTCCCCTTCATTTGAGGTCGTCTGCACCTGTGCCCAACCTTCCGTGTTTGTGTCTTTTGGTATCAGAGCATCGATTTTGGTATCAGGTTATATTTACATACATATTCGTAAGCCTTTTGATCTTTTCAGCAAATAATTTGGTGGGTTTAAATTAAGTAATATAGTTCCATGTTGAACTTTATGGTTCAAGAATTCACCAACCTGAGATCTCTTACAATTTTCCAGTTTCAGTGGTTTTGATTTCTCAATGATGCAGATATATTGGTTATAAAACTGATTTTGTCATCTTTTATTGTATCTGACTTTATGTCTTATAAATTTTGAAGCTGAATAATATTTTGTCAATCTTTATAAATTATTATTATTTTTTATTTTACATGATTGAAGCATTGTTTTGTTCTCAGAATTGTTGCTTAGTCGAGTTTTTAAGTTTATCAGAAATGGAAACATTCCTTACTAGTGGAAACTAAAATATGAAAGTATCTAAAAATTATGAGCCTAGCCTTTCTGCTCAACTAAGATTACCAATTTTACATGTGTTATTATTATTTTTATTGCATAATATATTAATCCTGAATTGAAACAGTGTTTGTTTTATGATATTGCTACTTGGATATGCAAGTTATGAATTTTGCTTTGTATTTTTACACTTTCCAACGACTTTTTACTTGTTTATTTTTAATGTTCTAGGATAATCTCAAGACTTTATATTTTGCTTTAACATTTTTTAAAGGTATGTCAGCTAAAGGATGGAAGTATATCGCTATTGCAGGGGAACAACCTTCGATGGTAGACATAAGATTGTTACTTATTACTTGCTCATAGTTTTGGTTTTTTGTTCTTTGGTTTACAATTTCAAATGGTTTCTATCCAAAGGTTGAGATCTGGGATCTGCATACGGCGGAAAGGTTGGCACATCTTCCTATGAACGGCTGTGGTGGCTATCCAAATCTATCTTCTTTGGAGAAAGGTTAAATAAATTGTATTGTGTTATGTGATTTGGCATACGGAGTGTTACTTCCATGTAGAAAATCTTCATACTTCTAATTATATCAATGATTTTGTGCAATGTGGAAATTATGACGTGTGTAGTACTTGTCTCTCTGTCAATTTAGATCTAATTGCTTGAGGAAGCACTCCACAATTATGGAGATAGTTTGATATTCAAGTTGTTTGCTACGAGTTATGGAGATTTTATCAGTCTACTTCTTGTTGATTGTGGGAGTAGTGTGTGTATACATGAGTAGGTCATAATTTTATCCTATTCTCTTTTTCTCAATTATAACGAAATAATTATCTTCCGGTCACTTTTTCCCAAACATGACCAACAAATTTTCATTACAAATGTTTTGGGTTGTATCACAATTTTAATATTTTAAAGATATGAACTTTATAGAAATATTCATTTTGAGCTATTTTTTTATTGCAAATCACACTTGATGCCACTAATCCCACCAATATGAGATGCCTAAGAGAATGGTTAGTTTTTTTTTTTTTTTTAATAAACAAAATTTATGAAGAAAAAAATATACAAAGTGTCAGGAGGAAAAAAAATCTTCCTTTACAAGAATTCCCAAAAAATTAGTGAAACATAATTTCCATCTAATTAAAGTGAATTAAACTAAAATGATAACCCCCACTTAAAATACTTAAAGTTATAAACCTACTTGACAATAAGAAAATTTATATTATCCCACAAATCAATGCCTCAAGATTTATCTTTTAAAAAATTTCATTGCAATGAATCCAGATGACCCATCAAATAGTTAGAATGTCAATTCTTTAAATTAAATTCATCTTCTTATATCTTTTGTTGGCATAGAAATATTAGTGTTGATGTTTCCAATATCGAAGTGACCTCCCATTGAGCAATTGAAATATGAAGAGAACTGTACTCAAAATCATCTAGCCACCTCACAATGGATCATAATGAGATATTAGTTTCACTCCCAGCCCTACAGAATGGACAACAATATGGAGATAAGGCTCTCGAAGGATTTCTCTTTTGAATGTTGTCACTTGTGTATAACTTTTCTTTCACTTAAATCCAAGCAAAAACTTGAATATTGGAGGGAATTACTTTCTTCTATGTAAACTTATAGAAAGGGTAGTTGATAGAAGAAGTTGAAGGGAGATGAGAGAAAAATAATTGAGATGAGAAACTTGTAGAAAGTTCCAAAGTCCATCTAGGGGAATCATGGACATTGTCTCTTAGCGAGAAGGAATTGATAGCTTCATGAAGAATGGCTAGGTTGCATAACTCTATGCTATTCAAATTTCTTCGAAAAGTCAAATCCAAGGACAATTGTGCAATTGAGTTGTATTGTAGATGAAATTAATAGATTGATTTTTATCATGAGAAAGACGATAGATGTTAGGAACTTTAACGCATAAGTGCACATCTCCCATCCATCTGTCCTTCTAAAAGCGGATTTAAGCTCCGCCCCCTACTTTATATCTATTGCAATCCTGAAAGGATGTTATAATTTTGCTTTATTTTACTATGATAAAGACATGATTGTATTGTTCCTGTCCTTGATAAAATGATTATTTCGTGAACACAAAGTTTGATACTTTTTATGTTGTTATTTCTATCATTTTACAGGATTGTATTATGACGCTGGGGCTAACCTCTTAAATTATTTAAAAGCATATATATATTTTAAGCATTCTTTAATCTCATATTTCCTTTTCCTTGTTTAGCTTTCAAATCACTATTAATTTTTTTCCAGGAATGTGTATGGCGGTTCAGGCCTTTTTACCATCTAAATCACAGGGATTTCTAAATGTCTTGTCTGGGTACATCTACCATTACTCGTTTAGCCTGTTTCAACTCTTATTATAACATGGCACTTTGAAATGAATTCAATAAAAATTTGTTGACATGTCGGAAAAAGTCTTCTACTTTAAAGGATATTAATTTTGCACATTTGCTTTACTTGTTCCAGTTCCTTAGTCTGCTATATAAGTATATAAAAATTGTTCTAGGCTAGGCAGCTAATAATTGTCTTGCTATTTGATTACTTGGTGTAGATATGAAGATGGTAGCATGCTTTGGTGGGATTTAAGGAACCCCAGAACTCCTTTGACATCTGTGAAGTTTCATTTAGAGCCAGGTGTGTGACCTTCCATTGTAGAATTCATGTATTTTTTCCCTTTATGATTTTATGAATGTCGGCATTTATTTTTGCAGTTTTAAGCCTATGCATTGATGGATCATGTGAGGGAGGTATCTCAGGAGCTGCAGATAACAAAATAGTGATGTATAGCATGGATCATTCCCTGGTAAATTCAGAACATCGCCCCTATATTTGCCTGAGTTTAATAATTTTGATTGAAAGAATTTCTATCAAATGGTTCAGTAATGGAGATATTCCTTTTACCGATATATGTAGACTTGTAGAGATGTACCATTATTAGAGTTTGTCTATATTCTGTCATCCAAGGCAGTTTTTGTGTATATTATGGATATAGAACACTTAGCTCTTTTGAGTTATATATTGTTACTTTTTTCTTATTTGCAAAGGAAAAAGTCATGGTTTTGAATTTCTAAAGAAATTTGATGACTCGTGGATTACAAAAGTATTCTTAAATACATTTTCATGTAAGTAACACATGACGTTGGTTAAGATCTCAGTTTATTTTCACTTATTGAGAGGGAAATGTACGGAAAAAATGGATGGATTCCTTTTCATTTTTTTGTGTGATATTTATTATTATAATTTTGCGCTCTATGTGTCAATTCATTCACTGGTAGAATAATTATGATATATTATTATAAATAATTAAAATAGTAGATCAATTGCACCAATGAATATAACATGTAAGTATCTTGTCAAAGTATAAAATTTAGTTATAAATGTAGCATTATCTTAATATTGAACTTATTTATACAGATAATGAAAGCATAGATATCCTAATATAGTCCTACCTTTTTCTATTGTTTTACTCCCATAGGGTACCTGTGTTGTTAAGAAGGCAATAAATCTAGAACGACCGGGTGTATCAGGTACCTCTATTCGGCCTGATAACAAGATCGCCGCAACTGCTGGATGGGATCACAGGTTTGTGCATCGATTCATAAACTTTTGCATCGCCTAGTTCATAGTTTTAGACATTTTTCTCCCGCAACTGGTTTAGGAGAATTGGTTTGCACGGTAGTACTTTTTAACTTGCTTCTGGTTGTTATGGTGGTCCATAAAATGGGCTGCTCGTGCTTAGTTTTTTCGATCAAGTAGCTACCCAATTGAATACAGGCCCTTAATTTACCATTTATAGAAGCTGCACATGCAGTTACCGCCAGAAAATCATTCCTTAAACTTCAATAGGAGCACAGTAATATGAGGAATTTGAGATAAACTCTTCTCATCTTTGGTTTGGTAATAAATAAATTCATGTTGTGATTTCTGCTTCTGTTCTTACTTGGACAGTCAAAACATCTGTAGTCTGGTTTCATTAGGAAATATGCAAGTATAATTGCTGCAAGTTTTTCTTTTTACATGATTATGTCAGGAATATATATATATTTTTTATGTTGAAAGAGCTTGATCGAATATATGATATTTTTTCAGAATACTTTTTAGTTTGTCTTCTTATTCATTGGTGTAGAATACGAATATACAATTACCGAAAAGGAAATGCTTTGGCTGTACTGAAATATCATCATTCCAGAGTAAGTCGCATTTTCTGCATGCAATTCCACCTGAATGTACTAGAGGTTTCTTCTTTCTTGTCTTTGTTGTCCTTTTCTAGCATTCTTGATATCTTCTACAATATCTTTCCATGATTCTATCTTCTGTATTATTCTTTTTAGTGTAATGCTGTTGCATTCTCAAGCAACTGCAAACTTATGGCCTCTGCATCAGAGGACAGGTCAGTGGCTCTGTGGGAACTTTATCCTCCTGTAAATTGAATTAAGCTGGCGCTCTTTTGACACAGATTCGCTACTCTCCCATGCTTTCAGCTGGTTTAAGGTTTGTTTTTAGCTTGTAAGTCCGGATATTATGGTGTAAATAGCTACCGTTTTATAATTGTCATTACTGTTCATATGGTTAGACATCTTTTTCCAGCATGAAAAGAGTAATGTGTAAATAGAAACATTGTTAGATTTGATGAAAAAGAAACACCCACCGAATGGGATTCTTCTGATTTTTTCCTTGGGCCAAAATTGAAAGTATGAGCCCTATCGAATTAGAATACCAAGAACAGAGGCTCTGAAACCATATGTAGAGATTTAGAAAAGTCTGTCTTTGTTGTCTCGTACTAGAACTGTTGAAGAGAAAATGAGACAAAAGTAACTCTAAAATTAGGGAAAACAGCTTCAATCTAGGCTGTTATGAATTGCAAATTAACAACATTTAAAACAACAAACAACCGTTGAGAACTGTCACCACAAAGCAAACCCCCCTGCTTCCTACAAAATTTTGTTGTCAAGAACTTTTGTCTGAAAACAACCCAGAAAGCAAATCTCAAGCAACAGTTCTTAAATTTCAGAAAATAACTCAAAAACGCACATTTCCCTACTCCTAGTGGCAGGGGCAACCACCATCTTCTGTTCCATTCTTCTTCTTCTTCCTCTTCCTCTTCCTCTTTCTCTTCCTTTTCTTCTTCTTTTTTGCATCCTAACGCAGGTGAACGGCCCTTCTCTGAGGTCCCTGTCTTACCATCCCACTCCCCTCCACTGTTTTAAAGAATCTAATTCTGTTTTATTTTCGGATAAACTTGTTTCTAAATTTGATTTAATCATCCTTTGTCTATCATGAGCCATGATATACTTTCTTTGTGATTATGCATCCCTTTAACCCTTTTTCTACCTATCTTTCAGTCTTACCTGGGGCAAGTATTTGAAAAATTACACATTCAACAACCTTCTTGGTCGGAATTCATCCATTGTCAATGTGCCTGAAGAGTTTGTGGATTTATATGACGAATTGAAAAAAGGGGTAATGATAAGATTTGAGGATGAATGAAAAGTAATTGCTCATCTTCAAGTTCAAGAAATCGGACACTTTATTAAGGTGAAACTACCATCTTCTCATCGTGTCGATTGCTGTTTATTTAATTTTACATGTTAGAATTTAATGAGCAAAATTCTCCAAAAAAAAATTCAATACCAAATTCCTCTCTTCTGCCCTTGATTACATTTTTCACATGAAACGAGCATGTACTCTTTGTTTCTCTTTTTGGGTATTCATTTGTTGTTCTGGAAATACATTTGTTAGGCGTATTCTTTTGGTGGAAAAGATGATAAAAGACTGAACCTGGAAATTTCACTACTAATTTGCATCAATAAATGAAGTAAACAGATGGCAGGCCCTTTCTAAGTACTAACGTGCAAAAGTCACTACATATGTGTTGAATTGGTGTTTTACACTACAAATACATACAGCATCAAAAAACAAAGTCGATTTCAACTCTCTACAATGCATCTCGATGTTCGTGTTTATAAGGAAAAAAATACTATTTTTCTTGGAATGTCAAAATATGTGGGATAGATGATCACTTGCCATAATTCAGTCACCCGTGACATATGTCTTGTCTTCGTAATACCTTTTCTCACTTTCTCCCTTCTTCTCGTTACGTTTCTGCAAGAAATCATGCAAAAATTCTCTCAGACATCCCACAGAAGTCCAAGATTATAGCTTTGAAGTAAACTGGTTATGTTCATATGTAAAAACTTTTTCCAATAACTTTTGATCGGACGTTAGACTTACATATTATTAATGGCAATAAAATATGATTAATTTTATAGTTATCTTATGATTTTATACTCTAATTTTGGCTCTTAATATAATGTTTACGTGATGCGATGCTCATTCATTAATTGCACCCAATGAAAGTCACGATAGGAGATAGACTAAAATGAAAATTAAAGAGTAAGCGTAACAATACTCATTAAAGATATGCGGTCCATGAAAAGATTGGAAGTCAGGAAAGGGAACCTGATATGCTTCGTGATTGGATACAATCCTCCGAATTATTGTGGTAGTGGTGACGTCCAAGGGGCTTTCCAAAACTTTGAAGATGCCCATACTGATTGGAACTGCATATGGATTGCATTTCTCCTACAATTATGTTTAGTGCCAGTATCTCAACACCTCCGTCATAACCCAAAACTCCATATGTAAAAAAATTGAAAGTTGAGCCATGAAAATAGATATACCTTCTGAAAATCAATATTTTCAGCTATTGTACCATGAACAACTAATGAGATATTAAAGGTCGTTATCTGGAGCCAGAAAAGTCACAAGAATTGAGTAAATGTTATTGTAGTTTTTTCAATGAGAAAAATATCTGAAACTAAGTTAATAGATAGGTGGACCAAATATAAAACTCATTTCACTAAATTCATCATCAAACCTAGAGGCATTTCCAAAAAACACATAGACAATTGCGTCTTTTGAAAAAATTTTGAAACCAACAGTTTTATTAGAAGGTAATTTTCATAATTTTCCAAAAGTCATGCAAAAATTCTCTTGGATTTCCAAATTTTTTATTTAGATAGGGAAAATTGGCATTCATCAAAATACGCATTGATTATTCTTCTTCCCAACTTGTGTTACTCTACTTAAACAAACAAAAATTAGTTCATGGCTATCTCTTCTGCCTTCGTGCGTTTATAGTTTCCAATTAAATGATTTATTAGTTTCTGTCTTTTCCTTCCAAATTTCCAGACAAATAAATACTTGAAGAAAGAACAGAAAGTCCTTGGTAACAGCTCCTTTCCTTATCTGGAGACCCGAATTCTCAGAACTCTCATAATTAGGTTTATCCAGCAAAGTCTTTGACATAATACTATTAAAAAAATTCCTTCAGTAGGCAACCTTTACTACCAAATAAGGACAGCAAAAATCCAGATATGTACATTGACGATGATATAATGAAAACCTTACCATGTCTTTAGACACTCCCCAAGGTGCACCAATTATCACCTCATCCACATAACGACATGCCAAAACACTTAAGCTTCTTTCATGAAGATTCATAATTGGACGATGAGCTCCTCTGTTGGTGCTGCAGGGTGAAATGTACATAAAACAGAAAAACATAATTCAGTAAAAACAGTGAAATTAAGTAAACTAGAAAGTAACTGAACCATTTTAGCTAGCTATACAGGTAATTTTAGATAAATAGAAGAGCTCAAAACTACATTTGTAGCATAAATATGAAGACTAGATCCATCAATGTAAAACACTGAAATCATAACGTAAGTGTGTGCCTAGTGTGTATGCGTGTCTTTGTATGATATGAACCAAACAAGAGGCAAAATGCAGCTTAAGAAATAAGAAGCAAAGAACTTAAGAGTGGCTGTCCATTGATTGAAAAAAATAACACCAAATACACTCTGTCGAGCAATTCGAGAGGCTCGGTCTCTCCTTCTACAGTTTATTCAAATTCTCTCTACCCCCTACCTCAAACTTCATATTTCTATTTATGACAGTTGCTCACCATTCTAACTAATTTCTCATATCCCCAACTCCTAATGACTAACTATTATATTTATATAACATTATAACTCCAAATTACCCTTCTCCCTCCTTTTTTACTTTTTCTCTTTATTTCTTCTCTTAGCATAGGTTAGCCACATGGGTGGGAGGTTTATCAATATTGACCACCCAAAGTTCAACCTTGTTCTTAAGGTGGTAGAGTGGGAACTATTGGCAGGTGGCTGCGTAGCATGCTAAGGTTGCATCCAAGGTTTGGCACTTCACTTGGGTTGGAGGAAAAAGACTGAAATGGAATGGGTGTTATATTGGGGCTCCTCGCTTGTTTCAGCCCCGCCCATTTATTTTTTATGTGCTGAGCCATTTGCATGATGCTGCCCAGCTTACTAGAACTTTTTCCCAGCAGCTTTAACCTACAGTCTGGAACCCCAATTTCTAGTTTTCTCTTCTTTTTGGGTCATCTCCCCACTGTAGCGCAACCCATGAAACAATAGCTCGCAACCCTAACCTAATTTCTACCTCACTCTCATACTGAAAATTAAACCATAAGCATCTGTCACCACCATCTCTTCGTGCCTTGGCTCCCAATTCCCATCGATCAAGAATGGTGGCCTTAAACTCCAACTAGCTCTTCAACAGTCAATGGTCATCTATCCACTAGAACGACGTGCAAGCCTCCTCGTCAAGGCTGATGACAGCAGCTTCCAAATGCCCTGGTTAAGACAAGTTGTTCTCATTTAAGTACTCTTTGATCATAAGATCCAATCAAGATGACATCATCCCAGAGGACTCACAGAAAGCCCTCGGTTGGTGGTGACAGTTTGAGCCTTCCACGCCTGCCGATCGGACCCATGCTTTGTCCTTGGCTGCTTGATTTTCTCTAAAACTCCAACTTTCTCCCAGCCATCGCAATGTCTCTAATACCAATTGGTAGGATCTGAACAACTCTTAACACCAATTAATTTCTACCGTAATGAACCGGTAAATCAACTACTATAATTTCCTTTAATTGAGAGGAGAAACAATAATGACACAAAATGTAAAAACTAGCATTCGAGAAACTTGCACTCTCCCTAATCCTTCTACAAATTTTCCTCTCTTAATATCAAATATCCTATCCCTATTTATACAGTGGTCACCCCTCATTCTAACTAATTTATCATGTCCATAGTAGCAAAATATTATATTATATAATATCATTACCACAAATTATCCTTAATCCTCCATTGTTAATTTATCTCTTTATTTATTCTCCTATCATAAGTTAGCCAAATGGGAGGTTTATCAGTGTCTTTGAGAGAGAGAGAGATCACCTGACTGTCTGATCAGTGTGTATGCCAACAAGAAGAAAATCCCCAAGCTCTCGAGCAAGCCTTAATATCTATAGAACAATAAGTGAGAAACATTCTAAAGTAACAATAGATTAATTTTCAAATTTTGAAGTGAAAAAAATCATATTTGGAATTAAAATGGAACACAGATGCGTGAAACATTCTACAACAGATTAATTTTGAAGTGAAAATATCATGTGTAAAAAAGAAAAATAGCACAAATGTAATAGTAGTATCTGATCTAGGATTAACTTGGATATCTAAGAGCCAAGGAAGTTCTCAAAAAAAGGTTAACACTAGAAAGTAGAAAATACGCCCTAAACAACTCCACCAAAATTTGAAGCAAGAAAAAGAAGATTCATTCTATCAAAATTATCAAATTTCAAGATTAGTTTCCTGGACTATGTACTACGGTAATCAGATACCAGAGATTTGTACTACTTTGTCACCATAACGAGATAAATTGAAAATAATTTCTAGTAGAACTAGAAGAAAATAGTACATATGATACGCTCGTCCTCCACTGGTAAAGCAAGTTTTTACCTTAAGCCCATCTATTTGTGAATGTTTAAGCAAAAATGAATGTTTAAGCAAAAAAAAAAAAACTTACTTCCACGTGCCCAGCATGAAAAAGATCAAATGCACCATCAATATAGACTATGCTGCCATTTGGTGGAGGTCCCTGCATCCACAATAATGGAATCTTCAATTAATTTTCTGTTCTCTTTCTTGAGTAGACATTTCAAAGAGATGGGTTTCAAGATAAAAACAAAGGGAGATGAAATCATTAATAAACCAGGTTCCTCAACTTAAAAAGTTAGACATTGATGTGATTCCTGTTATGTTTCTCCTTATTTTTCAAAATTACATAACACAAACAACAATGACACACTAGAATTAAAAAAATTCCACAAGTTTGATACAACATCTACAGAGCAAAGGGTTTGCAATCCCTTCCTAACACTTCTTTCTTCACAAAATGATTTTCTGTAACTGCTCTCCCTAGCTTCTCTTTCCTTTTATTCTTTAAATAACCAATACATATTACTAAAATACCCTTACATAACTACTATAATATTTCTATTTATGCATTACGCCTGTTAAACAAGTAGTGAATAGGAGGAGTCTCTCTCCTAATATTACCCCCCACCCACTCAGTCACCTTGTCCTCAAGGTAAAAAGTAGGGAATTGATGTTGAATGATATAATAAAAAATTCCCATATAGCATATTATTTAGGCAAACCTTTCCATTCAATTAAAACTTCAAAGAACTCTTGACCACCTATTGTTGTTTGACGCACATCGAGTACATTGAGCAGTTCAACCAAAAGCTCTAAAATCAGATGATAATTTAGATGGAATATCAATAGAAGCAATGGAGGCTCCACCAAAAGCTCTAAATCAGATGATAATTTAGATGGAATATCAATAGAAGCAATGGAGGCACCAATGGCTTTTTTAAGCTGAGAGACATGAAATACAGAATGAATACTTGTAGCAGAAAGAAGAGTAAGCCGATAAGCCACCTAACAAATCTTCACCTCAATAGGGTAAGGTCCATAGAAATGAGGATGTAATTTTTCATTTCGTCTCTTAGCCACAAACTTATGGCGATAAGGTTGTAATTTTAGATATACTAAATCGCCAATGCCAAAATGAATATCTCATCGTTTAGAGTCAGCTGAAGCTTTCATTAAAACCTGCGCTTTATGCAATTGTAACTTCAATTCATCACAGATCCCATCATGCTCCACTAATAGTTGTTCAACTAAGGCCACATGTGTAGAACTCATTCCATAACGGACCAATGGAGGAGGTGATCGACCATATACAATTTGAAAAGGTGTAGTTTGTGCAGCGATATGAAATAAAGTGTTATACCAATATTCTGACCAAGGAAGCCAACAACGCCAGCATTTAGGTTGAGTATGCACAAAGCAGTGAAGATAAGTTTTTAAACATCGGTTGACCACTTCAGTTTGGCCATCGGATTGAGGGTGATAAGTTGTACTGTGTTGCAAAGATGTACCATGTGCTTTAAAGAGTTCCCGCAAAAAATGACCCATAAAAATCTTATCCCGATCTGAAACAATGGAAGAAGGAATGTCATGAAGATGTATAATTTTTGTAACACATACGTTGGCCACTGTTGTTGCTGTAAATGGATGGTGTAGAGGTAAAAAATGTGCGTACTTGCTGAGTCGATCTATAACCACAAAAATAGTATCATAGCCTTCTGAACAAGGTAACCCTTTAATAAAGTCCATTGAAATATCTTCCCACACTTGATTCGGTATTGGAAAAGGTTGTAAAAGACCTGTCGGAGACATTACTAAATATTTGACAAGTTTGGCAAGATGATACAAAAATCATAGACATCTCTATGCATATCCAACCAAAAAAATTCAGCAGATAAATGTTGAAAAGTTTTAGCTATTCCTGTATGTCCCCCTATCGAACCACTATGAAATTCTTGTAATAAAAAAAAGAATCAAAAGATAACCTTTAACAAACATCACACGATTGTTGAAAAACAAATGATTATCAATCAGATAATAACTATTGGGATAATCTAACTTTTGGAGGATTTTTGCCTTAATATCACACACATGGAGACTTTTATCAATTTCGTCATCAATCTATTCCTAAAAAGGAGAAACCATAGATGCTGTAATTCCCATAAAAGTCACATTAGGATAGCGCGATAGTGAATCATCAGCTTTATTTTCTAATCTCGGTCGATATTGGATTTCAAAATCATATCCAGGGAATTTAATTATCTATTTCTGATGCTCTTGATTAATAACTCGTTCCTACAAAAATTTAAGACTCCGTTGATCCCTACGAACCGCAAATTGTTTTCCCAAAATATAAGGTCTCCATTTTTTTTACCGCAAACACTATTGCCATTAATTCCCGTTCATAGGTAGATTTTTGTTGGACCGGAGGAGATAAAACATGGCTATAGAAAACAATGAGTCAATGTTCTTGCATTGATACAACCCTCAATCCATATCCGGACGCATCAGTTTCAATTACTAAAGGCTTTATAAAATCCGAAAGTGCTAATACAGGTACCGTGGTCATTGCTTCTTGTTGTCGAAATGCAGTTTCAGCCGATAATGACCATAGAAATTTATCTTTCCCTAATAAATCTGTTCAAGACTTTGCAATATGACCATAATGCTCCACAAATTTGCGATAATATCCTGTAAGTCCCAAAAACCCTCGGAGCTCTTTCACATTTCTAGGTATTGGCCACTTAATCATGGCTTCAATTTTGGTTTGATCAATAGAAACTCCCGCACTGGAAATAATATGACCCAAATATTCAAGCTTTTACTGAGCGTAGAAACATTTGAAGTGCTATAATTGGTGTTCTTTGAGGAACTCCAAAACTTGTTACAAATGAATCAAATGTTCTTTTATCGAGCTACTATATACCAATATATCATCAAAGAAAATAAGCACAAACTTACGGAGATATTATTTGAAGACATCATTCATAAGACCCTGAAAAGTAGACGGTGCATTAGTAAGGCCAAATGACATTTCTAAAAATTCGTAATGCCTCTCATGTGTTCTAAACGCTGTTTTGTGAACATCTTCTTGTCGGACTCGAATTTGATGATATCCAGATTTGAGATCTAGTTTAAAAAAAACCTGAGATCCATATAACTTGTCAAGAAGTTCATCGATGATTAGAATCAAAAATTTATTAGCAACTGTAATCTTATTCAAAACTCGATAATCGACACAAAATCGTCAATTACTATCTTTCTTCTTAACTAGTAATATTGAACTCGAAAAAGGACTATCACTAAGTTGAATGATGCCCGCCTGAAACATCTCGCCCACTAATTTTCCAATTTCATCATTTTGTATTTGAGGATATCGACAAGGTTGAACATGGACTAGATTTGTCCACTCTTGTAGTACAATGGCATGATCTTTGACTCGTGGAGGTAGGCCAGTTAGTAAGACGAAGACCATTGCAAACTGCTTGAGAAGATTTTGAAGTTTCAAACTGTCTGCCACATAAGAATCGACATGTGTTGCTATTGACCCCAGTTCAATTAGCAAACCCATTCTGTCACAGATAAGTGCCTTAATTAGTGCCTTGAAAAAAACTTGTGTCATACATAAAGTCGGATCACCAAGCAATACCATTTTTTGTGCCCCATATTCAAATTTCATACTGAGTTATTTCTAGTTAGTTTGAATATCCCTCAAAGTTGTGATAGATTAGGAGATTAGAAGGTTATAAAATGGAAGTTACTTAAAAGTAGTTGTTAGTCAAGTCTATTATATAAAGACTTGCGGGGTAGTCGAGGGATATGGGGATATGAGAGTAGTATTGTGGGGAGTTGCTAGGAACTCGAATGCTTAAATTGTAAGGAAATATCCTACGTTCTATGTGTAGATAGATATTCAAGAATAAAGATTCTGGTTTTTATCAATTTGGTATCAGAGCAGTTCTTTTGCTGGAAGAAAAAAAGATTACAAGTTCGGATGCTCAAAAGGAGAACAAAATGGAGTGGCACAAGGAGATTGTGGGAATTAAAGATACAGTGGATCAAATTCTAAAGCTGCTGGATGAACGACAATTAACAGAAAATAAAAAGGAAAGGAATGATGAATCTTGGCAATTTTCTAGGGCAGAATTCTTACCCATTAATTTGAAGTTACCAATCTACAATGGAATGAATCTGGATTGGTGGATGTCACATACAGAAAGATTATTCAATATCAATCGGCTGACGGAAATGGAAAAGTTGAAATCACCATCAGAATGTTTTGAAGGTCCTGTGTTGCGTTGGTATCAATGGGAATCTAGCAAACGATCCTTTAATTCTTGGGAAGAATTGAAATATCAACTTCAGAGTCATTTTCGAAGTCCAAGGGAATTGACAGAATATGAAAGAACAGTAATCAGTAGAGGAAAAGAGACAGCGAAGAATTCTGGGAAGAATGAGGTATTCGGGCAACGTAATTGGATGATGGAAGCAACCACAATGTTGAAAGGAGTGGGAGAATCAGCGGCTGCGGCAAGTGAAGCTTGGCTCGAATGTCTTCACCCAACCCATTGATGAACTGTGCTTCCAATATTGATTGTGGAACATCATATAAGGAAGAAGCGAGCTTCTCAAAGTTCTTCCTGTCACAAAAGTGTCTTAGCACAAGGCCAAGAAAAGTTCCTCCAATGATCCTTCTAGAGTCAAGCGAAATCGCTCAATCAACTGAAGTTTGAAATATAACCACAAATGGAAGGGACGCCAACGATCTTCCCACTGAAACCAAGCGAGTGCTTCGCCCTCCAAACATACCACGACGGCCTCCAACCTTTTCGATTCAGTCATGCGGTTCAAAGCAAAGAAGAGCTCTACGTGATAGAACCATTCATCGGGATCGCCTCCGTAAAAAATTGGTATTTCCAATCTGTGGGTATGTACTGTTAGAAAAGAGAATCCTTCTATTCATAGTTGGTATAATAGGCGTAAATAGGAGTTATTAGAAGTTAATTAAGGTGTTTTAGTAATATGTTTGGGTTGTTTTAAAAAAATAAAAGGAAAGGGGAGTTGGGGAAACAGTCACGGAAAAAACATTTGGTGAATAAGGGAATGTGGAGAAGGGATTTGCAGACCCTTTGTTCTACAGACGTTGTATCTACTTGTGCAATTGTATAGTTTCAGTGTGCAATTGTTGTCGGTGTTCTGTGATTGTGAGAAATCAGGACAATTTTAACAGTAATCCCATCAAATTGGTATCAAAGCATACCTTCCATGCCTAGCCGGAAGGGAGAAGGGACTTTGCCGACAATGAATGAACAAGTGCGAGACGAAGAAATGGAATCTGTCCGTGAAGAATTGGATAGTTTGAAGAAAAGCGTTGTGGCCATATCAGGCAGATTGGAGGATTTGTCTGTACGCCATAATGCCAATCCAATTGTGTCTTTTCCAGAACATCGGATGATGAATGAATCCTGTGAAGCCGAGTGCTCTAATGCAGCGTTTCTGGGAAACAACGAACCGCAAGGGAGGAAATAGCCGGAAAAGAGTAACCGGATGGAGGTCCATACCCGTAGACTAGAAATGCCAATTTTTGACCGAGGCGATCCCGATGAATGGGTTTATCGTGTGGAGCGATTCTTCTCCTTGAACCGCATGTCTAAAGCAGAAAAACTTGAAGTTGTGGCTGTCTATTTGGAAGGCAAGGCCCTCGCCTGGTTTCAATGGGAAGACCGTCGGCGGCCTTTCCGTTCATGGCCGGACTTCAAACTTCAGTTGCTTGAGCGATTTCGCTCGACTCTGGAAGGCTCCTTGGAGGAACGTTTCTTGGCTTTGCGTCAAGACTATTCGGTGAGGGAGTACAGGAAGGAGTTTGAGAAACTAGCTTCTTCTTTGTCTGATGTTCCAGAAGCCATTCTGGAAGCCCAGTTTATCAATGGCTTATGTGCTGAGTTTAGGGCCGAGCTGCATGTCCTCAAGCCATCAGGATTGAGCCGAATCATGCTCACAGCCCAAAGAATTGAAGATAAAATGAATTTGTTAAATTCGACGGCCGCAAACAAAAAATCGGTTTTCTTATAGCCCATCAAGCAGCAGTACGAGGGTAATAAATAATATTGGCCGGATCGAATTTCCTACAAATCAACCGTTTTTTCCTAAGTTTGACAAGCCTTTTAAGAAGCTCACGGATGTTGAATTACAAGATCGAAGGGCAAAAGGATTGTGTTTCCGTTGTGACAAAAAATTCAATATTGGGCCAACCGATATAAAGCGAAGGAATTACAGATTTTGATTTGTCAAGATGAGGAAGAAATTGATGATTCTGTTTAAGTACAAACTAAGGATGAAGAGGATCAATCAACCATGGAGTTATCAGCCAATTCAGTTGTGGGATTCACGTCTCCACAAACTATGAAAATGAAAGGTAACTTATGTGGCCATGAAGTAATTATTTTAATTGATAGTGGAGCCACCCATAATTTTGTGAGTTCCGATTTAGTTTATAAATTGGGTATTGCCACTAATAAAATTAAAAGATACAGAGTCATGACGGGTATGAGATTTACTATTAAAGGTGATGCTGTATGTCGAGCATTATTATTATCGGTGCAAGGCTTGCAAATAGTTGCTGATTTCTTGCCGTTGAAGTTGGGTAGTTCCAATATAATTTTGGGCATGCAATGGTTGACAACTTTGGGAGATATTCAAACTAATTGGAAACAGCTCATTATGATATTTGAATATGACTCACAAAAAAGGGTATTGCTTGGTGATCCGACTTTATATAAAACGCAAGTTTCTTTCAAAGTATTACTTAAGACACTTACCTATGATGGAACGGGTTTGCTACTTGAATTTGTGTCAATAGCAATGCATGTCGATTCTCATATGTCAGATAGTTTGGAACTTCAAAATATTCTCAAGCATTTTGCAATGGTTTTTAACTTACCAACTGGCCTACCTCCACAACGAGTCAAGGATCATGCTATTGTACTACAAGAGGGGACAAATCCCCTAAATGTTCGGCCATACCGATATCTCCTCATATTCAAAAGGATGAAATTGAAAAATTTGTGGGCAAAATGTTACAAGCGGGAATTATTCAAGCTAGTGATAGCCCTTTCTCGAGTCCAGTATTACTGGTTAAAAAAAAATTTTAGCTGGCATTTTTGTGTTGACTATTGAGATTTAAATAAGGTCACAGTTGTTAATAAATTTTCGATTCTAATCATCGATGAACTTCTTGATGAGTTACATGGATCTCAAGTTTTTTCCAAATTAGATCTCAAATCGGGGTACCATCAAATCAGAGTTCGCCAAGAAGATGTTCACAAAATGGCATTTAGAACATATGAGGGGCACTATGAATTTTTAGTGATGTCATTTGGTCTTACCAATGCGCCGTCTACTTTCCAAGGTCTTATGAACGATATCTTCCGAAAATTTCTTCGTAAGTTTGTGTTTGTTTTCTTTGATGATATATTAGTATATAGTTGTTCAATAGAAGAACATTTGATTCATTTGCAACAAGTTTTGGAGACACTCAGAGAACATCAATTATTTGCTAATCAGTCAAAATGTTTCTTTGTTCGAGAACAACTCGAATACTTGGGTCATATGATTTCTAGTGCAGAAGTTTCTATTGATCAGACCAAAATTGCGGCTATGATTAATTGGCCAATACCTGGCAATGTGAAAGAGCTCTGCGGATTTTTGGGCTTAACAGGCTATTATCGTAAATTTGTGGAGTATTATGGTCAAATTGCAAGGCCTTTAACATATTTATTAAAGAAAGATAAATTTCTTTGGTCACCACTAGTTGAAACTGCTTTTCGACAACTCTAACAAGCAATGACCACGGTACCTGTCTTAGCACTTCCTGATTTTACAAAGCATTTTGTTATTGAAACCGATGCATCGGGACATGGATTGGGGGCAGTATTAATGCAAGACCATCGATCCATTGCGTTTTATAGTCATGTTTTATCTCCTCGGGTCCAACAAAAATCTATTTATGAACGGGAACTAATGGCTATAATGTTTGCGGTAAAAAAATGGCGACCTTATATTTTGGGCAAATAATTTGTGGTTCGTACGGATCAGCGGAGTCTTAAATTTTTGTTGGAACAAAGAGTTATTAATCCAGAGCATCAAAAATGGATCATTAAACTTCTTGGGTATGACTTTGAAATTCAATATCGACCGGGATTAGAAAATAAAGCTGCAGATGCACTATCCCGCCGTCCTTATGTGACTTTTATGGGTATTACAGCTTCTATGGTTTCTCTTCCTTGGGAACAGATTGATGAAGAAATTGTCAAAAGTCTCTACATATGAGTGCTATTAAGGCGAAACTGCTCCAAAAGTTGGATCCTCCCATGGGTTATCATTTGATTGATAATCACTTGTTTTACAACAATCGTGTGGTGCTTGTTAAGGGTTCGCTTTTAATTCCTTTATTATTGCAAGAATTTCACGGTGGTTCGGTGGGTGGACATGCAGGCATTGCTAAAACTTTTCAACGTTTATCTACTGAATTCTTTTGGTTGGGTATGCATAGAGATGTCCGCAATTTCGTATCATATTGCCCAACTTGCCAGCAAACAAAATATTTAGCAATGTCTCCGGTAGGTCTTTTACAACCTCTTCCAATACCGAATCAAGTGTGGGAAGATATTTCCATGGATTTTATTGAAGGATTACCTCGTTCTGCAAGCTTTGATACTATTTTTGTGGTTGTAGATCGACTCAGCAAGTACGCACATTTTTTACCTCTACGCTTTCCATTTACAGCTACAACTGTCGCTGATGTATTTGTTATAGAAATTATTCAGCTCCATGGTATTCCTTCTTCCATTGTTTCCGATCGTGATGAAATTTTTATGAGTCATTTTTGGAATGAACTCTTTAAAGCCCAAGGTACTTCTTTGCAACATATTACAACTTATCATCCTCAATCTGATGGACAAACTAAAGTTGTCAACCGCTGTTTAGAGACTTATCTTCGTTGCTTCGTCCACACTCATCCTAAACGTTGGCGTCATTGGCTTCCTTGGTCAGAATATTGGTATAATACTTCATTTCATACGGCTGCACAAACTACACCTTTTCAAATTGTATATGGTCGACCACCTCCTCCATGGTTCGTTATGGCATGGGTTCTACACATGTGGCTTCTGTTGAACATTTTTTAGAGGAGCGTGATGGGATTCTTGATAAATTGAAGTTACAATTGACAAAAGCACAGATTCTAATGAAAGCTTCAGCTGATTCAAAACGCCGAGATGTTCATTTTGCCATTGGCAATTTAGTTTATCTAAAATTACAACCTTATCGCCATAAGTCTGTGGCTAAGAGACGAAATGAAAAATTAAGTTCTCGTTTCTATGGTCATTTTCCTATTGAGGCTAAAATTGGTCAGGTGGCTTATCGGCTTACTTTTCCTGCTACTACAAGTATTCATCCAGTCTTTCATGTTTCTCAGCTTAAAAAGGTCATTGGCACCTCCATTGCATCTACTGATATTCCATCTCAATTATCTTTTGATTTGGAGCTTTTGGTTGAACCGCTTCATGTACTTGATGTGCGCCAGACTGCTATCGGTGGTAAAGAGTTCTTAGAAGTTCTCATTGAATGGAAAGGTCTGCCTGAAGAAGATGCGACATGAGAATCTTTTTTTAATATTCAACATCAGTTTCCTACTTTTCACCTTGAGAACAAGGTGCCTGATTGGGCGGGAGGTAATGTTAGAAAAGAGAATCTTCCTATTCATAGTTGGTATAATAGGTGTAAATAGGAGTTATTAGAAGTTAATTAAAGGTGTTTTACTAATATGTTTGGGTTGTTTTAAAAAAATAAAAGAAAGTTACGGAAAAAACATTTTGGTGAATAAGGGAATGTGGGGAAGGGATTTGCAGACCCTTTGTTCTGCAGACATTGTATCGACTTGTGAAATTGTATAATTTCGGTGTGCAATTTTTGTTGGTGTTTTGTGATTGTGAGAAATCAGGAAAATTTTAACAGTAATCCCATCATGTACCTCCATCATGGCACCCCTTTCTGGCATTTTCTTCCATTCTGGTTCAGTGTTACCTAGAAACGTTGCGTTAGAACATTCTGCTTCACATGAATCATCCATCATTCGACATTCTGGGGGTGATCCAATTGGATTTTCATTACGACGTACGGATAAATCCTCCAATCTGCCAAAAATGACCACTATACTCCTCTTCAAACTATCTAGTTCTTCACGGACAAACTCCATTTCTTCACCCCCACCTGTTCGTTCACTATCTGCAAAGGACCTTCACCCTTCCAGTTAGGCATGAAAGGTAGGCTCTGATACCAATTTGATGTGATTCCTATTAAATTTCTCCTTATTTTTCACAATTACAGAACACAAACAACAATGACACACTAGAATTAGAGAAATTCCACAAGTTTGATACAACATCTACAAAACAAAGGATCTGCAATCTCTTCCCAACACTCCTTTCTTCACAAAATGATTTTCGGTAACTACTCTCCCTAACTTCCCTTTCTTTTTATTCTTTAAACAACCAATACATATTAATAAAACACTCTCATATAACTACTACAATATTTCTATTTATGCATTACACCCGTTATACAAGCAATGAATAGGAGTCTCCCTCCTAATAGACATCTATAACACAGATGTCCTAATTTCTACAAGAATAAGTGAAGTGAAATGAATGGAGAAAATGCTAAAACTAAGAACCTTATGATGGTTTATCACTGCAGTTAAACTTAATCTTTTTCAATTGTAACTGCAGTTATGGATGTAGTGGGGTTCATGAAGAATATTTGACTTATTGTCGCACAATACTCCACCTCAAAGGCTTTTAGGTATTAGCGCGTTTGATTTTCTTCCTGATTGGTGAGCTCATGTAAAAAAGTTTTTTTTTTCTTTTTTTTCAGTTTGACGAATTCACTTCCTCACGTGTATTTTTCAATTAAAATCAATGTATTTTGTACATGTACTATTTCTTACCACCGTGAATCAAATTTACACTACTTCAATAACCAAAAGATTGTCATGCGTTGAACAAATGAGAACACGCGATTCACCTTAAAATCAATATAGATAGGTCATTAGATATATTTTCCTTGTTTAGTGATTACTTTACTATTCAAGCTAATTTTACATATGTTTTCTTATGTTTATTCAAGGAACATTTTGGCGTACAAAGCTATGGCATAAGGTTAGAGCCAGCCTAACAGTAATGGTTAGTCAAAGTTAGTTTTGATGAGATATTGAGATGTTTCTGACTAGTACTAATGTTTCCAATTGGTTTGACTTCCTAGCCGATTCAGAGAACCACTCAATATAGAATCTGGATTTCCAACTACGTTTCCCTTTGTAGTCTCATGAGGTTTAGTTTCCAAAATAAAGAGAGAAATAAGTCTCATGAGGTTTAATGTATTTTAATAAAAATATTTACAGCAGAAAGGGTAACTTCTCTTCCTTTTCCTTTGTCCTACAGACAGGCATAAGTAATTTGAAAATTTAGACATCGTTACTAAGTCTAACACCCAATTCTTGCTTAAAAACGCAACAGCAAACACATACAAAGTCACCTACAACATAGTTAAGGGCTCAAGGGAAGGTAACTCAATTGAGAACGTATTGGTAGCTGGTAAAAAGTTCTTTTTTATAAGATTTAGAGCAGCTTATACACTTATCTCTATTGGCTTAGCAGTGCGTACGTCTCTATTATAGTTGAGATGGATTCATAGTCAATGATCAATGATCAACCATAAATGTAGGTTTATTGATACTCAACTCTTGTCATCCTATAACTTTTTTTCAGCCAACCCTCTTCTTACATGCTTAATACAAATCCATTATGATCAGAACTAACCGTCATCACATTAGCAATCCAAAAATTACATCATTATTTGCTGAATGACAATTTCATTTCCCGAACTGATCAAGACAACCTTAAATACCTATGTGAAAAGCGGATGATAGATGGCCCACATCCGAAGTGGATTGCAAAGCTATTGAATTTTGATTTGGAGATTCTGTAACAAAAAAAAAAAAAAAAAGGAGCGTCTAACTGCACAGCTGATGTTGAGAATCAGTTCATAAATACTATTCTCCAAGAGGGTCACAATACTTCTAGTGGTGGGGCTTTCAGTATCCTGAACACCTAGAAACAGCTAGCTCCTATTTTCTTTTGGCCATCTAAGAAGAAAACGGCAAAAGACTTTTGTTGCCAAGTTAGATGTGTGTCAACAAGTACTCCAACTTGTGCCCTATTGTTTTTACTTCAGCCACTCTCAATTCCTGACCAAGTACGTAATGACCTCACTATAGATTGTATTGGACGATTGCCTAGATCGGATGGGTGGGACATAACTCTAGTGATGGTTGACCATTTGAAAAAGTTTGCTCATTTAAATGTCATATACTACCTTTTACGGCAAAACAATCCCATCAGTCTTCATTCGAGAAATGGTACAGATTCACTGAGTGCCCAAATCAATTTTCACCTACTGTGGTCGCAGTCATGAGCAATTTTTAACCTCAACTTTTAAAGCTTTAAGGCAAATTTGTGAAAAGATTGACTTATCATTTTCAAATTGATGGGCAACTGGAAGTAGTTAATCATTGTTTGGAAACCCATCTTTGTTGCCTGCTGCCTCTAAACTTGACAATGTTCCTTATGGCTTCCACGGGCGGAATTGTAGTAAAACTGCTTCCTATATCGCCACAAATTTCCCCCTATCATCTGTTTCTCTCCCTGAACAGCAACTAGTCTAGTGGGATTACGAGATAGATGAATTGAAACTTCAATTTACTCTGCCCAACAGCTTATGAAAAAACTGGGTCGTCAAAATTGTTGAGACGAGTAATTTCAGGTAGGGGCAATGTCTTTTTAAAACTCAAGCAATATAAACAATAGACTATTACTACACGGACAGGGGCAATCATGTCCTGTTTCTATGGTCCATATTTGGCTATCTCACAGACGGGCAATCCTTACAAGTATGATATTAAATTAATACCATACCATATCCTCTTGTTCATTACAAAATATTTTTGGCCATCAAATGAAAATTGTATTCTTGCCAAACTAAAAAGATCAAACTATTAACAAATAATTCCAATGATTAAATTAACTAAACTTTAACCCAACAACTTAAATTTTTAGGACAATTATATTGGTATTGTATCATAGGAGAGCCAGAGTTCAATCCATGGTTTATCATTTTACCTCTAATTTAAATTAAAATATCCACCAGTAAAAACTACTAAAATTTACTTTACAAGTAAGGGAAAGTGAATTTTAAACTTCAAAGAATAGTGGTCATTTACGATAAAAAATTAGGTGAATCATTCGAATGATACACACCTTGCCGTTAGAGAATTGAACAATTCTCCGAGAAGTTGGTAGGAAATGAGATATGCGAGTCCGGCTTCCAGAGCCACCATCTTCAATTTTTGGGCTTCGACCATGGCTAAATTGCCTTTGCAATGAAGATTGGCTGTGACTGTCACTAACAGACCTCTCTCTCACACAAAGCAGCATACGACCTGCATGTGAATGACATTAACAGAATCAATTTCAAAATAGGACAAAGCAACAATGAAACAGACAATCTCTTCTAGCAGACTTTCACTAGATTGGGACAAGCCTTGACATCATCAAATACTATATAAAGCAGAGCAATCCAATCTACCGGCCACCACCCATAGAACCTCCAACTCCTGCCATGCCACCACATGATAAACACAAACCCAACTTTCACTCACGGCTTTCACCTTACAGACCCACCACGAATGCTTCACCATATAACTATTATTTTTACAGATCAATACTACTTTAGCAGCAACATGCTTCAATGGAAACATTAAAACTGATGATTCAACCACGATGACACATACCGCATTCAATGGTAAGATAGCAGTAAAGGAATTTTGCTTTCAATACACTCGAGGAATCTTCAACCATGTTTTTCCATCATTTCTAACAAGGAGATTAATAGTAGCCATAAATGAATAATATATAGGTTGATATCTAACCTACAATGTCCGTGCTAGACACTCCTTCTGTACGCTTGATTTGTTTATAGCGACCAGCTTTCTTTGCAAGAGCATAAGCATCAGTGCCATCAGGTAGAACACAAGGGTCATCTCCATGAATGATATAATCTATATTGTAGTCGTCAAATAGCTTCTTCATAAAATCTTCAGTTATGGCGTAGGGTGCATCAGAAATAACCTCATCCACCCATTTAACAGCACTAACCATAATCATCCTAAAAGCAGAATGAAACAGCAAATTACAGAAGTTCGCGTAGGAAAAGTAAAATCACCATCTAGAAAACATTCTCTTGACGGCATCAATTTTCAAAAAAAAAAAAATATAAGATAATGGAATGATGCCATGCAGGAAAAAAAACTAAAATCTTCTAATACACGTCGTATTACATGAGATAGAGATAGAGAGGCACAAGTGTTGATTATAAAGCGTAGATATTGATACCTTTCGTTGATTGGAGTGACAGGAGGCCCTTTGTTGACAATAATTTCAGCGTCGCTAACAACACCAACAACCAATTGATCGCCTAGGGCCCGAGCCTGACGGAGGGCGTTGCAATGTCCGTAGTGCATCATGTCAAAGCAGCCATCCATATAGACGCGAACGGGTTTCTTCTTCCTCCGAGTAATTCGCAGGTCCGGCAACTCCGACATGCCCGATCGGAGCACCAACAGCGAGGCCCCAACCACCACTCCACCGATCAGACACGTGGCCAGAAACCGAGCCCAGCACTGCGGATGTCCGGAGTTAGAATCCATCCTCCCTGTTCCGGCACCTACATCCTTCATTTCCACTTTACTCCGATGCTCGCACAGATCAGATTGACGAGGAAAAAATTACGGAGCAGTTGCGTTTATTCCAGCCCTGTATTCTCTGCCATTGTTAGATATGTCGATGAGGACCGAGCTCCTTTTATGTATTGCGCATCTCTACGTGGTCTGTAAGGTGGCCATGGCGTGACGTTAACAGTAAAACTTGATGACGCGTGGCGCTAGCATATATGATCCATTTGGTGCTATATTTTTAAAACAAATGTTTTAGAAAAAATTATTTCAATTTTTAATCCTTAAAAAATTATTTCAATTTAATCCCAATATTCTTCTTTTCTTCATTGAATCAATGACAAACTAAACCTTAAATTAATTTTACTAATAAATAAAATTTTGAACTATAAAAAATGAATAAGATAAACCTTACAGTCACGTTTTTCATTAAAAAAAATTTCTTGGTCGTTTGTGCTAACCCACAAATGTTCGTGTCTACGTCATTATAAAGAAACAAACTACCATACTTATATAATAGACGTTTGTGTTTTCGCCTTTACATTGAAGCAGACGTCCGAACATTATGAGTGGATGTCCACTCCCTTATATATTTTACTTTCGGATGATTGTACTTAAGTAACGGACATCCAAGTATTTACTTTATAGAGTAACATATGACTACTTGTAAGGGTAGACTTACGTGCTTTCAAATATTGAAGTTCGCGCTTTTTTGTATAAATTCGGACGTCTGCACGTCAAAGTAGACATTCGTGATGCCAACTATAAGTTGATAGGACGTCCTTTGCAAGTTGTTCGACCTAGGTGATTTTTGACCGACCTCCCATCAATTTTAACTTCCTTAGAGCATTTCCTAGTGATTTGAAGTTCCAAAATCGATTCTCTCATCGATTTCTCTTTTCTCAATTCACAAATTTTTCAAAAACAATGCCCTTAAATTTCTCTATTCTTCAAAGTCGAACCCTAAAATAGCATCAACGGCTAGAAAATTAACCTTGAAAAGCAAAGCCAAAGCTCAAGTTCAATCACAAGGTGATTCAACATGTCCTCATCTACCGGCACCTGAATTCTTCTCCTCAAATTTCAGGACAGCATCGTCTAATCATAGGTATGACAATGACATTAAATGTTGTTCTATGAGTATCTCTAGAAGAGTAGAATTTCATGCGTTCACAAATTTAGGAATAGAAGATATGTTTGAGCGTATTAGACTTGTTAAGTTGTGGAAGATGGAGGGATATTATTATGAGCGGGTTGCTAAACTGTTTTACACAAATTTGGAGATGGACACCCAACCCCTAGAGTTGAAGACATACATATTTGGACAAGATATTAGGTTAACTTCCAATGATTTAAATGATTTCATTGGATGCACAGCAGAGGAACCGAGCGAGGAGTATTTTTGTGTATTCAAGGATCTAGAGTTTATTAAATAAGGAGAAGGTCTGACATTACTACAACAGTTGCACCGCAATCCTAACATTGGAGATTTCTACAAGCCCAAATCCAATGACTTAAACGTCAAAGCTCGAGTCATCCATTACATGATATCTCACACAATCCTACCTCAGGATGGATATCAAAACCATGTTAGGTGCATAAATCTCTATGTGATGACGAAGCTATACAACAAGAGGAGATTCAACCTTCGATGCAGAATTATGAAGCTCATGAATGATGTCCTCAATAGCCCAAAGAAGAACCTACCCTACAACTGACCCATTTAGAAGATTGCCATCTATAGCAGGCTAGTGCTCTCTCCCAACATGCCAAGAATCAATGAAAATACCCTAGATGTCTACAATCGTGACCTTGGCTCGGATGGAGATGACCAAAGTCGGAGGGGAGTGGGTATTCATGGGCGCACAACCTCCATCCACGTCAACTGCATATTCTCCATTGATGTTGGCAGCATTGCCTCTAGTGTCCTCAAGTCAAGTGGAGGACGACACTGTTCAGCCTCATCCTTAGTTATCTCACTATATGTTGAGGGCTGAGGAGAGATGGAATAAGATTGTAGGCTATTTGGAGAGATTGACTTCATCGATTGCATTGTATAGCAGTTGAATTGAAGGAATGGACGAGCAAATTGAAGCAATGAACAGATGAATTGAAAAGCTCACTGTCATTCAACAGATGCTTGTGGATGAGTTGAGATCAACAAATGTATGTAAGTATTTTAGTTTATATGCACTTTCCATATATACATTAATACTTTGGTTTAGTCTAAGGACATATAACCACGTGTTATAACTGTGCGAATCTCTTATCATCAAACAATTGTCCCCTCCTCTTACTCTTGCCAAAGTTCAAAAGATATTGGTAATAAGTCCTCCATCGAATAAAGCAGTTCTAAGACCTACTTCACATGGTATGTCTTCAATTTAGTTTTGTGAAATGTATCAAATTTAAAGGGTACCCTCATTAGTTTGATGGTATATTTTAAACTGATCAATTCAGCCAGTGACATTGATGGAAGATTTCATGAGATTGACACGTGCAAATACCAAAAAAAACATAGAGACATGGTATTCTTGTAGGAATTGTGGTAAGAAACTATATCATTTGAAAGTTATTATCAGTTTTAATTGCATGACTAATACATCTTGCTTCATGTTATATTTTTTTAGAAAAATAATGTTTTCGAGATCACAACTCTCATCATTTCAAATTAAAAGTCTCTTTAATGCTTTCTTTTTATGCAATATGACACATTGAACGAAGAAGAAATATTTGATATTCAAATGAGAGATTCACTTATGACTCTCAGTTGGATTAATGTAAGTCACTTTTAATCCTTCTTGCAATATTTTTTCCCTAGCTCAACCACTTACAATAAAATGGTTTTAATTTTATACACACTCAAGGCAAACATGCTTTATGTCATTTGTTGACATACATACCCATATGGCTACTAGGTGTTATTGCGAGAAGCAATTGCAATTGTCATGGCCCCTACATATAAAAAATGATTTATTTTCTCAAACTACACTATAATCATTGTGGTATAATCATTGTGCTTTTTGAATTATATACTAATTTAGCTTTTCCCATTACAACCTATACGCCATGCTGCCATGATGCCTAAGGGCTATTGATCGAGGGTTCGTTTACTACTTGATGTTACATTTTATGTTATTGTCCATAACACGTAAGGGTTATTGATTGAGAATTGTTGAATGGGTCTGTTGATAGAATATGATGCTCTCCTTGTGAGTCTCGAGATATGTTTAATGTTATGTTTATGTTATTCTGTCTATGATGCCTATTGGCTGTTGATCAAGGACATGTTAGGTGATGCATGTTTCATATTCATAGACACCGTAAGAGGTTAGACTAGTTATTATGTTGAGTGATATTATGATGGTCGAGGATATGTTTACTGTTTGATGTACTGTTTACGTTATGGATGATGATGCCTATGGGCTGTGGATCAAGGAGTTGTTATTCATATGTTCATACATGTAGACTATTATTATGTTACGTACATGCATTCATGAAAAACACTTTCATTAAGAAAGATAATAAAGAAATAAAAACGAACTGAATAAACGTAAAGGAATATTATGGTCGGGGTTCGAGTTGGCTGTACCTCATGAGGTGGACCTAATGATGTCACTCTCCCTTAGACTCATAACCCACAATGATCGGACTGTAAAGTGAAAGAAAAGAAAAGAAAAAAATTATTGACTGAAAAGACATGGTTTTAAGTGTTGCATCTCATAGTTATGTTACATATTGCATTTCACAATCACGTTATATGCTACACATTTTATACTTTTTTTGCTAAGCGTTAGACTCATAGGTGAACTTTGTAATGTAGGTAATAATAGAAATTAAAAAACATGATGAAAGGATTTGTTGATAGCGCAGTTGAAGATGAATTGTCATGGGCAAAGCTTGAGCGTTGTCAAAGCGAAGTTGACTTGTGAGTGATTATTAAAGAAAAAACGGATTTTAATGATAGGTCTTAATTAAATACTTTTATTAAGAGTTATGTCTATTACTGTTTGGATTTAAATAGAAACATTTATAAGTGCGTTTAATTATTTTAAAGATGGGCTTTACTGCATTTAATTCTAAATGAGTTTTCATACAAATTTCCATTGCATGGTTTTGAAGAGGTACAGAAAAATATTTAATAAGACTGAGTTTTAATAAATGTTGAGTTTTTATAAGCTCTGATTTCAAAATATGTTTTCTTAAGGACTTTCGTTGTACGATTTTCTAAGGAACCTGGTTTTCTAATAACGTATAGTTAAAAAAAAAAGTTTTTACGCTACAGGCTTCACTAATCACCATGGACCCATTTCCTCCTGCACAAGTTTCCTTCTTAACACTCCATGCAAACAATGACGTTTCATGTATTCCACTATTTGACGCAGAAATGTTTTGTTTCGCGGACACCTACACTCCTACGAATTCCACTATTCAACGTGTGACCCTTATCCAAAAAAGACAGCGTTCATCACTTAACTTACCTACCACGACTACGTTCCTTTTCGTGACAACATTTTTCCTCTTCGCTCTTTTCATCCAATGGTCAGCGTTTTATCCATTCCTCCAATTCGATATCCATTATTTCGTCCACCCCTTTTATCCTTTTCACGGACGCATTCCTTGCAACGGTCACCCATTTTGCTACGTATTTCCAAATCTAAACAATGACTTTTTTGTTCACTTAAACCCTCACAATAGAATTTTTTCTTCTCGTGAAAGCATCTTCCCTTTCTGCTATTCTCATCCAACGGTCGACCTTTTATCCCCACTTTCCATCTAACGGTCCCTATTTTATCCAGTCATTTCCTCCCTTTTACGAACATGTTCTTCTCCACAGACACTCACTTCTGAAATGGAATCTTTTCCATCTGGGGAAGCATCTTTTCTTCTGCCCTCTTCATTCAGCAGTCGATCTTCATCCGCTCCTCCCATCCAACACCAAGGTCTTGTCCGCTCCTTTCATCCACTCTGTAGACAAGTTCCCTCACGCGGATACTTCACCCAACAACGTCATTCCATTCCTCCCTTTACCTATCACGTAATCCATTTTCTTTCTGCGCCTAAGTATTGTTGTATAGTTTTCCTCTATTCCATAGCCAATAAAATCAGATTCCTAATGTTTATGCATATTCAACAAACACAATACCTTGAACCATCATCTCCATTCAACAAACCATAAAATATTCCAAAATCATTATCTCAATTCCACATGCTGTAAAATCCTAAATCGTCATCTCATATCAACAAGCCATAAAATATCATAAGGTGACCAACTTAATTCATTATATTGTATAAACATATTCAAATATTTAAAAGTCATTTCTAAAGAAATTTTGGTCACTACATCTTTATTCATGATTTTTCACGTTATGGGTATGTCTATCTTTTAAAGAAAAAATCTCAATCAACTGATTCCTAGTCATATTTATTACTCGGATTGAAAGTTAGTTAAACATAAAGTGAAAATTTTTAAAATTGAAAGAGGTGTTAAATTTTATGGTAAATATGGTGAAAGTGGATAGTGACCTAGTCCATTAGCTAAATTCCAGGAAAGACATGACATTTGTGCTAAATACACAATATCCGAAACACCACAATAAAATGGTGTTGCAAAAAGATGTAATTGTGCTCTTATGGACATGGTTTGAAGTATGTTATGTAAATTTTCTTTACCCTTGTTATTGTGGATGCATGCATTAAAAACTACAATGTATCTATTTAACGCAGTCCTTAGTAAGGCAGTTCCAAAGACTGCTTTTGAACTGTGGAAGAGAAGAACACTCAATTTAAAACATAATCATATTTGGAGATGTATAGTGGAAGTAAGGGTTAATAATCTACTTGAGAAGAAACTAGGTTTAAGAAAAATCAATGTTTACTTAATTGGTTATCTAGAAAAATAAAAAAAGGGTATAAATTTTACTATTCTAACCAAAGTATGAGAATAGTTGAAACTAACAATGCTAGGTTCATTGAGGATGGTAAAATGAGTGGGAGTCTAGTACCATGTGAAGTAGAGATTCAAGAACAAAGGGTACAAGTTTCTTTATCCATTTTTTTTACTAAAGTTGTTATGCTTGTAGTTGTTGAACATTTAAACAACTCACAAGAACAAGTAATGACCATATATCTCATGTTGAAAGTCTCATCAATGAAACTATCGACTATTTTTTATAATTATATGGTTTACTTACAGGAGTAAGAACATGACTTAAGCATTGATGACAACTTAATTTCGTTTTACACAAGCCGTGAATAGTGATGATTCTAATAAGTGGTTAGACACCAGAAAAGGTGAGCTGAAATTAATGGATAACAATGAAGTTTGAGATCTTGTTGAATTGTCTGAAGGTTATAAAGGGATTATGTCTAAATGGGTCTTTAAGACCAAACTTGACTGAAAAAGAAATATTAAAAAGTACAAGGCCAAACTTGTTGTCAAAAGTTTTACTTATAAAGATGATATTGATTATAAAGAGGCTTTTTTTCATGTTTCTAAAAAATACTCTTTCAGAATCATTATGGCGATGGTAACTAATTACAATTTAGAACTACAATAGATAGATATGAAATTGCCTTTCTAAATGGGATTTAGATGAGGATGCCTATATGGATCAATCAGAAGGTTTTGTAGTTGAAGAAAAGAGACGTCTAGTGTGTAAACTAAAAAAATCAATATATGGACTAAAACCAAATTCTACAATGGTATATTAAGTTAAATGATATCATCCATTCCTTTTGATTTAATAAAAATACTATTGATAGGTGTATATCTAAAGGTTGGTGGGACTAAGTTTATATTATTGATTCTATATATTGATGATATATTATAAGCTACTAATGATTTTAGATTACCATTTGAAACTAAGAAATGTTTCTCTAAGAACTTTTAAAGGAAAGATATGGGTAAGATATCCATTGTGATATGAATTGAAATAATTCCTAATAGATCACAAGGGTTGTTGGGAATGTCTTAGAAAAGATAAGTTAATAAAGTTTTAGAGAAATTCAGCATGGAAAAGTGCTCTTAAAGTATAGTTTCAATCAAAAGGGGAGATATCAAAGTGATCAAAGTATGAAATATTGGAAAGTTGTAATGAAAGTACTAGCAACTTGCAAGAAATGAAAAATTATAGGCTCACTTATAAGAGATTTCATCATCTCGAGGTGATTGAATATTTATATTCAAATTTTGGTGGATGTGTGGATTCTAGGAAATTCACATTTGGTTCTTTGTTCCTTATAGTTGAAGGAGTATCATGGATAAGTGCGTAGCAATCTGTCAATGCTCATCTTTCATGAAAGTAGAGTTTATGGCATGCTTCGATGCCACTATTAACAGATTATGGATACAAAACCTTAGTTCAAGATTTGGGATTGTTAACATTATAGTCAAGTCATTGAAAATTTATTGACGGCAACTGTCTTCAATTCATGTGGTTCTAAAATATGGAATTAAAGTATCTTGTCATCAAAGAAAAAGTACAGAAACCGAGAGTGTCATCAATTGAACTTATCAGAACCAAATTTATGGTCATGGATCCATTAACGAAAGGGTTTACCACCTAAGATATTTATTGATCATGTTGAAAGGATGAGTATTACTGAAAGCTCTTGTTAATATCAAATGTTAATGCGCGCTATTCATTATGTTTTGATATTTTGAGCTTATTTATTTGATATTTTTGTTCACTTATAGATCTTGTTACATATGTCATTTGTATATATTATTGAATTATTGAGTAACATGATTAGTCTTTGTTGAAAGACATTATAATTGCACTATTACAGTATGTCTGTAATACCATGATACTATTTTCCCCGTATACATGATGTAATCAAACCTTGGAGTGTAATTATATATTACATTGCGTATTTGTACTTGTTAAATTATGACATGTATTTATGGAAAAAATATTATGGGGTAAAAGTTTAGTGGAAAAATGTGAAGGAAATAGAAATTTGGTTTATGCAGACACATGCGGACGTCATGGGGACAAGGATTGGCGTCCACACACGCGTGGATCACTTTGGACAAAGCAGGATGGATCCTTGCGTCCTAACTGTCCAACTGGACACTTGCGGCGTGCAGACGGCCCGAGGACGTGAGGTGTTGTCCGCAAAACAGATGGAACGTTGCCCAGAACTTTGGGATGACTCAGAACATGGGCGAGTCCGTATGTGTTGAATCTGTCTGATTCCTAGGCACATGCGGATGAACGCGGACGCAGTATGCGGATGCCATATTGAGTCTGAATGGTGAATTCGAACGACTCCGGATGACGGCAGACGGATGCGGACACGACTAATTCAAATCTGTCTAATTTTTGACACTTTCGGACGCTACATGCGGACATCATATCGCGTCCGAATGCGACATTCAAACGACACGGATAGGGCAAGGATGCTGTTTCTCGTCCGCAAACACAAATATGCCTTGAGAATTTACACATGCGGACAAATGCGGATGAGACCAACACGTTTGCAATATCGCAGATCTGCGACAATTAAAGATTTAAATTAGACGGCTTCTCGCGTAATCATTTGATACACGACAACAAATCCGCCCTTCAGGTCCCGACCACGCAGGAGCCACCCTCCTGCACCCTCCCCACTAGGTGTACGGCTTGTCTGCAAAAGGTAAGTCATCCCTTTTAATCCCCAGCCTTCTTCCCCGCGTCAGGTAAGTCCCATTCCTCTGCGTCTCTTCCTCCTCAGTATTTGGTTCTTCTCCTCTGACGAGTGTAAGTGTGTGAGGAGTGAAGGAGCGACCGTGAGTTTGTTAGGTGTTCTGCAAGCTAACGTGAGTGAATCCCTTACGTGAAGTGTTGTTCTGGGAGCAAGGAGTTGGCTGTCCGTGACTAAGTTCATCAACAAAAGTAAGGACTTGGGATAGTCTTTGGCCATTTGGAAGCTCTACCCACAAATAAAGTGTGTGTGCATAGTCATTGTTGGTTGTAGTTAATCCCTCTGTGCTGATTGTTAGTTGTAGAAAATCTCTTTGTGATAATTGTTGGTTGTAGTTAACCTCTCCGTGATGATTTTTGCTTGAAGTTAAATCTTTGTGAATTCCTTAGATGCCTTAAACTCTTGTATTTTCCCTCAGATGTTTTACTTGTTGTTACATTTCATTTCTTGCTTAATGTTGGATTCCATTTACTAGATGTTACGCTTGATAACTTTGTTGTTACATTTCATTACTTGCTTAATCCTTGGATTTCATTTATTGGATGTTAAGCTTGATAATGTTAGGCCCCGTTTGATGATAAGCTGGGTTGAATAAAATGATGAACCAAGGATCTCATGCTGATTGTTAAGTAGAAATGATGATTTGCTGGACTCTATTCGTCAATGCATGTTTATAGTCTCCCTTGAGTTTATAGTGTCCTACACTTTAATGGATTGTTTTGAAGGATGATATTGCCCTGCCAAACTATTCTAAACTGTGAAATTGTTCTAAAACATGCGTTGTCTTACTTTCAGATAGTTTACTCTCTATATTGTTCATCATTTATTCCCTGTAAGTATGTTCATTTTAATACCTTCGTTGTTGTTACGTTCATTGTTAAAAGCATGTATGTTCACTTTTCTGCTATATTTAGTATTTGTTGTCAAGTTGTAAAGCATGTTTGTTCGCTTTCGTTGCTATCATATTTCATATTCGTTGCCAAGACAAAGCATGTATGTTCGCTTCTAATCTGCTGTTATATGTCGTTATTAACTCGCTCTTATATGCTGTTATGATATGTCAAAATGTTCAGCATGTTAACACGTTTCATTTACTATAGATATGTTGTTATTCACCGTTGAGAAGCATGATCTGTAGTTCTATTTCACTCGTATTACATTGCTGTTTTATTTGCTGTTAAAAGCATGATATGTAGTTCTATTTCGCTCGTATTACATTGTTGTTTTATTCGCCGTTAAAAGCATGATCTGTAGTTCTATTTCATTCGTATTACATTGTTGTTTTATTTGCCATTGAACAGCATGATATGTAGTTCTATTTCGCTCATATTACATTGTTGCTTTATTCGCCATTGAAAAGCATGATATATAGTTCTATTTCGCTCATATTACATTGTTGTTTTATTCGCCGCTGAAAAGCATGATCTGTAGTGCTATTTCGCTCTTATTACATTGATGTTTTATTCGCGGTTGAAAAGCATGATCTGTAGTTCTATTTCGCTTGTGTTACATTGTTGTTTTATTCGCCGTTGAAAAGCATGATCTGTAGTTCTATTTCGCTAGTGTTACATTGCTGTTTTATTTGTCGTTGAGAAGCATGATCTGCAGTTCTATTTCTTTCATATTACACTGCTGTTATATTCGTCGTTAAAAGCATGTTTTATTCCTTAATTAATGAGTTCAAGCATGTTTGATAAATTATTATTCGAATTAACTAAATCGAGCATGTTTAATAATTCAAGCATGTTGTTAACAATTACTTGTTGATTTTTCAAGCTTGCTAATTCTGCGATGCATGTTTACTTTATTAGTATGCTCTGATCCCCGTTTGCATGCGTTTCTTTCATAGTTGTATTATAATTATTCGAAAGTGCCCTTTGTTCTCTTTACGTGCCTTAAGTGCCGTAAATTATTGTTTCATTAAATTGTTGTCGTTTACTTTCCATACATGCTTTGTTATTTACTTTCCATATATATGCTATTTAATTGTTGTGTCATCATGCATCATGTTAATTAAAATCAAGCAGGGAGTGTCACTGGGTGGTACTCACATACGCATTATGTAAAGGAAAAATGTTAAGAAAATGATGAGAAAAAGAAGAAAACTGGAGTTAGGGGGGCGGATGGAAAGTAGATCTAGCGGCTAGGTGAAACCCCCTACCTTGACGGAAACGGGGACCTAGTTGCAAGTAAATGATTCGGTCGACCAACTATTCCATCCCCTAAGAACCCTCCAATCTTCAACTCGAAGTACGAGTAAAGAACCAACGACTTAATGACAAGGTTGGTTTGGGTGGCCCCCATTCCAAAAGAACTAAAGAGAGGCACATCATACTGCATAAACTCATTTCTTTACTGAGCCTTTAGGCTCACGTCCTTACTTGTGGTGTAGGTAATGAGATGATTGTGTCTGGAGCAGAGGAGACCTTGCCCGTGGAGCCTGTTGTGTATCCGGAAGAAACGCGACTGGAGTAGAAGTATGACCCAAGAAAAAGAAGGGAGTAATCTATTTTGTAAGGGGTTAATGATAAACTTGTTTTGAAAACGCTAATTACTGCTCTAACCCTTATGTGCATTAAGTATGTTACGCTTTTAACCCTGAACTTCAACTAATATTTTAAGTAATATTTCTAGCTATGTTTTCTGCTAAATTCATTATAATTTTATTGCTTGAGCAGTACTTTCGTTACGCTTCCACTATGTTTGAAAAGATTTCCCAATTATAATTCTCTACAGCTTACGTGAGTTTTGAATGAATGTTCTGGTAATCGGAATTTTTGGAAAAAGAACTCTGATTTTTAATTCAAAAAGATGAGAGCTTTGGTCGTTTATTCCAAGTTTTTAAATTTAACGCATATTTAAGAAAATAAAGAAAAAATTCGGTCGACACAATATCTCATTATAATTTATGTTAAGTATGAATTAAACAATAATACATGGAAAAAGGTATGTCGATGTGATGATATTTAACCGCTATGATCCATATTAGTGTTTGATTTAATATGATTTACAGTATAAACAATACAAAGATGGATTTTGGACAAATTTTGCAAATTAAAATTGTAATACCCCGACTTTTTATCGGGACGTAATAAGGATATTTCGATTTATTGGTCAATGTTCGGGGTATTACCCAGGGACGTAGTCGTTAGTGTCTAAATATAGAATTTATGGGGATGAAGTTTAGATAGAAAAATGTGAGGAAAGTGCTGGACTGAGCACTTTCGGACGACTGCGAATGACTCGCGGACGCTGTTCCTCGTCCACAAGTTCTTAAAATGTTGTGCCTAGTGCTTTAGGACGTGTCAGGACAAGAGTTCGCGTCCTGATGCGTCTGTTGCTCGACTTTCAGACGCAGTGCAGACGAGTGTGGACGAGAATGTTGTCGTCAGCTTTGAATCTGTCCGATTTGTAGGATACTTCGGACGCTACATGAGGATGCCATTTCGCGTCCGCATGTCTATTTCGAATGAGGTGCGGACGAGTGCGGATGCTATTTCTTGTCCGAATGTTCAGTTTTGCCTGCTGAATAGTATGTTTTCAGATGCCATGCGGACGAGGTTCGGATGCATATTTGCGTTCGAAAGTCCCCAGACCTACGATTGTTTAGGGTTTAAAATTAGAAATCATTGTCGTGTAGTTCATTAATGCATGCCCTGGAGACACGGACGACGCCCTCCCATGCTGAAGCCACGCCCGACGCCATGCCCTCTTGGCCGTAGATGTCTGATTTGTTCCCATGTAAGCCATTCTTCTCTTCGCTTCCATTTTTAGTCAAGTCTTCTCCCCTTTCTGCAAGAGAACCTCACGTGAGAGAAGTTCCAGCGAGAGAGAGAAAGAGAGCTCCTTCGGTGAGTTAAGTGTGGTTGTGTGAGTGTTATGTGAGTGCCGGTGAGTTCGGTTCTTCAACGTAGATAGTGTGAAGTAGGAGCTGCTGTGGTGTGATGCGGAGCTCGGTGAGCTGGAGTTTCTGTACGTGTGTTGTGTTGTCGTTATGGTAAGGATTGGGTGTATCTGGTCGTCTAAGCCCTACCCACAAGTAGTGTGCGTGAGTTGAGTTATGGTTGGTTGATTTCTGTCGTTAGCTTTCTCTGTATTGGTTGATTCTACTACTGTAATTTCTACAAATTTATATGCTGTTGTTGATTTCTGCCGATGATTTCCCTGCGTTGGTTCCTCCAATTTGATTTTTGCAAATGTGATATTATGTTGTTATTTTCCTACTATTCCTTTACTGACAAATGCTTAGAGAAGGGATGAATGAGTTAATGAATGACGAATGAGCTAAGAATTTCCTTGACAATGATTTTGTTTCTATTATATGTGTGTTCGCTGTTTTGCTTGCCTTCACGATGGGTTATTACTCTACTGCTTTCCTTAGTGCTATAGATATATTGTTCTATACAGATTCTCTGTGATAGCTAGAAGTTATAATAATTGAACCTTAATTAACTAGACCAACAATGACCCTTAATCCAACACGTTTAATTTACACAACTCATAAATTAGAAGGCGAGCATGTTAATTAACTAAAATAATTAACAGGAATCACACTTAACTAACTAGAATCTCATTGAGTATGTTAGTAATTAGAATGCAAGCATGTTTAACTAGGTCGCGCATGTTTAGTTAACTATTGGAGCATGTTTAATGAACTTGCCTTTTATTAACGGATTTGAGCATGTTTTAGCATAAATTCTTGTTTATCAAATGTTTAATTTTCCAAGTATGTTTAGTTAATTAAATTCTATTTTTCATTGTTAACCATTTCCTTACTAAGTCGTTAGGCTTACAGTTTACTTGTGGTGTAGGTACTCAGAGGTGAAGATAGTGTACAGATTATAAACAGAGATGAAGAATTTGCACGCGTGAAGTTTGTGGTTGGCCAAGCTATGAGAAGTAAGAGATAAATGGGTTGTAATCAAATTGTATTCACTTGTTTAGTACTTATAAAGCAAAACAAATGATTTTATAAACAATTTAGTTTTGCAAATCAGATATGTTTTCACAAAAGATTTTATAAGCACTTCCGTTATATTTTAATAAATCAGCTATGTTTTCATATAACTGCTTCCGTTAAGTTTTAATGAAGAAAAAAGTTTCTAATAGCCTGACTTGCACTATGATATTCTCTTAAAAAAAATTTTAACAAAAGTTTTGAATTTCAGCAAGTTTTTAAAGGAGAATGAAAAATCGGGCTGGTACAAAAATTCTTTCATTAAACCTTATGATGTATATTAAGTCATATATGTCAAGTGATAGAATGTTAAATATTATTTTATAATATCTTATCATAGGCCATAAATTACTTAATGAATGAAATTACTAAAATAAGTTTAATAAATTAATAAGTCAGGTCCATATTGATTTTTAACACGACATTATAAATATAAAAGTATAGTTCTCTTTTATGATTAAAAGAGAATTACACTCACACATAACAGATTTTGGTTCTCTCTCCTCTAAGATCGAGTTTCCTCACAATCAAAGGATTACATTACGTTAGGATCAAGTGAAAGAAATCAAGATTCTACAATTTGTTAGAAATTTCATATCTATAACAATTAGAGCTATGGATAAAGATATCTTTTTTAGATCTAATTTGCGGTGAATAATAATTTATATTGTTCTATGTTCTTTGTAATTAATGGTTTATGCACAATCGTTATTAGTTTTTGATTTGCATATTAGATTACAGTTATGTAGAGAATTATAAAAGTTTGCATGATGACGATGAACTCACTCTATTGAAATCTGAAATCATGCGAAAAGAAAGTTAACCTTCTTTATCGATGAGTTCACGCAAATGAAAATCGCCAACTAAATTTTGGATCGAAACATTAGATCGGCATTGTTTATGGTTTCATACAAAAGAATAATAAAGATATGGACTTGGTGGTGGATAAAAAAGATAATAGTCAAAGATTAATCCATTGTTTTCCCATCACTATGCCAACAACATTGTAACCACAAGGATATCTCGGAAGCATTCCTCGCCAAAACATTAAACAGAGCAAATAGCTGTTCTGTCCATGGAATTCTCTTCAACTTCTCACAAAACACAAACACTCCAAGTAGCTCACAATCCTCAAAACGAGGAATTACATTTGTTTTTGAAACAATTGTGAGACATCACATGTTACTTTGGCTCCACACTTGTGGGAAGGTAGTTTTGACCACTATAATCAAAAGCAGTGCTGTCGTTGAAATCGTTCCTCAATAAATCTTCGTTGTAAGGATGCTTCATAGCGCCTTTTGAAAAGTCGGTTGCAGATGAGGATGCAGATGTTGAATTCGTGTTTATACCGTCGCTCTGTAAAATGGTTTCGATTGCTTTGACTATCTCATTCATCGTTGGACGTTTTGCAGCTGATTCTTCGACGCATTGCATGGCCAACTCCAAAAATCTACCAAACCCAAGAAGGTAAGACGTGTTTCTAATGGTGAGGTCTATTAGCTCTCGCATGCCATATTGTTCATTGTTCTTGTTCATCAATTTTTGAACTTCACGAACTATGTACTTCCCTTTTTCGATCGGTTGCTTTGCCGTAATCAGTTCTAACATAACGACTCCAAAGCTATAGACGTCGCTCTTCTCCGTTAATTGATTGGTCATGTAGTATTCAGGATCCAGATAGCCCTGCAAAGATTCAACTTGCTTTTACAATTTTAATCAAAGAACAAGCTTGCGCAGGTACATTTACTCGGCTTGGCATTAAATCAAATGTTCTAAATAAAGCAACAGCAAAAGAAAAGATGATGAAGTTCTTACCAGCGTGCCTTTTACTTGAGTCGACACATGCCCCTTATCGCCATCTGCTACGAGCTTCGACAGTCCAAAATCCGCAACCTTTGCAGTCAAATTTTCATCGAGCAGGATATTGGTGGACTTAACGTCTCTGTGGATTATCGGAGGATTTGCAAGTTCATGTAGATATGCTAGTCCTCTGGCTGATCCAAGAGCCATGCGTAGTCGTCTCTTCCAATCGAGTTGAATTCCAGATTTCCCTGCAATTGATATACATGGACTATTTCTATGTAGATTACAAGCACAAGTCTAGATTAAAGGAAGTATCTTTAATACAAATTTCTCTGACAAAACTTCATGTGAACTAACCGGAGAGTGACTCCCGCAGGGTTCCATTGGGCATAAATTCATAGACAAGCATCTGTTCTCCTTGTTCGAAACAAAATCCGATGAGGCCGACGAGATTTTTGTGATGAACTCGCGAAAGCAATTCAATTTCGTTCTTGAACTCAGCTGCCCCCTGCATCGATCCTTGCTGGGCTCTTTTGATGGCGACTATTACTCCGTCCGGTAACACTCCTCTATAAACCTAGAGACCACAATACAATTTAGAGAGCAATGCTTCAAAGGAAAACTTTTAACAGTAATAAAATAAAAACTGTGCAGACCTTGCCATAGCCTCCAGCCCCTATCTCATTGCTCTCAGAGAAATTATTGGTGCATTTTTTGAGCTCCTCGTACGTAAACCATCTCGCTCCTTTTAACTGCGGTGCCCCTCCACTATCTTTGCCACTTGGCGCCCACGAAGCTGACAGAAATATACAAGATTTGATGAAATCTTCTCCGCGAACTTTGACTTGTGGGAAAAAGTTGTCATTGACAACACTTACCGAATGGTCTGCTCAATCCAATGGCTTTTTCTGCACGTTTCTTTTGCCGAAGGGCGTAGAATGCAACTCCAACAAGGCCAATAATGAGAAGCCCGCCGCCGACTGATATACCCGCTATCACACCAGAGCTAATAGATCCTTTATTTGAGTCTGAGACCACTAAATGATTATACGTATATGTCAGTTCGTAATGCCAAAACAAGAGTAATGAATCAAAACTCTGTTTTTACGATGTTTCAGAACTTACCCAAAAAACCATAAGGAGAGGCAATAAAATAATAAGGCCCGAACACAGACGGAGGTTTATAAGTTTGATTACTCAAGGCAAAACCAAGCCTTTGAATCTCTGATCTGTTGAAATATTGTTCTCCGGTCGGAAAGAGAGACAGATGCATTTGAAGATAGTCATCAGCATTGAAGAAAAGGTTTTCTAGAGAAACCGAGCCGGGGGAGAGGCCAAGTTTCTCCCACAGGCTCTTTTCCAGTGAATTAAACAAAGTAGCATTGGACAATTCCCTGAATGAGGGTCCTCGGAAATACAAAGTCCCTTCATATGGATAGGCACATTCACAACTTTGAGGATTCAACTTTTGATTAAATTCGCACGTTTTATCACCACAGTTGGATAAGCTAGTAGAATAAGACTCGGTGGCTCCTTGCTGAAGCTTGCAGTAATCATTATTCGAGAGATAGCCATCACAGAGGGGGTTTCCGATGAGTCTAAAATTTAAAACGAATGGAAGAACAAATACTGGTCGGTAAAAGAACATTACATACTTTGAAAATGTAAATAAAGGTTGTAGGCGTCTCACATTAATGTTTTCGTGTATCCATTACCGACAGTAAGTTTTGAAATCAGATTATACTGCAAATCAACAAGCTGAAGTTGTGAGCTGATGCTGCTTCCCATGTCTAAAGTATCATTAAATGCATTGTTCCTCAATTTCCTATAAAAATATTATCAATTGAACTCCATATTTCTCATGGTCATATTCCAAATGTTCAGATGGTTTTTGTTTTGTGACAAATCAGAACTTACACTTGCTGTATCTGAGGTAAACTGAAGACTTCTTGTGGTACGCCTCCTTGCAAGGATCCGAATTCCATAATCCTAACATCATGTAGCCATTGAAATTTTTTATTATTTTCCAAATATTTTAATAAAAAAATTAAAAATCCAATAAACCATCTATATGGTTTTCTTGGTAATGTTAGGCTTACCTTTTAATTTTACGTTTTAATCTGACCTCTTGACTTATCACTTTTTAATTTATATCAATTATAACACCAGTTAATAAGTGACACATAATCGTCAATGTCAAGAGATAAGATTATAATGTAGAACTATAAGATAAATCTAACATTACTAGAACTCACAAGGTTGTTAGAGATGATAGGCTCGAGAACCAAGTCGGAGCCTGTGATGAGTCAAATGAGTTGTTACTTAGGTCCCTATAACATCAAATCATTGATAATGTAAGGATCACCAATGTTCCAATAAAAAAAAATGTATGGAAGAGCAGGAGACTCATATTGGATGCCATTACTTACACATAATTTAGAGAACTCATTTGGCCTAAGTTTGGTAATGGACCTCTCAAGTTATTATGGGAAAGTTGCCTGAGATATCATAGTAGAGTTTTTTATAGAGTTGATTAGCAACCAAAAGAATAACAAAAGACGAATGTCGTAAAAAATCAACTTGAAACAAATACCTACAGTTCATTTAGGCTTATAAGGTTGCTGAAATTGGATGGCACACTTCCTGTGAGAGTATTTCGATCAAGCCGACTGTTTCATTTTAGAAAGACTCGAGTAAATTAAATGAAGGGGAGCAAGGATAGGCATATAAAAAAGGGACATTAAAGTAGAAAAGACAGACTTGAGAGGGATAAATATGGAGAGTTTTACTCACAGAACCTCAAGGGTTTGAACCAGTCCTAGTGTTGATGGGATACTCCCAGAAAGTTGATTTCCGTCGAATAATCTGTTGAGGCAAGTATTTAGAAAGAAATAAAGAAAAACGAGAAGTAGCAAAGCCATTATCAACTTACAGATGTATTAATACCATCTCCGCGCTAAATAGTTTTGGTGGTATGGGGCCTGTCAGCTTGTTTTTATTGAAATGGCTGCATATTGACGATATCAACGAGTTATTCGTATTGTTTCAGTCTATGATAACATTTGGAAAACAGAATGGCAAGTCTCAAACTAATCTTCTAACATAAATTTAGTTGTGAAAGTGAAATAAAAATCTCACAAGTGTTTAGCCTTTAGAAGACGATCCAAGCCTGTTGTGTTGGGAGTTGAAACTGGAATTTGTCCAATCAATCGATTGTCGGCTATGTCCAGCCAATAAAGGTTCGAAAGATTGCCCAAAGAGGAAGGTATCGTCCCAGTGAATTTATTTGAATTCAGAGCCCTGAAAAGTGGTAGTGAAACTTAGTGAATGAAAAAAGGAAATAGGAACTTTTGGCTTATCTGAGACATTTGTCTTTTTCTTTGGAATTCTTACAAGAAGGATAGCTCTGCAAGATTGCCTAATTCGTCTGGAATGCTACCACTAAAGCCACAGCCAGCCAGAATTCTAAAAGATGCAAAACAAAAACCTTTAAACATCTCAACTGAAGTCACAGTTCATTGGGGCGATACGAAAAAGTTTTCTTATGAGGTCTTACAAGATAGTTAACTTTTTCAAATCTCCTAAACGAGGAGAAAGAGAACCTGTCAGATTTGAGTTGAACGACAGGTCCCTGCAAGGGAAAAAAATACCAAAAGAAGAACCATCAATGAGCATGCAGAATTTCGTTAGGTAGGAACAAAAAAGAAGTTGAACTTACAAGGATGTCAACTCAGACAGGCCTCCAATATCACCAATAAGTTTACCTTCGAGATTCATGCTTGATAATCCCCTGAAGAGGGCAAAAAAGAAGAAGGGGGTATGATCCAATATCACATTGAGACGAATGATTTAAAATAATTAAAATAAATAAAAAAAACAAATCAAGACAAATAGACAATCATACAATCCTGTTACTCTTGAATTGCTGCAGGTAACTCCTTCCCAGGGAGCTCCACAAGGATCATTTGAATTTCCCCAGCTAGGTGGTACATTTTTCCATTGATTTTTCAGTGCCTGGAGCGTTACAGCTGCACCATTTGAAACCAATAAAATGCTTGAGTGAAGCAATAAAGCATATTGTAGGAATTGATACAAGTAGAGAACTTGTTAGCGTAGTTAGAAATTTATACGAGTAGAGAGGCTTCTCAGAGCAATAACAATCAAATCTGGTGGCAAAAAATATTTTTATGGCCATAGTTGGTCAAATTTACATGAAATGTCACAGCTGAAAAAATAAGTACAGAGGAAAAGAAACAAATGATCAGCTTATGCGACATAGCCACTTATATATTGGCAGTTTACAAAATCCATATATAATTACTATAAAAAAAGTAGCATCAACAATCTCATTCAACATATTGAGCTTCTAAAGTAGGCAGAAACGGCATGATTCGTTCAATAGTAGACACATAATAAGGCATTCGCAGAGGTTTACTAAAGTTTGAACTTAGAAAATCACAGATCAAAGTCACATACAGCATTTGCAAGAATGTCAACTACTAAACCATCAAAATACAATCGAAAGAATATCGGTTTTGGATTTACCATCGTTGCTGTTTGTAACGGAGGAGGCAATGCGAATTCCAGTGCAAAAGAAACCCAGAAAAATCAGCAATCGTAAGATTGCCATAGCAGCGAACTCTGACTGCTCTTTTCAAACAATGAAATAAACCCTTGGCAATGTTCGTGATGGAATGGCAGCAACCGATGAAATAAAAGCTAAAACTGAAATTCTTCCATCGTCCAGAAAATACCCAAAAAGGGCAGAACGAAAAGCTTGAGTTCTTTCTGTCTCCTTTAAATGATTTCCCTTGTCTTTGAAGCCAATCAAGCCATCGTTGTCGTACCCACCAAATTCCACTATACTTAATACCTCTCCATTGCTGTCTGTCCAACCTGCAAAATTGTACGAAGATGTCCTCCATTTCCCACCATTAAAAAACTCGAATTCTTTACTCTTTCCTTCACCCAAGCTCCATGACCAGGTCTCTAGAGAGAAGATTTGACTACAAATACAAAAACTGCGCCACACTCTGCCCCACGCGCACCTGACCAATGTAAACAAGCTCTCAGTTGTTTTTGTACTACAAGTAGTTGAGGCAGCAGGAGGAGTGGTAATGAACGGGCGGCGCATGATTTGCCGTATTTTGCATTATGATCTTCAATTATTAATATAAAAGTGATGCATTATTTACATAATTTATAATTTATTGTAATTAAATTATTTTATCAATAAATAAATAACACTTGAATTTACGTGATATTATGATTCCTTGAATTAGATGCGTAAATTCAACCCCTTGTTTGCACGCAAAATCAGAAGAAAAATCAATGCCAACCTGGTCAAATTAATCGATGACGTGAAATTGGGAGGTGATTAAAATAAATATAAGCTTTTTTTAAAAGTCAACGATGAAAATAATAAAATTGAAATTACGAGAATTAAGTGTACTAAATTAAAACGACTTTTAAACAATAGGACCATAGGACCACCAAGGACAAAATCTGACGGTGTCACCGTACCGTTAAACATATTCACACTTGTTTTTTTTTTGTCATTTTTAGGATTGTTTTGTTGTTCTTGCCACTGGTCTTTGTCAATTTGTATTTTCTTTGTCAATTTGTATTTTAAAGGAAGATGAAAAATTAATCATCATTGTTTACAAGTCATCTACTAGTTTTTTTTTAACAAATTAATCACTGATGTATAAAAAAAATGACAAAACGAACATAATCGCCGCGACTCGTCTACTAGCGATTAACAACAAATGTAACAGTGATGTTAATGGCGACTTTTTTTTTTTTTTATGTTCAATGGTTTTTTTGTTAGCAAAAAACTTTAGTAGTTGACTTGTCATTAATTGTAAAGTACGATGGTCGATTTTTCATTTTTCTAAAAAAAACTAATAATATTGTTTTTTTTAGGTATTTGGACAAGTTTTTAGAGAAATTAACAAAACAATAACTGAATTATGAAATGAGTGACAAGATAAACATTAAGCAGTTTTTGCTAACAAAGAAAACACTAAACTATGAAAAATGAACCATAAAGAAAACACTGAATTATGAAAAATGAACAGCACATGCATTGTTGTCTCATTTTTTGTTAAAAATTTAATTTTGTTTTTTGCAACAAAAACTTATTTTTCGAGACGAAAAGGTTTTTTTCGTATAATATTAATTAAATTAGTAATTAATTTTTGAGATACACGACCATTTTGGTAATTAATTACCAAATAATTAATTAATTTTTAAATTAATTATCAATTTAATTAATTTTAAATTTAATTACTCAATAATTAACCATTTAATTATTATTTTGAAGAAAATATGTTTCTCATAATATTAATTAAATTATTAATTAATTTAAAAAATATTTAAATTAGTAATTAATTTTATCTTATAATTAATTACATGATAATTAATTTGTTAACTAATTATTAAATTAGACGAATATCATAAAAAATTAATTACCAATTGAATTAATATTCTCCAAAAAATATTCTTGGCAATGTGGAAAATATTTTTTTCATAACGGAAAGAATAATTTTAAAAGTTAATTTGATAATAATTTCATAATTAATTTCATATTATAATTAATTATTTGATAATAAATTTGGGAATTAATTTTTAAATTGGATCAATATCTAATGTGCTCCAAATCTCAAAGAACACTAAAGAGTAATCGGCCAGTCAATATTCTGTGCAAACTGTCCAACAAACTTCAAACGAATAAAACTTCACAACCAAAGGGATTCAAGGGCTGAATTTTGGAGGACTTTATAATAACACATTCAGATCAGACATATCAAAAATCCAGCTCCAAATTCCATCAGAATAACCAGATATGATCAATAGAAGACAGCCCACGAAACTAAGGTTTTACGAAATAGTTCTGTAGACCCAGAATAAAACGCCAAGAACTCAGCGAGCATACAGCCGTTAAGCACCAAATTTGGAGGATAAAACAACATCAATGTGGTGAATAATTCTGCCAAAGATGAGCGCAAAAGAACGAATGGAAAGGCGTCAAAAACAGACCCAATTCGCAAGTTAGAAATAGAATTATCATAGAAACAGTTTATCGGCTAGCTTTGCTTCTTCCAATCACAACTCTTTTATCAATAATCTTTAACCATAAATTACCCCAAAAAAAACCACGAATATCGAGAGAACAATAAGAAGTCCAAGAACACCAAGAACACCTTCGAAATAGCAGCAAGAAAAAAACAGAAAAGAAACTCAAGGAGTCCACACACCTCCAATAGGAGAGGGGGCGACTATACTTGGCCTTACCGAACGGATGGGCACTCTCCAAGGGGGTTGGAGCTTCTTGTACCTCCACTCCATAATAGACCACAACAAGATAAGAGTGGTTTGGAAGAGGTAGCAGCCCTTGATCAAGAAGCAGCAAGAAGATCGAGTTGAAACAAATGGGAGAAATGGCCGAGAGGAGAAGGAACTCTGCGGCCTTCACACCAAGGGAGAAATTTAGGGTTTTTTTTTAATCTTCAAAACTGCGTTCTTGCTTGCCTTAGAGGGGACTAAATACCCTCTAGGGGCTTTACAACAAAAAGGACAAAATTGCCCTAAAATGAAATGACAAAAGTGACCACAAATAATAAATCACAAAATAGATCCGAGGTTGGTTTTTTTTGTCTCTATAAATGTAACTTTTGACATATCAAACGAATACCAAATATAACTCCCAATACCTCTTTGGTAAGCTATAGACATCGGCTACAAACGGTATGAAGAACACTTTTTTATTTGACATCATTTGAGGCTATAAAAACGTCAAATACTCCACCATGGTTGGATCGTTGGCAGATTTGTAATGTCTACCCTTTATTCCATAATTTTGCTTTCAAGTAAGTGCAAGCTTAGGAGCCTCTTTATCCTCATATTTTGGCTCAAATTCAAGGTTCTTTAACTTACTCCAACCTACAAAATAAAAACTAATTAATTAAACAAGAAGCCTCATGTCTCGAGTTTTGGTGGAGGGTCTTGGGGCACATCAGTATCTCAAAAATAAATTACCAGTTTAGCTATTATTTTTGCAAAAAATATGTTTCCGTTGTAGAAAATATCATTTTCGCTACGAAAAATACTATTTATGTTGCATAAACTTAGAGAATATTTTTCACAACAGAAGCGTACTTTCCGTTGCAGAAAAAAATTAAATTTTTAACGAAAAATGTGTTGGGAGTAATGTGCCCAACAAGCAAATGTAATAGAACAATTTTGTAACAACCCGATCCTAAGTTTTTCCGGTTAAACGATGTAATCAAGACTCTAGAAGTAAATTGAGTTTGATATTTATATAATACAACATTCTAGGGACGTTAAGTTGTGACGTATAAACTCGTAGGCGTTTAAATCAGGCAAGACTTAGACGAAAATACGAAAAATGATGGATTTAAGGACTTTAGGACGCCTCTGTTCGGTGATGCGGACGAGACGTGTCGTTCGCAACACGTTTGGAGAGTCTCCCAACAGTTGGGGACGACTCGGGATGCAGAATGACGTCCTAAACTCATTGTTTTGTGATGTTGCAGACGCTGGCTATGGAAGGTGTGGACGATGCGAACGACTCGAGGCAGCGTCCGAATGAATCTGTTTAAAAACTGGAGCATTTTGGACGACTGCGGACGACTCGAAGCAGCGTCTGAATGAATCTATCCAATTTTTGGGACAACTCGGATGCCACATGTAGACAATGGACGACTAGATGGCGTCCGAAACAAGGCTAGAGACGGTACAGACACAGTGGGGATGCCATTTTTCTGTCCGAAGCCATGTATTCGCTGTGATTTTTGGTCTTGCAGACGCATGCGGACGACAGTACGACGTCTACAATTGTCCGAAAGTTAGCAGATCTGCGAAAAATCAGGAAATAAAAGTCAGAAAAATTAGACGAAACTCGTCGTTTAGCGAGTAAATACTCGCACTTTCGCAGAGAAAAGTCTTGCCAGCAGCTCAGTAGCCCACAAAGGAGTCACCCTACAAGCATGTTTTGTCTCCTAGGTAACTCTCCCCTCTATTTCTTCCGTTTCAAACTCTTCTTCTGCATTCTTTGTCTTCCGCTTCGTTTCTGCTGAAAGGGAAACTCTGCTGGAACAAGGAGTTGCTGGACTAGCTCAACTAGGAGTTCTATATGGGTGATTCGACTTCAAATGTAAGGAATGGGTTGTCTTGGCCTTGTGTCCTACACCCAAGTATTGTCGTGAGTGTGAGTTGTTTGTTAACTGAGTTTGATTATTCCTATTGTTGCTTCCCTTTATATGATATGAATGTCTTGTTTACTCTTGGTATGTTACTGGGCTTGAATAAACCAAAAAGAAACATTTAGAATGAAAGAAAGTATGAATGAGTTCCGTAGAAGTATGAAAGAGCTCTTTACAGATTTTTTTCAAGTAATAATGAAAAGGTCTGATGTTAGAGAAAAACTCTATATTTTCTTTATCAATTTCCAGTGAAATGCTAGATACATGCTTCCTGTTTTGATTAGATGACTTTGTAGACTACAGTCTATAGTGTGGTGTTTTGATCATTTTCAAATGTTATTCCCTGATGTAAGTATACTTAAAGTTTTGTTTGAAAAGCATATGAAAACAAGCTTATGTTAGTTTACCAAGCAGAAGCATGCCTTATGATAGTTTACAGTTGTTTTCTTTCAATTGTTGAGCATGTCAAAAATATAGTTTTCTGTACTTCTTAATGTTTCGCGTAGGTTTACTTCGCTGGGAACTTAGATCAGTTGCTATTATGTGTCGTATGAAAGCATGTTTTGTGTGAGCTTGAGTTGTTCCCTTTCAATTATTGAGATCATATCAACAGCACATTTAACTGTTACAGAAAAATGATGTTAACGAAGTTATGCACGTATACATGTTGTTTTACTACTGAATTCCCTACTGTCAATAACATAACTAGTCGTTCGTTTTTACATAAAAACGCTGTTGTACGTGTTGCTACTGTTTCTGTACTAATCATAGTAGGATTAATCAATCTTGTTATGCTTCCGTAATGACAAACCTAACACATGTTCAAATTCCCAATATGTCAAAGTGGTAGATGATTGGAAATGTGCTCAAATACTTATGTTTTCATGCTGTTCTGTTTAGTTCCAAAAAGCATGCTTAGTTTTTGAAAAGTATGGTAGATGTTTAGTTCATCAACTGCTGTATTTTCTGACATTTATTTACTTAGATGTGCTGTGGTTTTTAGCCCTAGTATGTTCAATTAAAAGCATGAATAGTTGTTTGCTTTGCTGTTAAATTTTCACATAATGCGTTGTATGTAGATGTTTGTGTAGTACGATTATTTAAATGCTGTGGTTTCTCAAGAAGATTGCTTCTCATATATGTTTCATTTATATTAGGTTGAGTTCATATAATAGAAACCAAGTAGGGGGTAACCTTCGGGGTGGTACCCACATGCATGAGTAGGAAAAATGCTAAGAAAATGAATGTTCGGGATGGGCGGGATACGTCCATCACCGAAGAAACCCTCCCAGCGGGATATGCTAGGAAAGGAAGAAACTCTAAAGGTGGGATATGCCGGAAAGAGGAAGAACTCTAAAGGCGTGATACACCTGAAGGAGAAAGAACTCTAAAGGCGGGATACGCTGGAAAGAAAAAGAACCCAGAAGGCGGGATACGCCTGAAAAAGGGAACCAATAGGGAGTTGGGGTAGATGGGTAGTTCAAATCTAGCCTAACTGCTAGGATACACCCTCACCAAGTCGGGAAAGAGACTAGTATACACAAGAGGTTAGAATCTGACAAACTAGGCCATCTCAAAGGACAACCTCCAATCTCCAGCTCGATGTACGAGTTAAGAACGAACAAAGAAAACGAACGTAATGAAAGAGATTGGTTTGGGTGGCCCCCATTCCAAGAAGAACTAAAGAGAGAAATGCATAATTGTTTTCCCCCCATCTCCTTATTGGGCGTAAGCTCACATCCTTACTTGAAGTGTAGGTAACGAGGGGATTATGCCAGAAGTTAAGGAAGAGGTCATTCCAGTGGAGCCTGCGGTTGGTTCGACAAATACGCCAATGAAGTAGTAGTACGACACAGAGAAAAGAAAGGAAAATCAATAAGAGTTATTGATGAATGGTTAATTTTCACAAACGTTTACATTTTCCTTTATTTACGTTTACTTGGATATTATGTAAGTTTTATTTGAGAACCTTTGATTTGATTTATGTTTTAAATAACATTTTCTGATAATTATCTCTTTGTTATTTGGTAAAGGTAGATTTTCTCATTTAATTATGCTTCCGCAAGTTTTACGAATAACTTTTTGAAGAAATAGTTTTTCTAATCCTTAAAGAATGAACAATGGAAGAAATGAGTTTTTACTAAGGATCGGATTTTGATGCACTCTGATAACCCCTTTTTCTCTAGAAATGATTTTTAATTGGTCGTGTTAGTAAGGTTAATGAGCTTTGAAAACGGTTAAGAAATCCGAGTCGTTACAAATTTTATAACATATGAATAAATTTATATTTATTGATATTATGTTAATATTTTATATTATGTTTTATAAAATTCATAGAAAATTCTTTGTTTATTTATGCTATATTTATATTAACATATATATTCTCTATATGTAGGATAAAATATAAAGAGTAATAATCAAAATATGTCCATGACTTATATATGAAATATAGAATCTTCAAATAGTTCATAATCATAAACATAGTTTATCCCATTAAGAATATATAGTCATATCCTGACTAAATATGTTGTGACATAAGATAAATATATTTTATATAATATGATTATATAGGACTAGACCAGATAAAATTATATTGTTATTATAATTTTCGTTAAATATAGAACAATTAATTTTATCATAGTGATGATCATATATGTATGATCTTAATTCGTTGTATTTAACAAACTCCTATTTTATTTCAATTTATTTTTTGATTTACTTGATAAAATTTTGTATGAATTACGATTCGTATATCTTGTATGTTGTGATGAATTAAAATAAATAGTGGAGAATGTTAATATCGATACAATGAAATCAATTTCTATAGATTCTCTTGTTTGTTAGTTCAATAATCGAATAATTAGCATGTAATTTCATATGAATTAATTATTCAAATCAAGAACTAATGGTAGTCAAAGATAAAGATGCAATATGAGAGGTTAACAGATTATAAACCTAGCTCTATTGCGAATCTAAATGGAAAGTTAATACATATATAATGACTATATCAATGGACATTACTTTAAGTAAATATACTATAATAGTTTTTGAGAGTGCAACTCTAAGTATTTAGTGGAATTACTTTATAGTTAATCATTATGTTAATTAATATAAATAGTTTATATTAATTAACAAAATATTATTATAGCTTAAAACTATAGGTCTATTAGTACCGTCGTCACCTTCTATCATTATTCGAATAATGGAAAAATGAACAAAGAAGATTAAATAATTAATTATGAATTAATTATTTAATACACTCAATAATAAGTTTATTGTTTTTCATTAGATGAAATAATTGAATTATTGATTATTCAATTAATTAAGAAAAAATCACAAAATTTGTCATAGTTAATATGTTTGTTATATTTTATTAAATGAAATAATTGAATTATTGATTATTCAATTAATTAACAAATATAAAGTAACTTTTGAAAATAGTTTTTAAAATGAATTTTGTCAAATTTGAGTTAATGTCATAGTGTCAAGTGTTGAGCCATGGTCACAAGATATTTTGTTTTCCATAACATTTTTCTTATAAATGTATTATAACTTAAATAAGAGATTAATAAGTTAATGTCATATTGCCAAGTGTTGAGCTATGGTGACAAGCCCTCCATAACATTTTTATAAATGTATGAAATCAATTGTAACTTTAATGATGAATTTGTAGTATTTTTTCTAAATGTCATAATGACCATTATAAAGCTATACCACTATAAATAGAGGTCCAACCTCATTTGGTTTTGTGGTTGAAATTTTTAAGATTAAGAAATCCATTTTGAGAGCAAAATTTGTGTCTTCCATGTTGGCTTTAGAGAAGTATTTTCTAAATCTAAATAGATGGTCTCATGTTTTGAGAATATGATCTATCATAAATTGAGTGTGATCATGTTTTGTTTATTACGTCTACACGTGCTTATTCAAGACGAGGTGGATTAGCAGAGAAGATCGAATGTTGATTTTGTACCTGTGTGAAGTAAGCTACAAAGGTAATATTCTTCATCTTTTTTATTAGATTTAAATAAATATTTTTGAATACATATTATTATTATATATGTTATAACAATGATTCATTTTATGTTCATGTTAAAATTGTTTTTCATTATATATATAGGTTATGCACGTTACCATTTTTATGAACATTGGTAATTCCGCCGTGCAAGAGAACCTAAAATTCAACAACTGGTATAAGAGCTTTGTTGTAGTTATAACATATTAATAATGTGATTTTATGAACATCATGATATGTGATGATAAGTAGACTTACGTATTTTTAATATGTATATATATATTTTTGGAATGTTGAATGTATGGATATATGCATAATTGAAATAATGATAGTAATTTCATGTGGCCGATTTGGGTTAGAAATATTTTTTAAAATTTCTTATTTTTAATTTTGATGTCAACCAAATTTGTTTTGGGTAAATACTCTTTATGTTATTGATAGAGATCAAAGAAAGAAGAAGGATAAGAAAAATTTTAGAGCGAAACTATGGTGTGCAATTATTGTCACTGCGAAAAAAATTTTTTAGAGGCCACCAAGACTTTAGACAATTTTTTTATGGGTTTATAAGTAATTTTATAAATACCCAAATCGACCCGGTCATTATTTTATTTACTTTTATACTTGATATAAGTTGTTTTATCATTGTCATACATTCACATGTCATATAGTACTTGCATATAGAGTCTACTTATCATTTAGTTTTCTCACATTAATATGCATTTTTAGCTTATATTTTATTTATTTAATTTTAATAAATTAGTTTGTTAAAAATTAAATGGTTTTAATTAGATTAAAACTATTAATTCATATTCATGAATTATGTGAAAAAATAAAATAATACAAAATTTTAATTGTTAAAATTTTTACATTATTTTGTAAGTGCTAAGTAAATTGTTTATTTAGTTTCATTAATTTTATAATTTGATTATAAAAAATTAAAAATCTATGTATAAAATAATTTTTTTATTATATATATATATATTTAATAGAATAAGTGATACTTTATAAAATCACTATAATTCAAAATAATAAGTGAGAGTAGAGAGTTAGGCGTAATTTTTCATGGTCTCCATCGTTGATACAACAATGTGAGATTTAAGCGGGGCTTCGAGAGGACTTTGTTATTGTCCTATCTGAGGAGAGTATTCACTTAGATCAATATCATGGTTGATCTATTAGAGATAGATTTTATAAAATGTATTTTATAGTTAACCGTTCTTAAGGCGGCGGTTATAAGTTAAGTTTTATAAAACCAAAATGATGGTGTACACTCATAAAAATGTGATATAATGTGTTAATCACATTTTGACCAAAACTAATCGATAGTTAACAAATTTTGAAAATATGAGATATTTTGAATAAATTTATTAATAGATAATATTTTTACCCTAAGGAAAAAATTATGTATTGAGGCAATAATAACATTTACATTTTATTTAGTGATTTAGCATGCTCATGCATTATTTTTACTTGCCATTTTTCTTATGAATTTTGTGCATAATATTAATAGTTATTTATTTATTCATCACAACATGATGTCTTCTTTTATGATTAATTTATTCGCAACTGAAAAGTTGACTGGCGATAATTTCATCAACTGGAAAAAGAACATGAATATGATTCTTGTGCACGATAACTTGAAGTTTGTCCTGAATGAGGAATGTCCTCCGATCCCTGCTGAAAATCCAATAAAAGAGAAGAGAAACTGTAAAAAGTATCTCGAAGAGCTAAAACAAAAGAATACAGATAAATCTGATTTACTTGTTATTGAATGTTGTTTAGTTGATAATAATTTATCACCCTGGATAGTTGATTCAAGTTCGACTAATCATGTTTGTTGTTCTTTACAAATGCTTAGTTCCTATCGGAAGCCAGCAGATGGGAAGTTCACTATGAGAGTGAGCAATGAGGCACTAGTTTCAGCTTTACCAGTGAGAGAAATAAAATTATATTTTCAGAATAAATTTTTATTATTGAATTTTATTTTGTACCAGGGTTTACTAGAAATCTCACTTCTATTTCTCATTTATTTTAACAATGTTATTCAATTTCTTTTAATAATAATAGTGTTATTATTTCAAGAAATGGACTAAATATTTGTTTTGGTTTTATGGAAAGTGAACTTTATGTGATAAAGTCCATCAATAAATCAATGTTGAATACTGAAATTTTTAAAGTAAAATTGCCGAAGTTCAAGAAACTTAAAATTTTTCGTGATGATAACACATATCTTTGGCACCTTCATCTAGGTCATAATAATATAGATAGAATTGATAGACTTGTGAAGGACGGTCTTTTAAAAGATTTAAATGTTGGATCTTTATTAGTTTGTGAATCTTATTTAGAGGGAAAAATGACCAAGAGACATTTTTCTACAAATGGTCGAAGGGCTCAAGAGCCACTTGAACTCATACATTCAAATGTATGTGCCTCTATGACTACTTGGGCTAGAGGTGGTTATAAGTACTTCATCACTTTTGTTGATGATTACTCAAGATATGGTTATACTTATCTAATTTAGTTTAAATCAGAAACTTTTAGAAAGTTTCAAGAATTTAAAGCTGAAGGTAAAAAATAATTAGATAAGTCAATCAAGTGCCTTTGATCAGATCGAGGCGGTGAATATCTGGATAATGAATTCAATGATTACTTTTTAGAATATGAGATCATATCTCAACTAACAACACCTGACAGTCCTCAGCAAAATGATGTTGTTGAGAGGAGAAATAGGACTTTACTTAAAATGGTTCGATCTATGATGAGTTACTTGTTGGATCGATATACGCCTATAGAGGGGGGGTGAATATAGCGTTTTAACTTTTTCGTGCGATATTTTAATCTCTAATTACCCTAAGTGATTTAATGCATATTATTAAAATATCGATAACAAATATATGCAATAATATAAAGAGTAAGGGTTAGAGAAATGCACACAATATTTGTTTACGCGGTTCGGCAAACTAGCCTACGTCCGCGCTCCAAGTTTCACTTGGAGATACACTAAGTAATTGGCCTGCGGGTGCCAATAAAACCGTTTACAAACTTGACTATTAAACGGGGCGTCACCCTTGACTAATTCTTAGGTCGTCAACCTTAGACTCTTACGAGTCGTCACCCTAAGTTTGACTATTTCGGGGCGTCACCCAATGATGAATTCTTAGGGAATCACCCTTTACAATCACGAACAATAATAATTTGGAGATTCACTCTCAAATCTATCTAATCCGAATTCTCCCAAAATATAACTCTCAAGTTCGGAATAGGGAGAATTGGATTTACAAATCAATAGCTCACAGTGATCGCGTATTTAATTCGGCAGGGCTTCGCCACGATTCTCGTTCATTCATTTGTGGAGAGCTTGGAGTGTTCCTCTATTTATACACACTCCCACTGCTGCTTCCGGATGACCTCCACGTCCGCACCTATTATCCGCACAACCATTGCAAAAATGCCCGTTGAAAATATAGTCGTTGGACAGAAAATTCTGCACTTACGGACGCCAAATCCATCGTCCGCTGCGTCCGCATATATCATCCGCACAAATCCATAATTGGACAGATTCAAAGCGGACGCCAATATTCGCGTCCGCACCGTCTGCACCTATGGGGTCTATCGTCCGCGACTGCACAACATTGAGGGGGATGCAAAACCATCGTCCTCTTCTTCGTATCCGTCCGCACAGTCGAAGACCTGCGGACGCCATTTCACGTCCGCCTCGTCCGCGACCATAGACCGCGTGTTCATGAAAATGGACAGAGGCAAATTGGACGATTAAACCTTGCGTCCGCCTCATCCGCAGCATCCGCAACTGCATAGCCTACTTCATACTTTCACAAAATGTTTCCTCTAAGTCATACGAACATTCCATTCTCCTGCATAGATTTAGAGAAACACATTAAACATTCCCAATACCCTTAATCAAGGGTATTCTCAATTTAATCGAGAAATATGATATAAAGGAATTCAATGTATAAACAACTTTTACACTTTATTAAATTTCACATCATCTAGATTACATAGTCTACACAATCTCCCTTATAGATGATGTCCATAACATATAAAGTTGTTTATATCCTAACCTAATCATGTGCCACAAACATTGCATATTTGATTTGCTCAATTAAGTTATGCAATTTATCAACCAATTAATCCAAGCAACATGCTACTTAAATACAACTTATTGATCAACTAAATTAACACACAATTTAGTCACCATCAAAATAAAACTTAGCCTACCAAAAAGGCTAACATTACTCTGCACTCCCAAAATCATTTTGGGATACGCCATATGGACAACGACTTACATTTTGAATGTGGTTCCATCTAAGTCTATTCCTAAGACACCTTTAGAGTTGTGGAGTGGTCACAAGTCTAATTTGAGACACTTTTGCATATGGGGGTGTCCTCCACATGTGCTAGTAGGAAAGATTAGAACATTAGAGTCTCTATCTGAGGTTGCATGTTTGTTGGTTATGCAAAAGGCACAAGAAGAGGTTTGTTTTATAGTCCTCAAGATAACAAGGTATTTGTATATACAAATGCCACATTTCTTGAAAATGACTATATGACAAATTTGAAAACTCAAAACAAGACTGTCTTGGAGGAGATTCATACCGATGAGATGAGATCAGAAACAACAGAAGTTGTTGCTCCACATGGTACTCAGAAGATGACTACTTCTAGTCAGACCATCATGCCATCTAGACGTAGCGAGATGGTAGTACGACCAACAACTCGATACAGACAGGTATGTGAAGCACAAGTTATTGTCACGATGATAGAAAAGATGATTCATTGTCATTTTGATGTGCAATGGAAGATGGTGACAAAGAAGCATGGCTGGAAGCTATGAAACTTGAGATGGAATCAATGTATTCAAACTTAGTCTGGGATCTTGTAGATCTACCTGAATGAGTGGAACCTATAGGGTGTAAATGGATCTATAAGGGAAAAATAGGAGTGGACGGGAATGTAAAGACATTCAAAGCTAGACTTGTAGCTAAGGGTTATAGCCAAAGGGAAGGGGTTGATTAGGAAGAGACTTTCTCTTCTGTAGCTATGCTTAAGTCCATTCGTATATTGCTCTATTTTGTTGCTCATTATGATTATGAGATTTGGCAGATGGATGTCAAAACGGCTTTTCTAAATGGTTATCTTGAAGAAACCATTTATATGGAGCAACCAGAGGGTTCCATAGATAAATATGCACAACAAAAGTTTTGTAAGTTAAATAGGTCTATTTATGGACTTAATCAAGTATCCAGGTCATGGTATATGAGATTTGATGAAGCAATCAAATCTTATGGGTTCACACAGTGCCTTGATGAGTCTTGTGTATACAAGCTCATCAATGACACGCGTGTGGCCTTCTTAGTTCTGTATGTTGATGTTCTACTTAATGGGAATAATATAGAATTATTATTAGATACAAAAGCATGGCTAACTAAGCAATTCCAAATGAAAGATATAGGAAATGCAAGTTACTTTCTTGGGATTCGTCTAATAAGAGATCATAAAAATAGAATGTTAGTTTTGTCTCAAGCATTGTATATTGACAAGATGGTTGTCAAATATTCGATGCAAAACTCCAAGAAAGGTTACTTACCTTCTAGACATGGAGTTATTCTTTCTAAAAAGAAGTGTCCTGACAAACCTCAAAAGGAAGAAGATATGAGACGTTACCCCAATGCATCAGTTGTTGGGAGCTTGATGTATGCTATGTTGTGCATGAGGCTCGTCATATGTTATGCAGTAGGGATAGTTAGCCAGTTCCAGTCAAATCCAAGATTAGATCATTGAATAGTAGTCAAACATATTCTCAACTATCTAAGGAGAACGAGAAACTATATACTAGTATATTCAAATAGGGATTTGATTCTAACTGGATACACAGATTCTTATTTTTAAACTGATACAGATGATCGAAAGTCAATATCTAGATCAGTTTTCACCTTTGGAGGTGGAGCCATAGTTTAAGGAAGTGTAAAACATGGTGGTGTTTCAGACTCTACTATGGAAACAGAATATATTGCTGCTTGTGAAGCAACAAAAGAAGCTGTGTGGCTTAGAAAATTCTTTAGTTATTTGGAAGTAGTTCCAAATATGGATAAGTCATTGTCTCTATACTGTGACAATAGTGGTGTAGTGGCTAATGCTAAAAAATCTAGAAGTCACAAACGAACAAAATATATAGAGAGAAAATATCATGTGATAAGAGATATAGTGCAACGTGGAGACGTGACTGTTTTGAAGATTCCATCAGTTGAGAATCTTGTTGATCCCTTCACCAAGACGTTACCTGCAAAATGTTTTGAAAAACATTTAGAGGGCTTAGGGATTAAAGACATGTCTCATTTGCTTTAAGGCAAGTGGGAGATTGTTGGAAGTAATGTGCCCAACAAGCAAATGTAATAGAATAATTTTATAATATATGAATAAATTTATATTGATTGATATTATGTTAACATTTTATATTATGTTTTATAAAATTCATAGAAAATTTATTGATTATTTATGCTAACTTTATATTAATATATATATTGTAAATATGATTAGGGACTGGACCAGATAAAATTATATTGTTCTGATAATTTTTGTTAAATATAGAACAATTAATTTTATCATAATGATGATTATATGTGTATGATCTTAATTGGTTGTATTTAACAAACTCTTATTTTATTTTAATTTATTCTTTGATTTACTCTGTAAAGTTGTGTATGAGTTATAATTCTTATACCTTGTATATTGGGAGTGAATTAAAATGAATAGCTGAGAATGTTAATATCGATACAATGAAATCCATTCCTTTATATTCTCTTGTTTGTCAGTTCAATGATCGAATAATTAGCGTGTAATTCATAATCGTTAGGAATTAATTATTCAAATCAAGAATTAATGGTAGTCAAGGATAAATGAGAGGTTAACGTATTATAAACCTTGCTCTATTGCGAATCTAAATGGAAGGTTAATACATATGTAATGACTATATCAATGGACATTACTTAGAGTAAATATAATATATAGCTTTTGAGAGTGCAACTCTAAATATTTAGTGAAATTACTTTAGAGTTAATAATTATGTTAACTAATATAAAAAGTTTATATTAATTAACGAATATTATTGGACCTTAAAACTATAGGTCCATCGGTCCCTTCGTGACCTTCTATTATTATTTGAATAATAGAAAAATGAACACAAAATATTAAATAATTAATTATGAATTAATTATATAATACACTCAATAATAAGTTTATTATTTTTCATTAGATGAAATAATTGAATTATTAATTATTCAATTAATTAAGACAATGACAAAAGTTGTCATAGTTAATATGTTTATTATATTTCATTAAATGAAATAATTGAAGTATTGATTATTCAATTAATTAACAAATATAAAGTAACTATTGAAAATAGTTTTTAAAATGGATTTTGTTAAATTTGAGTTAATGTCAAATTTGAGTTGATGTCAAATTTGAGTTAATGTCATTATGTCAAGTGTTGAGCCATAGTGATAAGACCTTTTGTTTTTGGTGAGAATCGAACGTGAAACGGAAAAAGAAAACTGTGAAAGCAGGGACACCAAGATTTACCTAGAAAACCCTTACAGGGAAAAACCACTGGCAGATGAGAAATCATTAGTTTGGAAATCAAGGTACAATGAGTTTTGCGACTTAAGCATCAATATATAAAGAAAATAAATAACCATAATATAGGATATGGGCCTACCCGGCTCATCTAGAATTCGGGTCACTCTGAACTCTAACGATCTCCCCATTGACATGAATTCCACCTGAGAGATCCAATGCAGGCTTCTCGGCCTACCTCAAAACGAATCCAGAACATTGAACTCTGACAATCTCCATCTTCAAAGAAATTCCAATGTAAGGCGAACGATCTGCAAAACTCCAACAAAAAACAACCTCCTCTTCCACAAAGGCACCTGTTGGACCAACTCAATATCTG